>JAQIUQ010003768.1:460000-795000 GCA_030378365.1 Hybognathus amarus | reverse complement strand
CCATAAAAATATTGCATACATATTAAAAAATTCAATTAAATTGTCTCAAAATACTAAATTAAAAAGAATAAATATTATAGAACAAAAATAAATTGCATTGGTTTTACTGGGATGGAGAAAGTTTCATTTTTAGGTGTCCGGTCACTTTTGACTGGGAAGATAACAAGTGTGACTCCGAAACGAAGAGCACCTGAGGGTTAACCAACCATTCAAAAATGTCCTGTTCAAGCCCTAATTGACGAAATTCTTTGCGGCCATCACATTGTTCCGGGTCTGACTCCGGTTCAAATTTATACCGTTGCACAGATGTGTCCTCACAGACTCCCGCTGCCATTCTTTCTCCAAAATATACCCTCAACTTTTGTCAAGACAACACTCTGTCAAAATGCTGCAGAACAGAGGGGCGGAGTGAGCGAAACTCATTATCATTTAAAGAAATATGCACTGAAATGGCGCGCTGAAAACAGCTGTTTTTGACCAGGTAAAATGAGTGTTTTCTCACAATATTAACTAGAATTTTTAATTAAAGTATATTACAAACTTTTCACTTACACCCTAAATAATCAAATTAACTTTTGTGAAATTGGCATTATATGACCCCTTTACAAAAAAAACTCCAAACGTTTGAACAGCATTGTACAGTTCTTCCCTTTACTTACATGCGATCTAGAAACCTTTTTAATCACTCTGATACCCCTGAAACCAACTGCTAAATGGTCTTAAAGAGTTGTGTTTAAATTAACAGCTGTGACAATGCAAGCAGTTTCAAAGGAGCTGTATGAAATATCACCTCTAACCTGCATCTTCTCAACTACAGTATGCAGGACAAACATCCAAATGACGTGTCATGGCCTGTAATTTATACAACAAACACTGACTCAACGGCTACTTTTTGGGAGAACAAGTTCACTAACTA
Source organism: Hybognathus amarus (assembly GCA_030378365.1). Classification (NCBI taxonomy): domain Eukaryota; kingdom Metazoa; phylum Chordata; class Actinopteri; order Cypriniformes; family Leuciscidae; genus Hybognathus; species Hybognathus amarus. The sequence continues at coordinate 794,084 of JAQIUQ010003768.1, read as the reverse complement.
AACATAATATGCCCTAAAATAATATGTAGATGTATTTTCTAATCACATATTATTAACTCACTGCTGCATAATTTTCTGTAATAATAGGTAGACCATACAACCAGACATCAGTAGACTTCCATGAAAAGAAAAATTCAAGGTCATCAAAAAATGTTATGTCTGCTGTCTCCGTTTGACTTTCTAACCTTATACTTGCACTCAAAAGTGAAAAGTGTGAGGGTGAAAAAAAAAAAAAAACTCAACACAGATATAAAATTAACCTTCCCTATAGACCACTCAGTGACAAGCAGTCCTGGAATCTAGTCATAACCTTCACAAGATGAGAGGGCGAATCCAGTGCTGAGTGGAATGCCCAGAATGTGTCACTTTTGAGGGGTCACTGCTCATATGGCCAAATGTGTCCGCTTCCTGTCTCACAACAACTGACTTAATACAACACTGTTAAAACATTGCAAATGAGAACATTCTTTAAATTGCACTATAGTTAGACAAGGTCGTTGGTTTTTACCACTAAATTTCCTAAATTTAACAAAATTTCCTAAATTTCTCTTCTATTAAATACAATCTTTCTTTCAGAGAGTAACCGCAGCACTAATTTGGAATTCAGTTTAATTACGCATATTTGGAGAGCTCTAAAAACATAAATGAATCTTAACAAATCAGACAAAACACTAACTGAAAAGCATTTACAAAGAATTCCAATGAAAAATAATTATTTGGTTTATTTGGTGCATATTCAGGAGCAGATACAAATTCTGCATAGTTTAATAAGTGTTCTCATAAGAAGACAAAGTGTGTGAGAATCAGCATGGATGTGAATGAAGCCACACCAGAAAAAGAGGCACAACACCAGCCGCAGGATATGGAAAAATGCACAGGATGAAACAAATGTTGGAGAAAAAGAGAAAGAAGTGAGCAACAGGGAGAGAGAGAGGCAAAGACCGAGAGAAAGAGTGAGCACAAGCCAAGGGAAACACCTAGGGATGAGGTTTGACACTGTGACAGCAGTAATTGAACTGAAGATGTCTTTTCAAAACTCCCAGCTAAAAGTCCAACACAATTACAATTGTTCAGATCACAGGAAGGAGTCGTTCTAAGGTCCTCCGATCAACGTGCCTTTCTCCCTTTGTTCCCTTTGATTCTCTTCTGACACCAATTAAAACTGAAGAAAGAGCATGAAAATGTGTTCCATGCTTAAAAAGAACAAGAGGAGGAAGTTTCAGGTGTGCTGTATGTGGTGGAGGCACAAGTTTGATTTTCTAAAAAAAAGGCAGAATCAAACTCATTTTAATGCTTCATTTTTCTGACAGTAAGAGCATCTGACAGTTCTTCCCATGCTTGTCCTGTATAGTCTTGGATTAAAGTAAAAAAAAAAAAAAAAAGTATAGTCTTGGATTATAGACCTTATGCACCAGAGAAACGTGAGCATTGTAATGTTTATCATAAGCATTGTAAAGCAGATGTCTTAACAAATGTCGACCGGGACATTTTTTTTACGAGCAGTTCATTCATACCTATGCAAGCTCGCTGTGAAAATACAGACTGGAAGTCAAAAGACAACGAGCACAGCGCTGAAAAGGGGCGGGTACGGTGGCCGAGAGAGCTCACCGCGCTGCAACCTGATGAAGACGAATGCAATTACAAAAAAACGTCTGCAACTTTAAAAACGCGTGCAAATTAAAAAAAAAACATTGCAAATTAAGAAAAACATCTTCATCAGTTCCACAACACACGTGTGCTCCAAGTACTCACAACACAATCAAATACAGAAACGCGCTGAAACGTTCACAACACCACCAAATACAGAAACGCGCTGCAAATAACCACAACGGAAATGTTTCCGGGAACCAAATAAGTGACGGACCCGACTGGAACCACAGGACGTGCTTACAGCAAAAAAAACTTTATTGACAAGAAGTCAAAGCCTATATATATTTTTTTATAAATAAACTATACTATTAAAATAATATTGTATATATAAATAATATTATAATATGATATTTTTATAGTTCTATACTCCTTGCTTACTCAAATTTCTACTTTGTTTTATTTAATTTCTTTTGACTTTTCCCCCGCACAACACCGAGATTCAAATTATTATGACATACAACTTGTGTACAATACACAACATGTGTTAACAATATGTTCAATGTCATCACAATACAAATGAGAAAAGAACAATGATCTGAAAACTAAACTAAATAAATAAAAAAAGATCTAGAAGAACATGAAGGCAAGATATTAATCTATACATCAGTTACACTCTACAAATAGTTTCATTTTATGTTTAAATTTTCATAAGAACAGTTTCCTAAAAATGTTAGGTAATGTATGGCACTGACATACAGATATATAAAACAGATATTTTAACAGATTTTTATAAAGTAAAAATAAAAAATAAATAATTTATTTGCAACCGTTATGTTAATCATTATATTTCTGTCGTCAGAACAGCTATACAGCTGATGGACAAAGTGCTGCGTTGTCATAGGAACATCCAAGGTAAAAATAATTACATTAAGTTGTCTGTTGTTGCTCCCTTCATCAAGTTTCAAACGGCTCCATTAATGACACACTAGGTGTCATGCTCACGCCAAATTCCCACTTGAAGAGCTTTGCCGTCTGCCCTTTGAAGGGAGTAGGGCATAGGGAAGCTCACGAGCAATAAAACAAGTCCCAGTTGGGTCCGTCACTTATTTGGTTCCCCGGAAACATTTCCGTTGTGGACTGTTTTATTTGCAGCGCGTTTCTGTATTTGGTGGTGTTGTGAACGTTTGCAGCGCGTTTCTGTATTTGATTGTGTTGTGAGTACTTGGAGCACACGTGTGTTGTGGAACTGATGAAGATATTTTTCTTAATTTGCAATGTTTTTTTTGTAATTGCACGCGTTTTTAAAGTTGCAGACGTTTTTTGTAATTGCATTCATCTTCATCAGGTTGCAGCGCGGTGAGCTCTATCGGCCACCGTAGGCGGGGCTACATAAGGTCTATAGTAAAAATAAAAAAAATCTACATTCTACTATTCTACACACAATTTGAGTGGAGATCTTAGGTATAAAAAATGTTTTTTTTATAAAAAAACACAGGTGCCCAGGTCATCTTCTTAAGAGTCAACAATAGGGGTGCAACGATACAATGTATTCGTATTGAACCATTCGTTGGACCATTTTTCCTGCCGACCAAAATTTTGTTACCTTAAATGTAGGCGAGGTGTGCGTGGCAAACGCTTATAGACGCTGGCGTGACCACAACATTGCCCAACAGCAAATGGCAAATGTAATGTAAGCAGAACGAAACTGAGCTACTCGTTATCATGTGGTTGACGGACCGTTTATCAGTTTGGACCAATGCCGAGCGAGCCAATCTTAATCAAGCAGCACTGTTACACAGCCAAATCCAGTAAAGAAAAGATTTGAATTCGCCACTGAAGTAATAACATTGCTGCGAGATCTGAGAAACATTCACATTTTTCCATTATTAACGGATCAAACAGCGCTGGCGTGGAAACCAGGAAGAAATATTGTGCCATGAATGAACTATCCAGTGTCCACAGATCAGCAACATTCACCATGGATTTACTGTAGTAACACTGTTACCATGGAAGTTTGGCAGGAATAGTAGGCTATAATGCTTTCAAGTAACATCACGTCGGTTTTATTTTGACATTATGAATACAATTGCTGCCCTCAAATGTTAATCTGAACTAAAATAAACCTTTATATCTACTACAATATAACATTTCATTTTGTCCAAGAAGCTGTTTTTTTATATGCTCCAAAGAAAAGTCAATTATAAAGTCAAGCATCATAGCTCAAAGTAAAAAAAAAAAAAAAAAATCATACTTTGTTTAAAATATTAAAAAATAAATAAATAAATAAATCAAGGAAATTTCTCTGCCATTTCTTTCTTTTTGCTGCATCGAAAACGTACCGAACCAAACCGTGACACAAGTGTATCTTATCGAACCAAACCGTGAATTTTGTGAACCGTTACACCCCTAAAGTTTAGTAACTATCTCTGGCCAAGCTATTTAAAAATGGCAGGGATATTCTGGATACTCCATCTAGCACGTGCAATGATAACACAGTCAATGGTGACGATTTTCTCTGACCAATCAGCAGTTTGCATTGTTTTCACGTCACATTTTACCAGTTCTAATCACTCAGAACCTCACCGGAGGTGATACAAAAAAAGTACCCGAAAGCAGGTACATGTACAACTTATACACAGTGGAAAACCAAACAAAGGCGAGCCAAGCCGAGTCAGAGCTGGTACTTTGTAGTGGAAAAGCACCATTAGGTAGCCATGTTATAAGTGAGATAATGTCTAGTCAGCTGATCAATACTGCAAAACAAACCAAGACAAGAAGGTTCTGGATCTTGACAGAAAACCACTACAAATCTAACAACCTCCATTAATGGAAGCAGGTTTTGGACAGGAATTTGCCCTTTTCTGAGGGCCGGTAAAAATTAAAATTAGAAATGTTAATTTGTTTGCTGTTTAAAAACCCCATTACCTTACAATTTATTTTCTGGGTTTGCTGTGATTTGTTTATTTATTTATTATTTTTATTTTTCATATACTGTAAGAGATCTGCTTCCTTAGTTTAATGAAACCCTTAAGTACCTTGCCATCTGATGCAAAAATATTGTGCCATGTTAGCCTGCAGGGTACAAAACTTAATAAGCTGTGACATTTCATATGTTTGATTGCTTTCCCTGGATTAACATGTACAATCGGTTGCATGCTGAAATTTGCCTTTATATTCTAAAGAATAAGATAACTTATACCACAATATAGTTCATTCCCCATGGGCGCAAAGGCTAACTGTGAGGCTAGACTAAATTAAGAAATCAGTTATTAATATGGTGAAATAAATTGCTTAGTTTTGATATTTATTATTTAAAATGTGTGGAATTTGCGAATACTAAAATAACAAATTACCCACCACAAATTAGCTAATGCCAATAAAGTAAATAATAAACAAAATAAGACAAGACATTGATTTGATTTCTACATTTAGAGACCATATAAATGTTTTTAAAGTATTTCGGTTCGTATCAAGGGACTTTTTTCCATTTATTTTGTCAATTTACTTGTCTTACAGACTTGGTCCCCAAGGCATGAAATTATCACCACATGACAGTTTGTTTACAAAAGCAGATTTCACAGTAAAATGTGTTAACTTTGACAAGACATTGTATTGGTTGTTTGTTAATATTAATCTTTCTCACATTAAAAATAAATGATGAATATATGATATAATGAGGCTATAATACAGTTTAGCTACTCCTTTTAATATTGTTATCATGTTGAAAATTTTAAAGTTTTGATTACCACAAAAATTAAACTTCAACTCCTTCTGTTTTTCTCTTAAAAAAAAAAGAAACAAAAATCTGGTTACAGTGTGGCACTTACAATTAAAATGGACCAATTACACAACTGTTAAAAACCAACCCTCAACAGTATAGTAACAAGACGTAAAAAAAAAAAATACCTGTAGGTGCATTCAACAGTAACTTTATTCAACGATATTAAGTGAGATTCCAATGAAAAGGGAGAATATGGCTGCATCCGAAATCACATACTTTATAATAGACGAAAAACAGTATGTGACAAAAGCAGTAGGCTACTGTATGTCCAAATTCACAGGACTCATAAAAGAGTAGGCAAAAATGTCCTGTATGATCTACTTCTTCAGGCGAGATTCTGTGTGCATACGATGGACACCATTATCCAATGAGACCTGACCATGGTAGAGAATTTGTGAATAGCAATGAAGCAATCAACTGATGCTGGAAGGTCACATGATAATGATAAAATGGTGAATGCAGTACGCCCGGATTACATTCATACCATTCATCCTACATAGAACGTACTTTTTTTTGTGGTTGTGAAGTAGTTATACAGAATAACTACCTACTCAAGAGAGTATGCGATTTCAGACACAGCCCATATGTTCAGTTTAAAGGGTGCTGTGAACGACATAGGGGAACATCAAAACATCACTTCACAGGAAGTGGAGAGAGATACATTTACCCATCAGTCATTGTGCACCACCACAGTATACACTTAAAGGGTTAGTTCACCCAAAAATGAAAATTAAGTCATTAATTACTCACCCCATGCTGTACCAAACCCGTAAGACCTTCGTTCGTCTTTGGAACACAAATGAAGATATTTTTGATTAACTTTGAGACGTGGATCACTGCTATAGGCTTCTAAGGGATTGAAACTTGAAGCCCAGAAAGTCATTGAAGAAAATGAAATATTCCATGTGACAACAGTGGCTCGAATACAAGTTTATCAAGCGACACAAATACTTTTTGTGCGAAAAAACGAACAAAAATAATGGCTTTATGTGTGGTATGGAATAGTCGAATAAAGTCGTTATATTTAAGAGACAAAATGTCCAGGATGCTCAGGGAGTTCAAAAAAGTATTAGAAGGTGCTCTTTGGGGTCAGGAGTTCAATGTCATGTAGAAAAGGAAATCCAAGGCACTCTTCTTTTGAAAATTAAAAGTCTTTATTGGACTGGCTATTTCATGATAGAAAAAAAAAAACAACAAACGTGGGGGAAAATACAACCCCTTTATTTTCCCCTTTGTGGGGGTTGTATAAACTTATACTTGAGCCGCTGTTGTCATATGGAATATTTACACATTTTCTTCATTGAATTCTGGACCGTCAAGTTTCGATCCCTTAGGCAGCATATGTGGTAGTGATCCACGTCTCAAATTTAATCAAAAATGAAGAGTTCAGATGCAAAAGCCTCTACTGTAAGTACCATTTGAAATTTTCTTCTAGAATGATCATTTTTATCAAGCTTGTATATTTAAGTTCAGTAATTTCACTTAAATGGCAATGAATATTACCTATTGATTGTCATTTAAGTGAAATTACTGAACTTAAATATACAAGCTTGATAAAATTGATCATTCTAAGAAGAAAATTTCAAATGGCACTTAGAGGCTTTTGCATCTGAACTCTTCAACTATCTTCATTTGTGTTCCAAATATGAATGAAGGTCTTATGGGGTTGGTACAGCATGGGGGTGAGTAATTAATGACTTAAAGGGTTAGTTCACCCAAAAATGAAAATTCTGTCAGTATTTACTCACCCTCACATGTGTTTATTTGTTCTTCTGAACACAAAGGAAGATATTTGGAAGAATGTTTTAATTCGAACGAATCTCAATCCCCATTGACTACCATAGTATGTATTTTTTCCTACTATGGTAGTCAATGGGGATTGAGATCTGTTTGATTAAAACATTCTTCCAAATATCTTCCTTTGTGTTCAGTAGAACAAATAAACACATAGAGGTTTGTAACAACATGAAGGTGAGTAAATACTGACAGAATTTTCATTTTTGGGTGAACTAACCCTTTAATTTTCATTTTAGGGTTAACTAACCCTTTGAGTTAAAAAAAAAAAGTTGAGGCTTTGATATAACTGAGTTATTCCCCAGTATGTTTTGTACATGGTTGTTCGAGGATATTAAATGTGCAAGACATGAACAGCTACAATGCAATTATCATGATTACAGTTAAACAAGATAAGAGCAGGGTTGCCAACTCTCACGCATCTGGTGTGACACTCACGCTTTCAGCATCAATCTCATGCACATGCACAAAGTGTCACGCCAAAATCCTCTATCCGTTAATTTCCTGTTGATGACTAGACCACAGCTTATTAATGACAGGAGAGGAGTTTAAGGCCCACAGCCGTAACATCTGCCTACAACGTTCTCACGGCAGTATTCTCTGATTGTTTATTTTCTGAAATCTTGCACCTGATACATCAGCTGCGTGTGAAAAGTTCAGAGAGACTTCAGAGCATAGGTTTGGTGTCGGAGTCCACTGATGCAATTTGAAAGTTTGGATGACAATCAAGGTAAGCAGATAATAAAATGGTGGGCCTTGTCACTAGTGACGTAGAGCCTTGCCTTATCAGTCTGTGTGCCGAGAGTACAGACATCAACTATAGTTGCAAACGTACTGACGTGCGTTACGTGGGCTAGCTAACTGCTCACTAAAAATAGGCTCATGGAACAAATTACGTTTTGACAAATCGGGCAAGTGGCATTTTAAAATTCCCCAAACGATCATGTCCAGGTTGTGTTGAGCTTGCCACACTCAAATGCAAATGCTGAGTGAACCTTTTTGGTTATTGGCCTAAACAAGACTGACCCCTGACTGTCACTTGATGGCACCCTGTGACGGAAAGTTTGGATCATTTTACCGACTCGATTGTTGGATCTCGTTCATTAAAATAAATAAATCTTTTGCAGAGTCAGTTTGTTCATTTAAAAGGCTTTACATGTTATACTTACTTTTAACACCCAAATTCTCCCAACACAACCTACAGTCTTTATCATATTCTGATCTGAATTAAGATATCATAATGCAGTTCAAAATAATTTACTGGGAACATAAATAATTACGTTACCTTCCGAGTCTTTTGTTTATTTGTCACGTGACTGACGCAATAAACGGTTTGTTCATCAACGGATCGAACCCTGCTTCAGATAAACCTTTTGCAGAGGCAGTGAAGCAGTGTTACACCCCGTCTAGGGAAAAAGGGGCAATACGAAAGAGTCAAAAAGACGCAAGGAACTAGAACAAAAAGTTATTTATTTTCTTAAATTGGGACATGTGATTCAGGAGCTGACAAAGCCAAAATAGCACACAAAACAACCTTAAATTTATCTCTTACCTAAACATTAACCAAAAATACTCTCAACAGGTTCACATAGCTCAGACACAAAATCCACTTCTCCCTCCTTTCTCTCTATAGAGATGTCATCACTTCCTCTATATATAGAGGAAGTGATGACATGTCTTTTAAAACACTCTGCACCAATCAGGATTGAGCAGCAATCATCCTGCAGAAACCAATCAGAGGACGTTTCTAGACAGATACACAGAGACTGACAAAACAACAGAGAGATAGCAAAATACAAACCATAGGGTCATAACACAGGCCACACTGGCACTGTGGCATATAACAGGCCTAACATGTGAAACCTGTGTGTTGGGGTTTTCTGGGGAGGTAAAGTAACTATGTCCCCTTTTTTATTGTTTAGATGTTTAGATTTGTTATTTAATCACCTCTATCTTTATTTTTTGAATAGTGCAATCAATAAATTAATTGCAAATCTTGAAAAAAAAATGTTTCCATTCTATTTTTGAGTTTTGTTGTTGCATAAATCAGAGTTTATACTAAGTAAACAAGGACTGAAATTTTCAAAAATTAGGGTTAGGGTTACCAAAAAAATCTCTTCCCAAAGTCCCAAAGTTGGCAACCCTTTAAGAGACAAACTGAACATAACCAAATAGTGTTTGTTTTCATATTAAACATAATTTCTAAATATTAATGTATGTATAAATGAATATACTTATTAAATTAATAATGCATTTACATTTATACAAACACACATATATTATGTATATAGCAGAAACAGTATATTTATTTATATAAATATTTAATGTTTCTGAGACTTTAAAGGAGCTGTATGTTAGAAATTTATTAAAAATAATCATAAAATGGCCCTGATATATCACTATGTTCATTTCAAATACTTATATCACTGACAACAGTAGTCCAGCCAGGATATTGTCATTTAAAAAGTAAAGTTGCAGCCCTCAACTGATGTTGATGTTGTCATGTTGTGTTTTGGTATGATGCTCCACCCTCCACCGATCTACCAGTCAGCCGCTACAAATGTTTCAGATAAAAAAATGTTGGATCCTGCCGCCTAACTGGCAACCTCAAATCGGGGGAAGGGGATACACTGCTCTACGGTATTTTGAATGTTATTGCAGTACCAGTTTTGGCCACAGTCTTACATACAGCTCCTTTAAACTTATGTAATATATTTGACTCAAGAGTCATCTATGTTTAATGATCTGTTGCAGGGTGCTCTGAATTATTTTGTTGAATGAGCTTCAACCGATACACCATTTTCAGGGAATATGGTGCAGTGAATACTAAGGAGCCATCAGTCGGAACACTGACGCGTTATGAAATAAGTAAAAAAAAATTACTTTCTGTGTAAAGTCATAGAAATTTACACCTTCATTGTCATATAAACATAACACCTAAAATCCAAAGTTATGATACACATGACAAGAACACCTGTACAGCTCTAATAATACACAGTTTTACCTAAAGAATTAACATGTTTTTAAAATATTTACATTTAAGTGATGTAACCTTAAATTTTACTTTCTTGGTTATTTCATATATATATATATATATATATATATATATATATATATATATATATATATATATATATATATATATATATATATATATATATATATTTTTTTTTTTTTTTTTTTTCAAAGATAAGGAGTCAGAAAATAATTTTGTGGCAATTAACATCATACCACAATTTGTGCAGAGAGAAACAGAGAGACAAATTCTGAGAGGCATAGCAGTAACATTAGTTGTAGTTAACACCATTTTATTTTGTGTATTGGTTAATATTTAATTTTTTTGGTTACTTCTAGGCTTAGTTGTCACTGATGTTTTCCATTACTTCCACTGACACAATCAACAGAGTGATGAAAAAGCAGTTTTTGGTTACTTCTAGGCTTAGGTGTCACTGATGTTTTCCATTTCTTCCACTGACATTTCCCCAATGGACCTGTGTATGTAACGGACTATACACTGCTTAGCAAGCATAACTAAATGGATTAAATTCTGCATGCATAGGCACATTACTCATAGACATCAGAGAATACAGTAGCATGAAGTCTGAATAAACTAATTAACATGCTCATGCTAATGATTGTTACGAAATGACATGCGGTTAAAATCTGAAAATGAAGTAGCCTACAGGTCAATGTGTCCACATAAACATCTAGCTATGGGCTCATGCTAAGCCTTTATTTGGCTGAAACTGGCTTTATGGGTGTTAAAGTCTTGTTGTGTGAGCTTACGTGTGTGTATGTGTGGCGTGGCACTCAGAACTTCTTCTTGAGCGTCAGTTCTTTCCCAGCTCTTAAATGGATTTCACATCATTATGCTCATGCCCAGAGAACCCAGGGTCAAATCAACCAAAAAGAGTTCAGCCATTAAAACGCGACATTTCCTCTGCTCTTAAGGCCCTCTTCCCTCATCATTAAAAAGGCTGTGACTCACACGTAACTGACTGATGGATGGGTTCAGCCCTTAGGTCAGTCATTGCCACACATACTTAACACACAAACACAGACAGACAGAGACACACACATAGACAGACAGAGACATACACACACACAGCATCCAGGCTTTAAGATAAAAACAATCTTTCCTCAAAAAAAGAGTTCATTTATTTATACTCTGAAGCCCTTTGAGGAACCACTGACCTTAAAACTGACCAGCACACTCTGAGAAGAAGAACCCTGGAGGTCATATTATTAATACAGTTAGTAAAATGCACAATGCTGTCTCTCTTTTGTGTGCATACTATCTAGTAATGCCCGAACTACACAACCAGTTTAAAATAAATGAAATTGAAAATTTGCCCATTTTGTGTGATAATCTGTTCCATGATGCTTTTTCAATTCACTAATAAGATTGCCTCTAATTATCTAAAAATTAACATCCTGTCATCGTTTACTCACCCTCATTGCATTATAAATGTGACCACTTGACGTTCTTTTTTGAAGAGATCTTGAATGTACTTGTCACTATTTTTCATGCAAAAAGTATGTTTTGGTTGAATCTGTGAACCAATCATTTTCTTTTCTGCCCTTAGAAGTTTGAGTAAGTAAAACTCCCATCTGCCTGGAGAAACTATGGGTTAATTTTATTTTCTCTGGAAATGCACTGACACAACTTCCCAAAGTTTTGTGTGGTCCAAACATTTGACTGACAACTGTTTCCTCAACTTGGGCCAATACAGAGCTGACCTCGATGAACGTCTGAAAATAAATCAATCGAGCTACCAAGCAACAATTTCTGATGAGTGGCCTAATTGTATAAGTTCAGACAGGTAATCATTCTCTAAAAAATGTTCAATACTGTTTATGCACCAGTAAGCCAAGCCAGTGACTAAAATATCAACTTCACATTGTTTCTTTTAGTAGGATGAAAATAATATTATTTAAATTGTAAACAAATTATGTACAGAAAGCAATCAAAGGACAATCTTTCAAAACTGCATCTGCATAACTCGTTATGAAATCAATGATGCAAGTTACAACGAAGCTCTTACTGTATGTACATCATCATGTTTGCATTAGAGAAAGCATAAGAAAGTGCAGAAACTGCGTTTCAATGATAAGATCTTCATTCTCGCGATCAACAGACTCATCTGCTTGCTTAATGCTCATCATGGCAACATATTATGTGATGGGAATAGATCTTAATACTTTAAATACTTCTCACGATTCGTTAATCTCGATAGCTGTAATAGTAAAAACTTATAGCTGTAGTAAAAGTATTCGAGAGAGTTTCACATGTAATACGTAGCCATTTCATAATTATGCAAGCCTGTCAGCCAATCACAGCAGTGGCCGGTATCACTGAATCCCACAGCAGACAAACAGAGCGTTCAAATCAGAGGCTAAAATGCCTTTTATTTCTAAATTATGACCATTTTTGATCTAAAAACCATACCAACATTATAAGGGCAACTCAGGAAACATAAAGTAATAAAATAACCCCATGTCAAGGGACCTTTAAAGGGGCACTTGGCAACTCTAGTCATTTCTTCGCTGATTTTCACTTTTGTTGTCGCATGTTTTCTCATTCGAGCTCCCCCTAGAGCTATGCGGCATATATTTTCACAACGTTGTCAAAAAAAAAAAAAAAAAAAAACTCACTTGCGGCCCCTTTCCTCTCGCTTCTTTCTACACTCTCAGAAAAAAGGTACAAAAGCTGTCACTGTACCTTTTTAAAAGTTAAACTTTTGTCCATTTCAGGTGCTAATATGTACATTTTAGGTCCTAATATGTACATTTTAGTTGTTATTATGTACATTTTAGGTGCTAATATGTACATTGTAGGTGGTAATATGTACATTTTAGGTGCTAATATGTACATTTTAGGTGATAATTATGTACATTTTAGGTGGTAATATGTACATTGTAAGTGTTAATTGGTACATTTTAAGTGCCAATATGAACATTCTAAGTGTCAATATGTACATTTTAGGTGCTGATATGTCAATTTCAGGAGCTAATATGTCAATTTTAGGTCCTATTATGTAAATTTTATGTGCTAATATGTACATTTTAGGTCGTAATATTTACATTTTAGGTGCTAATATATACATTTTAAGTGTTAATATGTCCATTTGATGAGCTATTATGTCCATTTTAGGTACTAATATGTACCACTAAGGTACCAATATGCAGCCTTTGGGTACAAAAGTTTACCTTTTGAGGAGGTACAACCCCAGTGACAGCTTTTGTACCTTTTTTCTGAGAGTGTACCGCTGCTCTTGTGTATTTGTTATTATCGGAGCCGGCCAACTTTATTATGTGGAGCTATGTCTACCGAGTGGGTAATGCATCATAGAAAGTATCATAGAATTATGTCGAATTGCCATAAAGAAGTTTGTGCTTCTCGCTTGTTCTAACTTCTCACAAGACTTCTCACAAGAATGCTGGGGGAACGGAGAAAGTCACCATTCTCTCCAGAACAAGTTATTGAACCATTCAAATGATTTGTAAACGGTTTTATTAAGTTGAATGAAATAATTGCCAAGTGCCCCTTCAAGGACAAGTAAATAATGACAGATTTTCATTTTCAGTTGAACTATCGCTTTAACAGTAATTTCTCTGGGATCAGATCAAGACAGATGAAGAGACTTTAGAATTTCTCTCCCCCTTTCATTTTGTTCTTTCTTCTCACTGTTTTTGTGATCTGGAGAGGAGTGGGAGTGTTCCCCTGAGTGTGTGTGTGTGTGCACATGTTTACAGCCATACACTCAGGGTTAGGGCTCTGTGGGGGTGTTAAAGTGGGGCACCCTCCAACCTTGCTCCACATCCCTACGGCAAGAGAGCTGTCAGGAAGATTTTGGGGGAGTGATTCGTTGCCCCCATCACCCCTTTATCCCCTTCAGCACCAACAGAGCCTCTCTAGCCTCATCCATCCCTAGGCTATAGTGTCTGCTTGGCTGTTTGTCGGAGTGCAGATGCTTCATGCCCACTCAAAGCACGAGGCAAACGGCATTCTGGGGATTTACAGGCTTTGAAATCGACTGTCAAACCATCACTGTGCAACATGGAGCTGTGGAAAAAATGTGCCAAGAGAGTCACCCAAGTCTCCCGAGATAAGAATTCACTCAAGGCAGAGGGAAGATGAATTTGGGACCGGCAAAACTTTGACAAGTAAGCCTGTAAAAATATATGGTTGTATGTGTGCGACTAGAACATCAGTATTTAATTCTTTACAGCCCTTCTGCAGCACAGGACAGTTTCCCTGGAGGAATGAAGAATGTGCATCAGATTGCCAAACATGATAGAATATGATCCTTACAGGCTCACATCTGCACATCAAAACTGATTGTCTTTCATATTAAGGGGAACTTAGGCCCTGTGGCGAATGAAAAGACTGGATGAGAATATGTAGTCAACTCAGCAAACTTATAGAGTGTGCATAACTGCATATCACACCAAGTGTTTTCCAGTATTGGAAAAGGTCAACCTAAGAAAAAAATGAAAAGGATTTTCTAAGACTTACATCATACAGCCGTCATATTGTCTGTGGAAATGTGCTGATTTTTATGCAGACATTCAGCATTATATTTAAACTTATTAACTTTATTTTCAAAGAAAGAGTGAAAATATCTTTTCCAAATAACTGCTAATTTAAAAAAATCTATATACGAAGGTACGGACATATTCAAGAGGAAGAAAGGTCCACTGTCTGATGAATGAAGCAATAAATTAATTGAACCAGACCGTTCTCATCCCAAGACGTTATACAACTGACGTTTTTGACCATAACTCAACATCCAACGTTTTAGGGTACCCTTTAACGTTGGTTAGATGACTGCTATCTAATCCTTAAACCTACCCCCAAATGGTTTATGAGCCAGGGCAATTCTTAATAGATTTTTCACTAATTTCTTCCACTTTTGCAGTCATCATTCTTCTTATTCATCTTGAAATAGTCATCTTGAATATAATTGTCAATACACTATCAAATTTTGGGAGAGCATCAAAATTCTTTAGTTGACTTGTTGATTTCCCTTTTCTCGCCATTATTGTGATTAATGTTCCCTTTGGTTGGGCACTTGGAACATAATATATATTTTTGTAATTCTCTTCCAATTGATTGCAGTGATGCAACATGAAATCACAATCATTTGATTTCAAAGGAAGTGAAGCAACAAATATTTAATTACTTTACCTTTACTTTTTTTTCCCGGTCTCTTGTATTACCCCAATAACGACAGCAAATAAAATTGTAATAGTAAAATTAAGCCAAAAATAGAAAGAAAAAACAAAGCTATTAATTTATTATTTATTTAATTTATAATTTATTAATTTACACTTTCTCAGATCACAGACAGAATTAAGTTGACAAAACTTAAATGGATTAAGTAAGAGTAACTTGATGCAATTAAGTTATGCTTACTTAATAAAATTAAGGCAACGAGTTTGCATAATAAAATGAAGTAAACTGAACTAATTGGTTTTACAGTGGGGGGTTCCTTCGTACGCAGAGACAGTCCCCTCAGTATGGCGGGATTGTACTTCGTTCCCTAATAGTGCCATCGATGCAGTGCCAGGTCCCTTTCGGAAAGGGAACTTCTAAGTTACGACTGTTGCACGGAAGGTCTATGCGTTTGTCTGAAATGTACAGAGTTGTCTCGCTTCCTCTATCAAAAATTGAGTTGTTTAGGGTCTGTGCAAATAAACTTCCCCTCGCCCACTTCACAAAGTTGAACACACTTCAAAATGAGGGGACGTGCTTAGAGAAGTGTGCGAGTTTATGTCTAAAACTGGAGTTAAATGCATATTTGGACCAGAGCGCAAACACCTGGAAACACCATGTAAACCAACCACAGCATTCCAGAGTGGTGGCCATCTTCTCACTGATAAACAGTAAACACCACTGACATTTTGCAGAACTTGTACATCAAGTTGCACGATTATTTTCAACTATGGTAAGCAGGTAAATGTCAATTAAAATAACATGCACTCTTTCTCTTTACCTCACAAACACATAAAATAAACTCTTGAGAAACAGCTACAGAGTGTGTCTCTGCTATCAGGATTGCACCAGTGCTCCTCTGCCCCCTCAGTCCTGCAGCTAAACATGTGCTTATCACTGAGGAACGTTTGACTTGGTAAAAGCTCACACTGCTCACCACACACACAAACCGTACATAGCCTACTCCTTCCTTTTTCCCTCCACCCAACGCAGTACAAAATGAATTCAAGATTTCCCAAATTAAACTGAAATCTTGCAGGACACGAGGGCATCATTACACATTTAGTAGAGCTTTGCAAAGTAGGGCAGCAAAAATGCAAGATCCCCCCAGTAAGGACTTAGGCATCAGGAGAGATACCGAAAGCCCCAGACCTTTTACCCCTTGAGCGAGCATTAAGACGGACGCCTGCACTTCTTCAAAAGCACAGAGAACCAGTTGAAAAGAAAATCTCCCTACTTAAGAACTCATGATTCAAAGGCAGCCAACTCAAATGCCCATGTTTACCACAAGCAGTGGTATTAAGTCTAAAAAAAGAAAACTAACTCACAAATAAGTAGGAAGCACATGTAGACTTCTGCAAAGAGATGCCAACACCATACAGATGTTGCATTCTTCAATCAAAATTAATCCATTTTTTTAAAATCCACATTTTCTTACAGTAGCTTGCAGAGGATCTGAAATACACAACAGAGGTTCAAATGTGTGCCTTCGCAGAGACTTCCAAGTCAAACAGACAAAGCAACTAATTCATACACAGCATTGACACAGCAGAACAACCTGACATTACAGGAATACAGACAATGCATCCAAACAGTGGAAGTTTTATCAGTGATTCCAGGCTCAGCTCACGGTGATGTGCTCTGCTGAATACGTCAAGTGATAGAATTTGAGTCGGCAGGGATGGATTGGGCTGTCTTGCTCTCAGGGACACCCAGATACTGTCTGTGTGTGGCATAACTAATGTGTAGAGCAGCTCATGGATCACACCACACAACAGCTGTTCTGTGATAGAGCAATCGATTAAAAATGGGAGACAACTAAAGATGGAGGAGTCTGGGATGTTTGTATGTGAGGAGGAGGGAATGGGAGATGGAGAACGAGAGAAAGAGTTTACACTTACATTTATTCATTTAGCTGACGCTTTTATCCAAAGTGGCTTACAATTGCTATATATGTCAGAGGTCGCACCCCTCTGAAACAACCAGGAGTTAAGTGTCTTCATAATGCGCAGTGTTGGGGAGTAGTTAACTACAAGTAGCGTAGCTACTAACTTAACTACATTTTTCAGTAGCTTGGCAGTCGCTCAGCTGCTTTTTAAACAGTGTAGCTTTTCCAGTAGCTAACTACTTTTTGCAGCAAGTAGCGGTGTAGCGCGAGCAAAAGCTACATTGCTACATTGTCGAGCCTGCGCGAATCAGCGCGATGCAAGGATATTCTTCTTCTTGTTAGATTAGAAACAAATTTTTTGCCATTACCGCCACCTGTTGTTTAATCACGCATCTTGCGGCTAACGGTTCACTGACGTACAGAAGTGGGTTGACATACCCATATTATGATTATATTGCAAGACGTGACGGCAGATTTGGAGGATGGAGAAACAACTAACGTTAATTACCCATGGCCTTATTTGTCCAAGTTCAATCAGTATTTTAGAAAATGTTCTACATGCAATTTACGTTGGATGTATATTTCGTTCTTGCAATGGTGTAGGCTATTTGTTGCACTTTTGACAAACAGTCAGAGATATTTTAGTGTTGTGTGTAATAAAACAATACTCTTTGAAATCGTAATGGCATTGCCTTGTTTTTAAAAAAAATTACTTAAAACATTGCTCAGACACTTATTCAGTTATTTATAATATACGTTCTTCAAAAAGCAAAAGTAGTTTCAATGTAGCTAGCTACTGTTTGATTGTAACTTGTAGTGTAGCTAACTACTTTTCTAAACGGGTAGCTTGACTGTAGTTAAACTACTTTATCTTACCGAGTAGCTTGTAGCTTGTCAAACTACAGTTTCAGAGTAGCTTCCCCAACACTGATAATGTGTTAGAAGTCTTATTCATAATCTGCAAAACGAAAATCACTTTGATATAGGCTAGTGTCACGTAATGCTGAAGTTAACAGACATTTTTGATTAAGGCTTCTTATACAATACAGATATATATTTGCCTACTACAGTGATATTGAACCAAAGACTCTATTTTTGGCCTGTTGAAAGTACCTTGTTAATTCTTTTACACTTTTAAATTTCATTTCAATGTTCGATGGTTGAAGGGTGAGTCGATTAATGTCATCTCATAGTGACACTTTTTTAGCGTATTGCATTCATAGAGCGAGCTTTCCACTGATTGTTTATAGGCGTTGGTATAAGGTGGATAAGCATGTCCCAGCTGCATCACTTTTTGGGTCCCCTGAGAAACATTGCCATTGTGTTCTGTTCTATTTACAGCACGTTTCTGTATTTAGTTGTGTTGTGAACTTTTGAAGTGCATTTCTGTATTTGAGTTGAGAGTATTTTGAGCACACATTTCTAAATTTGCAGACATTTTCTTCAGTTTCTTCTCGGAAAACCGTAAATAGCAGTAAAAAACAATCCAACCATCTCTATTGACTTTGCATTGCGACAAGCTGCCACCTTGTCCTAACATCAAAACAATGTGTAAAAACTGATATGGACAAGGTGTACAGCAAAAAAAAAACAGTAAGTCAAATATTCAAATGTTAGGATTATATAAATATTTTTGTAAGCTATAAGCTAAGCTATCCTGTCGCCGATCATGATCCCCTCCAGTGGGCGTATAGTTCTCATAGGCCTAATATGACACGTTGCACCCTGACACTCTGTTCACCCTGTCACATAGCAGCTTGTAGACAAGACATTCTTTTGTTTTTGTTATAAGTCAGTAATGACAAGGAAGTAACCTAATAAATAGTCAATTGTTTCCGCCAGTGTGGCAATGCCCTAAATGCGCTCTGGCTCTGAAGAAATCTTCTACACACTTCATCTTTGATCGTGGGAAATTTGATCAATGGACGCATCTCAGATCCGAAGATATCCGACAAAAGTTGTTTTTTTTTTCTAAGGAAAGACGTTCACTTCACCATGCACACCCCACAATGAACAGCTTATTATTCTTTTGTGACTGTTAAACGTAACTGGTATAATCACAAACGTTATTCTGTGCCCTAAAAACGGGCATATTTCATGGTATTGTGGTATGCATAGTGTCAATGCAAATTCTAGAGAAATGTGCGAGGTGGTCATCAGGGCACAGTTGAGATACACGTCACACGCTGTTTAGTTGTTCACTGTTACTGATAACAGGTTAAATGTCATAATTAGGCAACATAAGCCACAAATGAAAAAAAAAGGTATTTGTGATAAGTAAACTGTGTATTATTAATGGATATATAAAATATATTGTTTCTGTTCAATAGAATTTAACCAGTGCTAATTAAAATAAAATTATTACATTTGAATGGATGAATTTTGCCCAAATGTTCTTTTTGGTTACACTTTATTTCAATAGTCACTTTAGACATTCTACTAACTATAAGTAACTTTTCAACTACATGTCAACTAAGTGTCATTAGAGTATTAGTAGGCTATAGTAGACTGTCAGTAGACTGTTAGGTTAGGGTTAGGTGTTAAGGTTCAGGTTAGGAGAACAAGTTGACTTGTAGTTGCTAAGTTACTTATAGTCAGTAGAATATCTGTTAGGGGACCAACAAAATAAAGTGTTAGCAGACATTAAGCAGACAGTCTACTAATACTCTAATGATAGTTACTTGACATGTAGCGGCAAAGTTACTTATAGTTAGTTGAATGTCTAAAGTGGACTATCAAAATAAAGTGTTTTTTTTTATTTGTCTTTTTTATTATATTTTCAATGAACGATTAGTTACCTTTGCATAATTAAAAATGTGTCTCTCAACTGTACCATGGTACTGTCTCAACTGTAACACACATGTATACAGTTGAGACAAAGTTGAGACAAAAAAGCACCTTATTTTTATGAGCTAATGGGCTTTATGCACAGCTGCACTACTTCCAGAACTTAAGCCAGCTCCTTTGTTTCCTGTCTGCCATTATTGGCCAAGCTTGATTAATTCAGGTGTGTCTGATTATTGTTGCCATGACTACTGAGGTCAGGCACACCTGAACTAATCAATTTGTCCAATAATGGCAGACAGGAAACAAGGAGCTGGCTTAAGTTCAGGAAGTAGTGCAGCAGTGCATAAAGCCAATTGTGGAAAATATGAACTACTTATGAGTAATATTGATTGATAATATCTCAGTCTATGAAAGCTAATGAAATGTCATGTGGCATGTCATGTGGAAATTCACGTTTTTTTCAGTATCTATTTTTGTGTGAAAAATCAAAACGCAAAAGTGTCTCAACTGTACCCAGTCTACCCTATTACACACTAAAGGTAACGCTTCCTTTAAATTTAACAACTTTATTAATAATTTTACATATTTGAATAATAGGGATGTGGTAAAGCAGAAAATGTTCCTCCGGAAATTTCATTAGACATTCCTTTTGTAAAATACACAATAACAGACTGTTGTGCTCAAACTCCTCATTTAAATCAACTGTGCCTTTCTGACGATCTGTCAAAAAAATCCCAAATAAAATTGAGCGAATTTCAAGTTAGTCAACATCTACTCACAGTTACCACTTTCTTTCTTTGATGAAACTGAGCAAATAAACAGGTGTGTATCTGCCTTTATGCCATCTCTGTCTCTCTATTTCTCTTATCTTTTCTTGCTTTATCAGTCTCAAGGGGTGCAGGAGTGAGAGCTGTCACAGAGATCTAAGCCATGTTCTTGCATTTTGAACCAAATAATAAAGCAGACTCTTTTAACTGAGATCCAAAGCCCTGATGAAGGAAAAAAAAACCTAACATTTCTGTGGTGCTGCCACTGACATATTTCTAAATTCCCTGTGAATTTATTAAAACATGCTGAGAATTGTGTTACACGTGAAAAGTGTAGGAGTTGTGAAATCAAAGGAATGTCGACTTAACACCTCAATATCAGCAAACTTTGAAAGTTGAAATTACTTTAGAGATGAAGATGAGCCAACCTATCCACATTTGCACTGGTTTTAAGGTGATTGATGTTTGACTGTAAAACCACTATAAACCTAGCCTGGAAACCAGACCTATCAAGATGTTAGGTCTGGGAACTCACAATTGGCATACCTCAATCGGGGGTGGGATAAAAGGTTGTCTTTCAATATCCCTCTGCACGCCATAGGATAGTGCTAACCAACCAGAGCGATGATGGCTGTGGCTGAGTGAGTCCCATGCGCTTTCCCCATGGTTTTCTCTCCAGCGGAGCAAGTTGATATGAAGAGTTCAGATGCAAAAGCCTCTAAGAGCCTCTTTGAAATTTTCTTCTAAAATGATTATTTTATCAAGCTTGTATATTAAAGTTCAGTAATTTCACTTAAATGGCAATGAAGATTACCTATTAAATGTCATTTAAGTGAAATTACTGAACTTAAATATACAAGCTTGACAAAAATTGTCATTTTAGAAGAAAATTTCAAATGGCATTTAGAGGCTTTTGCATCTGAACTTTTCATATATTCAACTTTTGCCTTATCCGGTCAAAACTCTGTGAACACATCTTCCTTTTTAAGAATGACTTAAGTTACATTCTTAACTCCAAGTCGCTATAAACCTTTTCTATAAAGTTAAATACACAGTGATGGTGACTAAAGGAGTATTTCTCTTTTAAAAAAGCTTTTACTGATTAAACTAATTTACTCACCCCTTGTCATCCAAGATGTCCATGTCATTCTTTCTTCATTTGAAAAGAAATTAAGATTTTGATGAAAACATTCCAGCATTTTCTCCATATACTGTAATGCACTTTACTGGTAACCAAACGGTTCAAGGGTTCAGTTTCAGTGCACTGATTCCAGACGATGAATAAGGGTCTTATCAAGCGAAACAATCACTAATATAAAAATAAAATAAATAAATAAATAAATAACATTTTAGTTTTATAAGCTCAAATGGTCGCCTTGCTCTGTTCTGTGATGCACGTCTGTGACTCTCCTGTTCGAACTCGTTTATCAAAATGAACAAATCTTTTTTCATGTCAAACAAATCGACTCAGGAAAAGATTCATTCATTTTTAAATGAGCGATCGTTCCACTTGACAAGACCCTTTTTCGTCGCCCGGATTCGTTTAAAGACGTTTGAACAGTTTGCACTGAAACTGTCTTTTGGACCTTGAACCGTTTGGTACCCAGTAAAGTGCATTATGGAGAAAAATCCTGGAATGTTTTCATCAAAAACCTTAATTTCTTTTCGACTGAAGAAAGAAAGACATTGACATCTTGGATGATATGGGGTGAGTAAATAATCAGCAAAAGTAAAAAAAAAATAATTGAACTACTCCTTAAATAACATGTGATGATTGAATGAATGTCCATGACAACTAATGACTGGCAAGAAACTAGAACAAAGGAAACAAAGAAAAAAAAAAAACTAAAAGTAATACGAAGATTAATCTAAATTGCACAGATTGTGAAAGTAACTATATTGACCTTACATTAAGGGATGTAAACCAAAAACTATCCACTCAGACATCCATTAATAAAAAAAATAAAAAAAAAAAAATCAAGCACTACCAGCTTCTTCTGAATACTTTTCTGCACATGAGGAAATTACAGAAGTTCAATAATGGAATGGCGCTCTGCCTTAAATAAAACTTTAAAGAAATTAGAGTGCTTCCTCATGGCGCTACTTCAAAAGAAATGTCAAAGCATGCTTCTTATATTATGCTCTGAAATATTGAAAGTATATTGCCACAAATCCTTTTAAAAATTCTCATCAAATCAAACTGCCTTCATAACCTTACTAAATACCTATAAACCTGGCATTTTACACTACTGATACCATTTTGTTCTGACAAATTGCTTAAATTTTTGGTTGCTTTGGATAAAATTGTCTGCTAAATTCATAAATATAAATGTAGTTCAGTACTGTAAACATATTTTCCTTTTACACTGTCAAGGAAGTGCCTTTCAGAAAAAAAAGAAAGCCTATTCAACACTATTTCAAGGACCCTGTCTTTTTTAGCCCTACTTGTGTTTTAAATAAAAAAGGAAGACCCTCCATGCAACATTGCCCTTAGAGAAAGTAGGACACAGAAAAAATATGTACAATGGAAACCACAAGGTCAGGGATGTGTGTGAATGGTAAGAGCTAGTCCAAAAGTGCCCAAATACATCCAGGTTTTAATGATCTTGTCATGCTAATGCTGTCTGCTGGGCAGGTTTCTGAGTGAACACTGTTAAGGGATGTGGCTTGAAGTGATAAGGGATCAGGGGAGAAGCAGTGACAGTCCTGACTGTACCATCTGGTGAGCTCTGCTTAGGGCTCAGCCATACAACACATCGTAACATGGCCCTCATCTCAAGATACATGCTCCTGGTACAATGATGGACAGATTGTGAGGGGGACAAACAAAAGGGACTCAAGAACGGAAAGGGGTAAATAAAAACGAACAATATAGGCCTTTTATAAGAGAAAAAAAGCATGGGTGTGTCTCTAGTCCACTCCCTAGTTTAGTAATACTGCTCAGGGAATGAGTTGTTTCTAGGTCTGTGGCAATGACAAAACCATTCCAGCGCTAAATAATTCACTTTCCAAAAAATCCCAAATTTTCAATGCTCTGTCTACTCTGGTCGCAAGCATCATGTCATAGCGAAAACAGTTGATGTGTTGCTTTCTATTTCTTATGTGCTAACAATATGTTACTTCTAACAACAGGACAAAATGTTGAGGAATGACTTTTCCTCAGTATATAAACACATTTTAGTCTGTGAATTCAATCAAATTTTAGAATCTGAAAGATTTGTTATATGAACACTAAATCTGATTCACGTATTTGTTTACATGCATTACAATCTGAACAAAACATTGCCCAGACGCCCCATTCAGAACTGAAGAAAGCCACCACAATAAGGTCACCAGAACTACTGTGAGTACGTCACTTCGCCTTGATGACTTATATGTCAGAAGAACTTTAAAAATAATAAAAAAGTAAATATTCAGGCTTCTCCAGGGCCTTGTATCCTAAAAGCATTGTAAGCCTTTTATAAGTTGGTTTCTGCAACCTACACTGTAAAAAATATCTGTGATTTTAACAGTAAAATACTGTAAAAATGCTACAGTGCAAAACTGTTAATTGGTAAACAGAAAGTTTCCGTACTATACATCGGTAAATAACTGTGATATAATTTTACAGTAAAATTCGGTTTTTGAAAGTGTAAAAGAACAAATCGTTGTATAATTTACAGTGAAAAAACGTAAATTGACATTTCCACAATTCCCTGTGTGACACTTCACATTTTATGTATTTTTGTTAAAATAACTACGGTTCCTCATAGTTTTTTCTAATCAGTTATGTACATTAGGGTTTTATGTTACATTTAATGTTGTTAAATTAATGTTGTTAATTTTTTTTAATTTTACGTGTGTTAATTGTTACGTGTGATGGTGCTTAATGTTTGTGTGAATGACACTGCGCAGTTTCTTTAAATAAGTATTGCTTTATACAAGTACAGTATTCACTTGTAATGAGCTGTGATTGCTCATTTAACTCTCATTACTGCTGTGATGATTGGTGGTTGTCAGTGTATTACAATGGTCTAAAACAGATATCAATACGTCAATAAGTTGGTAAATCCACATTTTATCAGAAAATAAAATACGGTTTATTATTGTAATTTTTAAGTTTTGTCTGTAAAACCATTAACGTATCTACCGTATTTTTAACGGTAAAGTTCTGGCAACCACAGCTGCCGTTTTTTTACTGTAAAATTTACGGTTTATTTTTTACAGTGTACCGTAACTGCAGGCTTACAATAGTTTGGAAACACAGCCATGTTTGTAAGACGTAAATAAAAATACACAATCGTAAGATGTAAAATGTAAACGTCAAGGCACTGTACATGTAATTTTTGAATAAACTTTTTTCTTATTGGTCTACACCACTTTCTCCAATCCAATCGAAATTCTCTTTGGATCAAACTCTACGTCTGATTGAGCCAACAATCTGATTACTTGGTTGCATATACATGTTATTTACCACAATCTAATTAGTTTTGTTGTGCAACATAGTATGAGCTCTTTTTTTGTGAATTTGCGATTTCATTAGCAATTCATTAATAAAACAAAGTGCAGTAAATGGTAAAACTATTTTGCTACACGTCTGTGTGTTATTATTTTAACTATACATTAAAATAATAATTAGTGAGACAGGCCAGTTTGCTATATCAAGCAGCATAAAGAGCTGTTTTGTGCAGCTAAAAATAACACATACACATAAATGACGCATTCAATTTACAAATCCCTGTGCCTGTTCTTACATTAAAAATAAGGTGGAAAGACAGCATAAAGTCTTATGATCTTATAGTTGGACTAGAGGTGTATAACTTTATATGTTCTACATCTTTTCGTGGATTAATAGATGTGTGTGCATAATAGCGTAGAGCCATCTTCTATCTGGAGGACTGTGTTTCAGGATGTCCTGCTGAGCGGACCGTCTGCTTTGCTGTCAGACTGCAGTGTGCCAGTGTGTGATAGCCGGTTGTAAAGCAGGCGCCCCTCTGATTGTGTGTGTAAGCATTAGTTAGAAATGTAATGTTGCGCTTCATGATGGGGAGTACTGCTGATGAGCCTGAACTTGTTTCCTACATAGAGGCATTAAACTGTGAAAGTTTCTGACAGATACAGATAAAGAGAGAAAGCCGAGACAGCTGAAGGATAATTAGTCTGATTCTCAGATAGCATAATGAGTTGAGATCATCAAATCTGCATAATGAGAATAATTCATCCTTATCTCTATATGTTCATACTAATGACTTCTTTATTCTCTCTCTCTCTCTTTAAATCTCACTTTGAGACAGCGGAGCAAGTTGATATATTAAACTTTTGCCTTATGCAGTCGTCAAAACTCTGACCACATCTTCCTTTTTAAGAATGACTTACGTTCTTAACTCCAAGTCATCCGAGTCGCGGCCAAAGCTCGAATCGAAAGACCGCTGTTCGCCAGCTGCGTCTTGTTTGTTTTTAAGTAGCAGGGAAATCACCTATGGAAATCACGGTGCAGAACCGTCACAACTCTGCCATCATTTTGATAAACCCGCCAACCAACTCTATACACGATGTGATTGGCCAGACCAGAGTTTGGATTTTCCACTTCGAAAGTCAACAGAGAGTTGCTAGACCACACTTTGCAGCAAAATAATTTTTGCTGCTGCTAGGGTGCGTCTAGATTTCTAGGCTACCTTCAGACTATATTCTCAAAAAAGCGGGCGACTCAACTTACCCACTGGCACATCCCACTCTCCCTGTGCTGAAATCTTTCTACACACATGCACACTCCCTGTGTACATACGTATAATGTTTGCATGTCAGGGGACACTGGTACATCCTGAAGGGTCTGAGATGAAGCTAAATGTGAGCAGAGTGCTGGTCTGATCACAAACAGACCTTGCTAAGAGACTAATATACACAGGAGACAGAAATATTCAGCTCAGCGTGTCTATTAGGTTTCACTAATGCACACTGCATGCCGTCACACTGCAGGATCACTTGAGACGGTTCAAGGATAATTACAGAATGCATATATCAATGGCCAGTACATGCTCATATTGACCTGTAACTTGCAGGCCAATGTGGCTCTTTTGAGTGGTTCAGATCTCTGTGGGGTTTAATTTGCAGAGCATACCGGCGTCATTCAGCTATGGCAAATAAACCTAGTCTGATTTACCTAAGCCAAGGAGAAAAGAAAACTTTCATGTACATGATATACACTAACACATAATGTTTAAATAAATAATACATCAGAATTACGTTTTGTCAAGCATTAGCCCATCAAATCCACGGATGAAATCCCAAAGTGAAATGTCCACTCTGATATTTGGTTTGAATTGGAATTATTAATAACGTCTACATACATTTTTAAAGTCACAAATCACTTCAAGCGCTTGTGCGCACATGGCATGTTCACACTGTTGCAAACACATTTAATCCAGTTTAACAAGATTTCAGCACACCTGCTTTGAAACTAATTAAAATACGTCAGTATCTTATTCTGATAAAGAGGAAGTGTGATAGTTGACGGCATGTTCAGCTGTCTCTCTGTTTCGCTCTCGTTGAATAGTTGCTGAGAGTTTGAGTACTTCTTTTTATAGCTCTTAATAATTCAACTCATCTGACTCTTAAAACCAAAGCAGCTCTCCACAATCTATGTGTTTGTGAGATGTGAGTGCATGCAAGCAGGTCACAACAGTGTATACACTAGAGGAATGTTTTCAATACCCCATTTCACGATCCGAGTTAGATGGCCATCTGTCCTGTCCCAAGAGCCGTCCTTATTTAGCCCCCACTATGCCGCAGCAAACACACTCCCCCGGCCTCTGACAGAATCCATATCTGGTGACCCCAACCATTTGTGGTAGAATTCTGTGTCACACTGAGCAGAATGCAATAAGATGCAGTTGGGATCTGATTTAGATGTACGATATTTTGAATTTTGTATGAGTATGCCATGTTTAATCTCATACAAAATAAAAATTAAGCTGTAAGTGATACCCGCCATTGAATGTTAAATAGTCAAAAGTTCCAAGAAAATCTGTATGTTTTTATTTTCAGGACAAATGCTTTTTTCAATCTCCTGAAAATCAGTAACAAGACATATTTTCACATTATTTCATCAGCTGAATGATCCACACCTATTTTTTTTTGTTTATCAAGTATTTTATATCCAACTAAATGTCTACCAAACATATTATTTTGAATGGAAATTGTCACAAAGATGAACATAAATATATATATATATATATATATATACATATATATATATATATATATATATATATATATATATATATATATATATATATATATATACTATATATATAAAAGGACTATTTAAAATGACATGATTAAATGATGGATAAGGATTAAACTTATAATTTAATCAACCAAACAATATATATACAGGTTCCAAGCATGTATGCATTTCTTTTTTTTTTCTGTGGAGCATTATAAGATCGTTTTTGTCCATATAAATGAATGTACAATACAATGGAAGTTAATGGTGACCAAAACTGTTTGGTTACATTCTTCAAAATATAATTTGTCGTGTTCGACACAAGAAAGAGTGGTAGCCCTCAAACCGTATTCACTTTTTAGTTTTTTTTCTTACCCACTTAACGTTGTGTTAAAATAAATTGTGTGTGTTTAGGAAGCAATCTTAGGAAAAGTAGCCAAGTCTTGTACCGCTCAGATCAAGGGAAGTATTTTTTATAAAAAAATAAATCTAAACTATTTTGCCCACATTAGTCCAGAATACGGTTTTAGGGTTAAGCAGGTTAATGAGTAAATGATGACAGAATTTTTATTTATTCTGAACTAAACCCTTTATTTAAAAAATAATTTTCAAAATTCAGATAACTGACCGATCATTATACCAGACTGATCTCATGAAATAGCATGTGTATGACACGCCAATTCGTAGTTCTATTTTTTTGCGTGCTATCAACACGCATAATCGCTTTTCAGCATGTTTATGAACGCCGTTAAATTAACGTTACATTACTGTTTATATAAATATATGACCTACCTCAACCCCGTCCCTAAACCTACCAGTCACTGGGGTTAATACCATTTATGAGTCTCTAAAAATATCACTCCCTGATGTAGATCTACTGTACATTTTTCTTCGTTTTCACGCCGATATTTGACGGCGTGTACATACACGCGGAATCACTCGGACATTAATGGCGTAGACATACGCGGACACGCGGATAGCTCAAAATGCGTAGAGATATGTTTGCGCAAAAGTCATGATGTCATGTTGATTATACAGTAGGTTTTCAAAGACTTCTAAAACTATTTGTTGTGATCTCGCTCCCTCCCTCAAAGTTAAGTTTAACTAAACTAAAATTGATAAACAAAATACAAAACACGTCAAATGTCAAAAACAAGTGCAACCAAAGCACTATCTTCTCTTAATAAACGCAATCCCATTGCATTTCTCACTCATTCCGAGAGTCTCGCAGTTCTGTTCTACAGAGCTACACCACATGTTGAGCTGTATTGCACGAAGTACAGAGCCGCTTTGAGTCGTGGATGAAGCGAAGTTGTGCTGTGTGGAAATTCAGCTCTTTCTCTGTTGCATGCTGCTCTGAAGGGAGGCTGTGTCATCGCCTCACACTGAATTACACCCTCTCCGCCTGAGGGGAGAGCGACAGAAGCGGAGCTCTTGCCTTCATTCTCTAAAGCCTTCCTTCCTTTTGTCTTACTCCTGAATGACAGCCTGGGGAAAGTTGGCAGGGAGGGGGTGGGGAAGCAAGCGTTTGAGGTGTCTCCTGCTATCACCAGCGCCGCTGTAATGGTGTTGTCATAGAGGGGTGTAACGTGGAGGGAAGCACTTATACTAAAACAGCTAATGAGACCTACTGTGGTTCGCCCGCACTGAGACTTGACGATTGCTTTTTCAACACATAACATGTATTTTCCATGGAGAAAAAAAAAATGCTTTATTTCCTCACTTCACCTCTCTGCAACCTTTCCCGCTTTATTTGGATTTCAACTATGCACAACCTCATATTCCAGAGCGTGTAAATCTTCAATTAATGCCCATGGCTAGTTTCAGTTGGCCTCAACCAATCTTTCTTTTTAATTACAGATTCCCTGACCATTCTCGTTGAACGCTTCAAGGCAACTGAACCAATTCTGTGATAAATCCTCGCTGTTCAGGAGCCCTGGAGTTCAATCCAAAGCTGCATCGCTCCATACTGAGAGTGCTAGATGGAGTAATTCCCCATGAGTGTTTACCCGGTGCACTAATTACCTCAGCTAAGTCTGTTCTGGTTATGGTCTTCGGATCATGGCTACTTTGGGGTTTGTACTTGATAATGAGACTCCAAAAAGCTGCCTTCCTGCCAAAGCAACATTTTATTAGGCTGTAAAGTCCTCCTTGTGGTGTGTTCACACGCTCACTGCTATTAAGGCTTGTAAACACAGTGAGAGAGAAAATGAGCGTGTGAATGTGTGTGTGTGTGTTTTCTCTTTCCGAATGCCATTTAAGGGGTTTTTAGTATAGCGCTGATTTTGGCTCCACACTGAGCACTCATATGTTCTCTAGCTGTGCTTTTGCATGCTATAGTACAAAGAAAACGATTAAATCTGGTACAAATCACAGATTTTTCTTCATCTTTTGAGGCAATTAGCGGCTGCTTGTCGATGTCATGTCATTGGTTTGCCGTAGTGAAAATCGAACTGAGAGAGGTGGATGGGAATGTATTGCTGTACAGCCATTTTGCAATGGGGTTTCGTGTATTTATGGGCCAAAATTGTGCACAAAAAAATAAGAAAATTATGTAGATAATTGGGTAAAATAGATTAGTTTTTTTTAAACTATTGACCCTAATTAAATTACAATGACAAGCAATTGACATTAACATGTCGACATAGTGAACACACATAAACTCTAGTGTAGCATTTAACCACATTCTCAAACATTTCTGGGAAGACAAAAAAAGTAGGTTTTAACTTTTCGAAGCCAAGATCTGACGTTATCAGGAAACAGGACCCAGGACATTAAAAGAGAAGCTCATTATACTAGATAATCTGGTATCATCTCAGTTTTAATCAACTTGTTGCCTGCAGAGTTTAGCAAAACAAATTGGATGACAAGTTTTCTTTAAAGGAGAAATCCGGTCAATTTTAACATTGAGCTCATTTTTTGTACATTTGGAGTGCTGTCAGTACAGACAAAAAATAAACAAAAATCGGTGTTACCTACACAGTGTTATCCTCTTTTTGAAGGGGTCATGAACTGGCTTTTAAATGTTTTTGTTTTGTTGTCTGAGGTCAACTCATGACGTTCGCTTGGTTTTTACATTCAAAAACATAAAAATGAATAAGTTATGGGCTATTTTCTTCCCTAGTTTTCAGCCTACTTGAAAAATGCTCGTATTTTATGGGCGTATCACATTGAAGACTAGGAAGTAAACGCCCACTGCTGTGAGTGGATAACAGTTTTGCATATTATAATGAGCTTCAACTCTGTCCGTTGGTTTCGTGTCAGTGCACGTGGGGGATTTGTTTTGAAAAACACTGTTGTAAAATGGCAACCGGAATGATTCGCCCATACATGTTTGAACCAACAGCACCTCGAATACAACGGATACTTGTAGACACATACACATAATTATTAGATATCAAACGATCTATAACAATGCAATGCTAGCCGAGTAGATTATTATTTCTAAAATAAAAATATTACCCACATAAGTGTGTTGCACCACTCCAGTTGGATCCAATATAGAAGGTAACGTAGACTAATCATGCTCCGTACAACAGCGATGTTCGTACAGATTAACTTTAACTGCCGATCGCTGAATAAATACTTCTAGGTCATACACAAAATGCATATCTGTGTCGTCTTCATTTCTCCCTCTTATATTATAATGAGTTTAACTCACCCGTCGGTGCACGTGGGGTAAACGTCCAATGTTGTCAAATGGCAACCGGATTCGCCCATACATGTTCGACCCAGAGTCCGTGTGTTGCACAATTCCTGTCAGATCCAATGTAGACGGCACATCACCGTTCTTTTCCTTAATCGGTCTGCAAATCCAGCCTCGAACTGTGTCTTGTTCACAAAACAATCCTCTGTGAAATGAAGCGAACATAGGGATAATGTTTTACACTCATCTGCTGGAACGTCATTAAAAACAAATGAACCGAACAGGTTCGAACAGGAGTTCGAACAGGAGAGTCACAAACGCGCATCACAGAACAGAGCAAGGCGACCATTTGAGCTTATAAAACTTAAACTTTGTTGTTATTTATTTATTTATTTTAAATGAGCGATCGTTTCGCATGATAAGACCCTTAATCATCGTCTGAAATCGTTTAAAGCCCTTTGAACAGTTTGTACTGAAAGTGTCTGGACCTTGAACCGGTTCCCAGTCCATTATATGTAGCAAAATCCTGGAATGTTTTCATCAAAAACCTTTAATTCTTTTTGACTGAAGAAAGAAAGACATGGACATCTTGGATGACATGGGGGCGAGTAAATTATCAGCAAAAGTTATTTTTTTTTAAAGTGAACTACTCCTTTAACATCCTTGATTTGTCATTACATTCCTTACCAAAGCCACAGGACTAGTGGTCCTTCTCAGCATATTTTATTAGTTATTTTGTAAATAACTAAAATAATTATACATTTTCTAATAATATACTTTATTTAAATGTATGAATAATTTAGTTTCACGTTAGTCGATGGCATCTTCAGATTCTTTTGCATGGACGTATTCAATATACTGTTCAAGCAAAACTGTTAGCAATACAAATGTAGCTTTATTCTGAATTAAAAACAAGTTGTCACATTAAAACCTCGTACAGTGAAAAGGAGAAATGCTGCTAATTGCTATAATCACACACTTCATCAATCCTGTATAATTTCGTTTAACTCTTACGCACACACTTTATTCAGAGCCTGTGCAACTCCTCTGCAACAGCGTAGACGTGATAAAACAAGTTAACATAGTATTAAAACTTAAAAATAGAGCAAAACTCTAAATTAAGCCTTTGCTTAAAATGAATGAGAGCAAACTAAGCCTCCTGCATCTCCTCTCATGTTTACCTGTTTGATTTTCTTTATTCTGTGAAACACAAAAATAAACTTTTTTTTTTCTCCCAGTGGGCTCCAGTGCTTTTTTGGTTATATCTTTTGTATGTTCCACAGAAGAAAGAAAGCCATACAGGATTGAAATGAATAGTAAAGTAGTAAAATAATGACAGATTTGTATTTTATTTTGGATGTAACTATCCCATTAAGTTTAAATTACTTCATGGGAGCCTTGATCTATAAAACATGCCTCTTGTTGAATTATGGGAAAATAATTGTTCAGTCAATCAAACATTGATCTGAATTAATCTGTCTCTTTCCTTCAGTACCCATCCCTCCTTTTGTCACTAAGAGACAGATGTCTGTCTTTAGTAGACCAGCTGTGTGTCTGTTCTACTCTGACACTCATTGTGGAACCTTAAACCTCCTTAATTGCTCACTCTGAAACCTTGTTTCCTGGGGGAGAGAAGTAGAGAAAAGAAGTTATTGATTTTTTTTTCCTTTTACTCTTTACTGAGGAAGCAGCAATAGAAGTGGGGAGGGGAGTTTGTTTCTAAGAAGTTGTTCATGTCATGTTATTGGAACAATCATAAAGAAAAATGGAGGAAAAAAAATTGCACACACATATGCAGGACTTAAAATATATAAATTGGAAATAATGCAATACTTTCTCTAGAACTTAGTTACATCCCTTGGTTATTGTGATCTCAAATTTGTTGCAGAAATGATTAAAATACAGCTGTGATTAAAATTCAACTGGGACCTCTTTCTTCATTTCTTCCTTTTCTTTATTTATTGTAATTTCTAAGTCAGTGCATCCGAAAAACAACTAAATTATGTTTCTTTCTTCTTTTTTCAATCAAATTAAAACACTCATTCCAACATTAGAGGAAAGAGATGATTCGCTGACTTGTCTCCCTGGTGACTGAAGTATAATTTGTCATGAAAAATTCAGCCGGCATTAGTAAATACACAAATTACCAGGAAACATCATCAAGCTGATTTTCCAGTCCTCTCATTCTGTGTTATCTGCTGAGTTATGTCATTAGAAGCAGAAAGTTGTTTGCAGAGTTGAGTAAGCGGGTCATGGGATTTTACCCAGAGTCTGCAGGTCACCTGTAAACCCACCCAGACCTTCGATGTCTCTTTTCCGCCCATGTTATCTTCTTTTCTCCCTTTCTCTTTTTCCCTAATAATTTCAGAGGCGAGATGAGCCATTAGCACTAAAATCATGAACAATATCCTTCCGAAAAGACTTCATAATTATAACGGCTGGATTCATTTTGATTGTGGCAATTGGGTTGATTATGCCATCGTGGAGATTACAGGAAATTACCGTATGTCTCCTGCACCTCCTTGTGATGTGTAATTAGGAGATTTTTACCTTTTAATTTTAACACTGATTTCTGTGTGCTAACGGTGACCACTCTAATTATCCTCTAGATGACTTTCAAACACTGAATCTGTGATAGAAGACAGCTGGTGAGGATGCTGGTTTAAGCACTCTAGAAATGCTTTATATTTGCTCAAAAATACAGTAAAACAGTATTGTGAAAATAGTATTACAATTTAAATGAGCTGGTTTCTGTTGAGTGTATTTTAAAATGTTACATATTCCTGCTGATGGCAAAGCTGAATTTTCATCATCACCAGTCGTTAGTGGCACATGGTCTTTCAGAAATCATTCTAAAATGTTGATTTGGTGCTAAAGAAAGATGTCTTATTATTATTAATATTAAATATTTTGCTGCTTAATATTTTTGTGGAAACGGTGATATTTTTTTCAGAGTTGTTTGATTAATAGCATTTATTATGAATAATTTTTTTAAATACTTATTCATTTCATATTGTCTTTACTTTAAAAAAAATTAAAATAAATTTAATGTGCCTTTGCTATCATTATTATTAAGTTTGACACCAAAGACTGCAATATGTCTGCTGAAAATTCAGCTTTGCCATCTCAGGAATAAATTACATTTGTTAAAAATATATTACAACAGAAAACACTGTAAAAAATGTTTTCATGATTTGTAATCACAACATTTTTTCTTTTGTCAAATCAACTTAGATCATTTATGTTGTTCATATAACATAATATTTTGAGTTTCTGGTGATTAAATTAATCTCCTTCATTGTATTAACTAATTTCTTTTTCCATTTCAATGAACTTAAATTTTAAGGCAGTCAGGTGTACTTTTTTAAAATTAAACCAACAATATTTTTCACAGAGTAATATTTGTCGCTGCCCAATTGAAACTCACGTATGTCCAAAACGGTTACTTTTCAGGAAGTGAAAAAAACATGTAATTTCAAAAGCAGCTGAACGTAGCGTTGTCATGCTTGGCACAACATCTTTAAATGCAACCATATTCTTGCCAGTGTCATGATATAATCCATATTTGACCCAAAATCGAGTTTAAATGGACATACGTGCATGTTGTATAGTAACGTGGTCGATATCACATTCTTCCAATCATTAATTAGAATGACCAAATCGCGTTTCATATTGACAGATGAAATAGGCTACGCTCAGTTTATTAAATACGCTCAGTTTATTAAATGTCTCTTGCAAACTATGAAGAGACAATGAATCAATACACTGACATGGCGAATGCTAGACTTGATACTTTATTTACACAATCCTACCGATAATTTTGTCGGATATGAGCTGCATTATATTACAGATATGAGCTGCATTTTATCATCAGCTAATTTCAAAATCAAAGACATACATCAATAAGAGAGTGTGGCAACAGCCTGCCCTGTAAGATCACTTCGTTTTCTTTACTTGAAGATGATTGTGACTATAACGCGTCATATAGCCTATAACATGCTCTCACTTGTTTATTTTTTAGCATTTTTGGGTGGAGTGAAATATACATATGTGGTTTCAACAACCAGATTGCCTTTACACCTTAGTAAAGATCCGTAACACAATGCGAGCCAGACTAACGTTACCTCCAGATGGTCAGGCAGATCCGATCACAATCCGATCACAACGTATTTATACCTTGCATTAACATGCCTTTTTTATTTCCGGATAACTTATCTGGATACAGATCGCATTTTAATACCAGGTGTAGGGGTCTCAGAGACGAGACCGCGAGAAACTTCACGAGACCGGCGAGATGCCTCCACAGGGCGGGGAGATACCATACTGTCTATGGGAGATACGCTGCGTGATTGACAGCTTTGACAGCAAATGGAAATACGGGGAAATCAGATGACATGATTTCACAACTTTTCATTGGTCATTTAGATAATGCTGTAGAAGCATGCTGTATACGGAAATGAACCTGGGCATTCTATCCGTCAAAAAATCTCAAAATCGGCAAAATGGACATACGCGATACACATACACGTATTTGTAATATTTCACAGTATTATCTGTTTTTTACTGTATTGTTGATCAAACAAATGCAGCCTTGGGGTGAGATTAAGAGACTACAGTAACTTTCAAAAATATTAGAAAACCTTAATATGTGTGTACAACTTTTATATAACAGTTTTAAATGGAGTTAAGACTTCCTGTAGGCCATTTGAAAAAAAAAAGTTCATTAAAGTAGTCAGTCTGGGATTGTTTTTCCCCTTGCTATGCCAAGCATTCCCTCAGTGCAGAGTTAATAATTAGAGTAGCATTTCCAACTTAGGGGTTATTTCAGAGCCAGCCGCTGGTCTCTGGACACTGTGTCTGTTTGGAGAATGTCAGTGTAGATAAAGATATGTGCACATCAAAACACTGTGTTGTAGCCTATGGAAAGTAGAGCGGGATTATCACCAACTGCTCTGGTGCCTCTGGACTTCCAGAAAGACACACTCTTTCTCTAGCTAATTCTGCCCTGGCATCAGCTGCCACTGCCAAAACACCTCCTCGGGAAGGTCTTTTCCTCAATGCGCAAGTGTATGTGTTGATAGCTTGCAGTTGCTTTATGTAAAAAAAAGAAAGAAGAAAAAAAGTAATGTTATGATTTCATGTTGACTTTAAGACTTCTGATTTAATCCCGCTCGCCTATGAAAGTGCTCAGAACTGTTATATAGCTATTCAAAGCCCAGTCCACTTTGGTGATTCTGAAGAGAGATCACAGATTGTCTCAGTTTGATCCCTACTGGAGACACAGTGCTCATCTGAGCCCCTGCTGGTACAGATAGCTGTGGTTATAGCTTCTAATTACTCTCAGGAGAGAGCCATTGTTGTAAAGGGAGATGAGAGCAGATATTCCCAAGGCTCCCTGCTAGATCTCTCCAAGAGTACCAAATAAAGATCATGCTCCAAGTTCAAATGCGCAAATAAATCAAATGAGCATTTTGTATTGCTGAACGCGTACGTATTTCCTTCTCTTATGTGCACCCACAGCCCCATTAGTTTCAAGTTCACCATCAACTCAAAGCAGAAATTAAACTGGAATATTTCTATGTTTAATATTAATACAAAGAGTATTCATTTCTCCAACAAGTGCTACACAAATGTATACATATATGAAAACAGTGAAACTGTAGATTGTCAAACTAGAAGTTGTTGTCCTTGTTACATATGGCACATGCACTTCCCATAATAATAACTGTAAATGATGCATAATTACATGCAATTAACCCTCAACCAAACCCTAATCTACCCTAACCCAATAGTAGAATACATGTGGTTAATTAATATTAACCACATGTACTTAAATATATAATTACACTGCAACAATGACACCTAAAGTGTAACCCAAGTTATAGGACAACATATAATAAAATCTATCTATTCCGAATGATATATATATATATAATTGAATCAGAACTGTAGATACAAAACATTTTTAATAAATGAACAATACAAATTAGGTTGAAAACATCAGTTTTGTACCTGATAAATTAACACAAAATTAAATAATGATAATGAAAAAGACTTACTCTCTCTTTGTAAGAGTCGACTATATTAACAAAATGTTCCGCTATAAAATTTGACACTTCGAATCCATGAATCTGTTTACAAGAACTGATTCCCTAAAATTAAATGATTCACTTAGCCTAGAAATCTGAGACGCGCACGCTGAGCGGCAGCAAAAATAATTTTGCTGCAAAGTGTGGCTCTAGCAATTCTCCTTTGACTTTCGAAGCGGAAAATCCAAATTCTAGTCTGGCCAATCACATCCTGTATAAGAGTTGGTGGGCAGGCTTAACACAATGACGGCAGAGTTTTGACGGTTCTGCGCCATGATTTCCAGGTGATTTCCCTGCTACTTTATAAACAAACAAGCACGCAGCTGTCAAACAGCAGGGCTTTCGAATTCGGCTTTGGCCGCGACTTGGAGTTAAGAACGTCACTTAAGTCATTCTAAAAGTAAGATGTGTTCAGAGTTTCAACGAGTCGGATAAGGCAAAAGTTTAATATCTCAACTTGCTCCAGCTGGAGAAGAAACCATGGGAAACGCATGGGACTCAGCCACAGCCATCATTCGCTCTGGTTGGTTAGCCCTATCTCTATGCGTGCAGAGAGAATCTCTCTCTCTCTCTCTCTCTCTCTCTCATATGTAGCTAAATACTGGGAAAAGTACTTGATTAGTGAAAAAATCAAAATCTTTTCAAGTACCCTTTGGGATACACATACCCGAGGTGTACCTTAAATATTAATATATCAGTCCCTAACCGGTATAATATCAATATCTCAAAAGTTCAGCGGTCAATAAAACAGATTAATACTATCTTGACCCAGCACATGTCTAACAGCGTTGATGCAGGTAAATCTGGTTAGATGCGTGTCTGTATTGAGAGGCTAGTTTTGCACAGTGATGATCTTTCGCACTGAATGTGCCGCAGGCTCGATGCTGATTATATGAGACTGGCATCAGTACCCGTCTTCATCTGTTTTTGAAGTCTGGTTCTCTTTAAATCAATAAGATCAGCTCGGGGCAAGGACACACTCACCCTGTCTCAGATCATCTCTAAACACAGCTGACCAACTGCAAATGCCGCCATCTCTGGGTCTGCCAGGAGTGGATTGCGGGTGTATGAGGGAGAAGTGATAGGAATGATTTCACATCTTGCACATCACCGATGGGTGTTGCTACATGAAGTGTTAGTTCTTTGATCTTTCTGAAGGACAAATTTAAATAGAAAATGCAATAATGACACTAATAATGACAGATCTTGTCTGAACATGGCACTATATTTGCAGAGAAAAAATAGAGAAAACAGATCAAAATATTGTTTCAGAAGCCCCTCTAAAGATGCAGATAAATCACAATAACTTCGGCTAAAGAGAACGCTATGGTTTCTACAGCTAATACACAAGGGAGTTTTGTTCTATGTAAGAGAGAATGGGATTAAAAAGCACACTAGTTTTCAAATCCAGTAATATGCAACATAAGCTCTCTCAAAGTGCATTAAAAGAAAGTGATCAATTGCTGCGTCAAATTAAGATGCAACAGTTTTCAAAGAAACATATTTTTTATTGTCCATTTCTACAAGTCCACCTCATGACCAGCAGCTAAAGAGGCCAAAGAATAGACAAAGGATTGCCATTCTGTGTAATGAGGTAAAAAAAGTGACATTTATATCACAAAGAGTTTAGAACAAATGGAGCAAGTTGTTTGTGTCCCAAACGTGATTTGTGTCCCAAAAGTGATTATGCACCCCATGGTCTACTGGTTTATTTTTCCTGGCATACGTGCCTCTGGAGCTCTCTCAGTATTAGACTCTGTCCTGCTTTCAAGCCCAGCACAGATGTTACAGTCTAATTTAAACAGAAGCTCACTGTTGCTGCACTGTGAACAACCAGGCAGAGGGTGAGCAAGAGAGAGAGAGAGCGAGAGATGGTTTTTGACCCTGGTTGGTGGTTATGAAATATTCATCTGACCAGCCTTTTAAGATTCTTTAAAGTATGAAGTCTTACGTTTTAAGTATCAATTTAAGGTCTGTCAGATCTGCTTCACTCAGCTGTTTGACAAATGTCTGTCAAGATAGAGAGTAAAAGAATAGAGAGAAAAGGAGAGAGAGATAAAACAACAACAATGGAAGCAGATATTGTCCAGGTTGGAGAAAAAGAACGACAAATAACAAAACTACAAACCAAAAAGCAAAAATAAATGTGGCAAAGCAAATAATAAAAAAATAGAACATTTGGCTAAACGTGCATAAACTTGCAAAAATGCATAAAGCAAAACAAATCAAAACATTGCATTTTACTACTAATTTTGAAATTCCATGTCAACCGCGACAAGATGAACAAAGGATATAACTGCTCTTTTAACTTTCAAATATATAATGTTATAATTGTATAAATTATTCTTGAACTGACCAAATGACCAAATCTTCTTTTATAAAATTGGTTGTATTATAAAAGTGTTCAATTGAAAGTCTTTACAAGCAATTACATCAGAAGTAATTAAATGACAGATAAAAAGAGTAATCACTTTACTTTTTCAAGGGAAAGGTAATTAAATGACAGTAATTAAGTAGTAATGCATTACACCCAACACTGCTCATGGGCAAAGCATTGTCAACTCTCTTTCTCCTTCTCCTCTCTAAAACACACATACATGCACACATGCACGCACATACGCATGCAAATAAAAAGGTACAGTAAAAAATGGTAACTTTTCCCTTTTTTCTGGAAAGTGATTTTAGAACATCTGTAAAAGTTCACATCAAAAGCAACAGTGTAAGCATTGTTCAAGCCATGCACCAAATAGAGGGATTGCGCGTGACGTCACCGTCCGGTCATGTGCCTGCAGTTTCTCACAGCGAGTGGCAAAAAGACTGAGTGGCTGTATATGTTTTTAGCGTGAATGCCGCAAAAAAACAAACACAACATATAAAGTGGCAAAGAGCTTTGCGATTGACTGTACAACTAGATTTTACAAAAAAATCGGAGGTATATTTTTACAGACTGCTATAGAAAGAGGAGCAAATGGATCGCTGCAATTCACAGAAACAACTGGACTCCAGTCAGCGAAAGGTGGATTTGCAGTTATCATTTTGTGTCAATATGCTGAATTTAGCTGTAAAACCATACATTTTCTTTTGTTATATATATTAACAACTCATCAATTAAATATGTATCATTGCATATTCTGCATTATTGGATGTTTCTTAATAAACACTGACCAAAAATATCTATATGATGATATGATATGATGATATATAGGCTATATATAACACTGATATAAGTGATCATCCAGATTTAGACCTACCTATATTGTATTTATATAAAGCGTTCACAGGCAAATTTGCTTCATGTTTACCGTCTATATTGCTTTTATTTTCCCGGCGTCGAAATAAGGCAAACATGTCAGGCAACACCATTCCTGGCTGCAATGGATCACTGGATCTTTAGTAAGTTGTAAGGAACACTATATTGAGTCCAACATTTAGTTTAAATTGATAAAATTGTTCGTTTTAGTCACATTTTTGCAGTTTCCCCTATTAAATCCAGTCATCAATTCCCTCTATACATTCAAGCTCAATGCTGTGCGGAATTGAGACTTTGGACAACTGACTTTTTGTCCAAAATTAGGATTATTTTACTACTGTGGATAACATATTTGAGATTTACGACTCTTGATCGGGCTGCCTCCAACGGCATACCCTCAATAGCCAATGAGAGCGAGCAAGCTTCACCAACCGGATGTTGCATGCTTTTGTTGCTAAAAAATGGCAACCACAAACATGTCACAAAAGTGGAGTGTTGAGAAAGATCATATTGTTTTTCAAATTTTTTGTCTTTTGGTACAAAACAGAATGCACAGCCAGTTGACAACGTTAATCGTCCTCCATATTTGTTTTTTTCTTCTAAAGTCACGTTTGATCGCACAAGTTCTGTGAGATCTCATGTCTGTGGAATTGCCACTGTGAAATCATTATTACAATCGGCAGGAATGTGGTGACGTGGTCTGGCTGAATCTTCTAGTGTGTGCGTTTGGAGGATTATTATGTTAAAAATAGGTCGAAAATGTCCCTTATGTCAGTGATCTTCCACATTTTAAAATTGTTTAAGATTTTAAAATCGTCTTGTGTGTACCAGGCCTAAACCAACTGTGAGTGTGTGCAGGAGAGAGAGAGTGGTGGTGGAGGAGGAGGAGGAAAAGGATGTTGAATTAGAAGATTTTAGAAGATGTAAAATACATTAGATATTATACAGAAGCATTCTCCCTTAAGCTAGAGTATTGTGTGGTTTAAAAGGTCCTTTTTTACCAGACTATTTAGTGCTGTTTTTCTGAGTTTTATGCATATTGCCCACAGCTTTCTCAAACGCTCTGCCAACACTCTCTTTAATAATGTGGCCACGCACAGCAGTTAATTGAACAAAACAATTTCCAAGCTGAAAACACCTACAAATATCCTGTTTTGTTTCTCAGCTCCCAACTAAATTAGCATGTATTCTTATATGAGTGTGTGTGCAAGCGTGTGGCTGTGGCCTTTACAGAGGGCTATTTTTTCCAGCTCTCCTTTGAGAAGCATGACAGCAGACCTTTAAAAACTGAGGGAGAGAGAGAGAGAGAGAAGGGATAGGGAGAACTTGAAATTGGAGTAGAGAGAAATAGGCAGAGGTTTAAAAAAGAAGAATGAAATGAAGTGAGAAGGAAAGGTGGAGGATATCATAAAGGCAGAATAAATGGAGAGGTGAGGGATAGAGAACAAGGGATGATAAAGGACAGAGGGGAGGCGAGCGCTTTTGTTCATGGCACAGGACTCAGGCTTGCCAGCTGCTGTGTATGCTCTGTAAGAAACCTGATCTCCCTTTCTCCTCCTCTCTCTCTCTTCTTGCTATTAAAATAAGGGATGAATTAACCCCACACCAACCCGTGGGGGAAGAGGAATGTGAGGGGAGGACCGAACTTCAGGAAAGAACTTGAAAGTGTTTACATGGGTCTGTGCAAAAGCCATATGTATATGCACAAATATTCAGTACAATAAGCTCAGTAGACAGAAAGCTTACAGTGAGGCAATTGTAGTGGAAGTTATTTAAGGAGAATTTAAAAGCAGAAACGTGAAACTTTTAATTTCACAAAAAAAACACCAACAAAAAATAGCCCTCTTATGTCCGAAAATACATTAAAAAAGAAAATATTGGTAGAAATGTATAATTCAAGCTGAATGGATTGGCCCCATTCACTTTCAATGTAAGTGCCTCATTGTAACCCAGATTTATAGGACAAGTTGAAATTATTTTTTCTTGTGGTAATCAACATGCTGTTGATTGTGCTGAACTTTCAATGTTAATATCAATATTTCAATACTGCCACTTACACAAAGCGCTCAAAATACAAGGAGAAATAAGCACCAATGTAGCGCAAGAAAGTAGGCCAGGTCAAGAATGTGTGTAAAAGTGAAAACAAACTGTGTGTGTGTGCTCTTTTTAGATATTAGTTGGGTTTTTTGGTTGAAGTGTGTGGTGAGAAGCCATATGGTAGTGTGCTCAGCCTGAGAAGAGAGCCACAAAGGTGGGGGAGAGAATTGGTCCATCGCTCTGGTCATCTGGAGCTTTATCCCTCAGAGAACACAAGCCCTAAAATGGTCTTTTCCCTTTCTCTGTTTTTCTCCTTTCATCTCTCTTTTTCAATCCTTTCCATCAGATCTCCCTGATCCTTATTACTTTAATATTCCTGGTAGGAGTGTGTGCCTGAAAGAAGGAAAGCAAATTCTTCATCTGACATGCCACACTCTTGGGTGAAAAGGTTACTGGGCGGGAGGTTAAGTGTGCTGTGGGGACCGTGAGTGTGTGTGTGTGTGTGTGTGTGTGATGGGGGTCCTTTATGGCACACAGGATGGGTCATTTTTCCAGTCTGGAAAACAAACACTTGAGACGAGAGGATGAAATCTCTGGTCGGGGAGGACAACAGCTGTGACCCAAATATGATTCTCTTGATTGCTACATT
The DNA here is from genome assembly GCA_030378365.1 of Hybognathus amarus. Taxonomy (NCBI): domain Eukaryota; kingdom Metazoa; phylum Chordata; class Actinopteri; order Cypriniformes; family Leuciscidae; genus Hybognathus; species Hybognathus amarus. The sequence continues at coordinate 750,384 of JAQIUQ010003768.1, read as the reverse complement.
CGTTCAAACTCTTTACTGGATTACCCCATAATATCTAGCATTTAAAGAGATAGTTCACCCAAAATTTTTAATTGTGTCATCATTTACTAATCCTCTTGCTGTTGAAAAAGAAATTAGTAAATAATAAGTGGTTAATTGTCACAATGTGGTTGAAGCAAGGAAGAAGCAGGAACCACATGCAGCACTCTATATTCAATAAACTGACTCAGACTCAGACCAGAAACAGGACAACCAACAACGATAGTAACAAGAAAAGAACTCACAAGGACTGAACTAAAACACAGGGCTTAAATACATGGGCAAACAAGCTAAACAAGTTAACACGGGGTGTGATATAAATGAACACAAACGAGGAGCGGGAAAACAGGGAACAGGACTGAACCAAATGCAAAAAGACGGGGAACACAGACATCACAACATTTATGTCCATGCAATACAAATTCAATGATCTTCTATATAAGAAATATAGAATGGAGCATTTTAGCATACTTTTATACAATTATAATATTTATTAATATTTTGACTTATTTTTATAATATCAGTTTTAAATTTAGATAGTTTGAGTAATTTCATTATGTGCTTTTTGTTATTGTTTGTCTTTATATTTTATATTAAAGTTTCTATTTAGTTTAAATTTGTTTTTAGTCATTTTAATACTAATTTAAAACTAATTTAATGTTAAGTATTATTTTAAATAACAGAAACAATTTAATAGTTTTGAATGTTGTAAATAACAACACTGGTATGTAATGACATGATGGTGAAAAAATTATATAACTTTTTTTTTTTTAAATGCACAGTCCCTTTAAGAAAGTTCAAAAACAAAGTTCATAAGTGCATAGGCCACAAAAGTCCCAAATGACAAAATAAAAGCCAGCACGCTATTAATATACACCTCTATTTGCCAAATATAGCATACAAGGAGCCATACTGGTTTATGACTGATCCAACATTGATCCAGCTGATCCAATAAGGCTCGTTGCTATGCCATTGTAATAATAAGCATTTTGCATTTTCAGCAAAAACATATGCATATCTTGCAATTGGTGGTGAATATTAATTTCAATAAATTAGTAAAGAATCATAAGCTATTTTGTTTTGCAAAAATGTTGAAACCTAAGTCCAAACTAAAACCTCAGCTGTTGCACATTAATATCTTGGTTTAGCAGCGACATTCAGCCAAACCTCTCTATTTATGGCTTAATTTAAACATTCGGAGACAGCGTATTTACATTTCTCCCATTCTTCTGCGTAGAGTTATGGCTGTGTCCTGAACATTCTCCGTGTTGAGTGACCAGTGGTCGAGCGCTTTACAATACTGCAGCATTCATAATTGAGTGTGATAGAATGAATTATAAATTATAAACTTTCCTCCACAGTAATAACAGTCATCCACTGGATTGACATCGAAAACTCCAGATAAATCTATTCGAGGAAATCCTGGAGAAATTCACCTCAGCACAATGCATTACCTGCTCAGATCTTTCCATCACTTATGAATTAATCTCTGTGCTGTCTGACTTCTCTTTCATTTCATTTTTTTTCCCTGTTGTGTGTGTCAGTCCCTGTGACTGGCTGGTTAAACTTGAAATCCTTCCTCTCTCTCACTGTCGGTATTCTTCTTTCTCTCAGCTTCAAGAGTTTAGGGTCAGATCCACTGTTTGCAGTGACTTTCACATAAGCAGAACTGGGTCTGGCTCTCAGAGGGGCCAGGCTGAAAGGCAGCCTTTGTCTGGGAGAGGAGAAATGTTCACATCTGGCAGCGCGCTGGCCTGGCTGGGTTGATGGAGGATGGCAGGGGGCTGCTTGGATTGCTGTCTGGCTTCTCCACATCTCCAGCTTTAATAGAAGGAGTGAATGAACACCCCCTCCCCCTCCTCTTTGCTTTAAGACCCCTGAGGTTGTGCGGATTTGGCAATACTTCTGAGCAACGATGGGTTAATTGTTCACTCCGCTGTCTTGTGGCGGCTTTTTTCTATTTTGGAATAGTCAAGTTGTGCCAGATCAAAGGGTTAGAGCAAGTTCATAATCATTAAAGACTTCATGCATGCCCAAGAATATCCACACAAAGCATGGTTATTAAAGCCCTTTTTTTCTACAACAGAGTTAATGCATGGAAAATGTTTTGCCCTTTATCGCCCCAAACACTCCATACCCTCACGGGACGCAACAGCACAGTTGCCTGTCTCACACTTTCTCTGACCTTTAAAATGTCCTTCGGGCTCTTCTTTGTATCCTTCATTCATAAGACACATCTCATCTCAAAAAACCTAACCTGGAAACTCAGTTTCCCCACAGACCCTTTATTTGATTCAGATCTAATAGCTAGACCTAAATCGAAAATCTAGCTTGTCATTTTCTATATTGTTATTTCGCTAATGTTTTTTTTCTCAAGTGCCCCAAAAGCCCCATCAGTAACGCTCACGTACTCCTTTATCTGCACCAAAGTATAAATGTTTTCATTCAAATTGTTGCAGAAATCTTTATCTTTATTAAAGCTGCCGTCGGCAACATTTTTTTAAATCATATTCACTGAAAGCGACACTATAATCCCACAGAACAACATAAATAAAGTGGTTTTAGAAAAAAAACAAGCTTCTAACTCCATCTGGAGTGTGTTATTTGTTTAGCAAAAATCCAGTGCTCCCTGTTCACTGTGTCAAATCAGCGCAGGTGGGTGTGAGATCTGACTGTCAATCACAGATGGGGCACACGCCACCCCTCACGCACGTTACAATCACATGCACACGCCTGAAGTTCGCGCAGTAAGGAAGAGTGATGGCGGAACACTAACAAACCAAGTAAGCTCATTTAGAGTATAAATTATGTTAGCAATTGCAATATATTGGTAGATTAGCCAGGGCAGCATACCTCCAAATAATCCATGGTGTTGATGAATGCTATTGAGATGGTCGTGTTCACAAAAAACCTGGTGCGCACGCACTCAAGCACGAACTCTGTGTGAGGGTATTCGTTGATAGTGGGGGAGGGCCATATGAGTTGTAAACATTCAAAATGTTGCCAAAGTCCACTCAATCAGTCATAGTTGCCGACGGCAGCTTTAAAGGAGAACTCCGGCAAACAATGAACCTTTGGTCTAATAAAACATTGGTACCAAGTAAATCGTTCTCTGAGATTTGTTTTCATGATAATCGAATGTCAAAAGTTTTATCTCTAAAAACTGTTTAGCATATAATGCTAGCACTGGGGGCATTGACTAAGTAAAAAGAAATTGCTAGTTTATACAGCTAACAAGGCTCAAAATAGCCCCACACTCACAACCGTTTAATAAGAAGACACGTTATAAAGACAGTTCACTTCGTGTATACAGACAGGGGCCATCTTAGAATATAGTCTCAATAAGTTGATCCCCGAACGCCGTTCATACAGTTCAGGAGTTCGCTGTTTGTGGTTCGACTTATCGAGAATATATTCTAAGATGGCTTCTGTATGTATACACGAAGTGAACTGTCTTTATAACGTATCTTCTTATTAAATGGTCTGTACACTTACAAAGTTCTCAATGCTTCGTTTTGCATGTATGGACACTCATTATGTTACTGTGTTAGTGTGGGGCTATTTTGAGCCTTGTTAAGTGGTATAAACTAGCGATTTCTTTTTACTTAGTCAATGCCCCAGTACTAGCATCCTTTGCTAAACAGTTTTTAGAGATAAAACTCTTTACATTCGATTATCATGAAAACAAATCTCAGAGAACGATAGGTACCAATGTTTTATTAGACCAAAGGTTCATTGTTTAGAATGTTCCAATTGGTGTAGAATTGTTAACCATTAAAATGATGTTAATATTAATAACTAATAACATTAACCTTACCATTAATACTGACATTATTGTAGAATTTTTTGATAATTTATATATTCACATATTTACAAACTTAAATATACATTTCCTGCTGAAAACGACCTGTATATAGGCCAAAAGCAGTCATTAAAAGATCAACAATTTAAATGGGTCTGTTTTTTTTTTTCATTTTTTTTTTTCAAGTACATTTCAGAGCAGGTTCTTGTAGAGTTCAAACGGACAAGTTTCAAGTAAATGTGACAGCAGGAAAATATTCCACTGGCAGCACTTTGTGGTTAGCATCCCCCACTAATGTCTCAAATGTGCAATTATATCTTTCAGCAAAATCATTGAAGTATGCAGAACTCAGGCGGCCTTACATTAGAGGTTAATGGCCCATGCAAGAAGGCGAGAGTATGTGTGCATTTGAGTATGTATTTTATTTGGAATATAAAGTGACAGTTGCAGCAGAAACGTAAAGCCACCTTATACTGCTTTGGAGTGACTGAAGGTGCACCTCTCCATTTAAAAGCAAAATAGAATAAACAAAGAGTGACAGAGAGCCTAAACCCTGAGACCTTCTCATTAATTGGTGCATGAAATCAGAAACCTCTCTCGTGAAAGGGAAAGTGTCAGTTCACCACATAACAACAGACAGGTGGACAGGTCTGTCAATGACATGATAGAGTGGAAGCACTGTGTTTGGTTTTTCCTTTCCATTTGCTTTCTTTTTTTTTACTTTCCATTTCCTTTTTCATGTTTCCTTTTAATGTATGTTTTTAATTTTTCAGGCAGGAAATGCATATGAAATGGCCGTCCTGGTCACTGAGTGCGGCTCGGCACAAGTCAGGAACCTCTCGTAAGAGAACGCAGTTTAGTTTTCAATGACTTTTGGAGTTCAAGCCTTCTTTTACCTTTCAAGCCTTTCAATGACTTTTGGAGTTCAAGCCGTACTTTATGATAGCGTTCGGTCAAGATAAGTGTGAGGGGTGCTAGTGTTTTTTGTCTTCTTTTATAAATACATGTTGTTGAATGATGAAGCTTACATTACCTAATTAGATATGTGGATGTACATTTTTCTCTTATCTTTTCTCTACTTATGGTTTTACTGCCTGTACAGCACTATGGTCAACTCTGTTGTTTTTATTCAGTGCTTTATAAATAAATTTGAATTTGAATTTTACCTTAATTACATGTTCATGTACTGTATGAATTGTGGATAAATTAATAAACATTGAGAAATAAAGTTGAACAGAAATAAATTTAATAATGATGAAGAGAAAAGGAAATCTTGCATTTGTATCATGCTGATGTTTTTAATTGAACTAAAACACACAAATCTGCGATTTGTTTATTCTACTGAACCTTGTATTAACTGACAAAAGTACAAATAAACGTTTACCAATGTTTTCACTGACCAACATCATTTTGATTTTGATGGCTGCAACACACCCCAAAAAAGTTGGGACAGAGACCAAATAAAAGTGAAAAGATTATCCAAATTAGATTATCCAACTATTTTGAAACAGTCCACAATGAGCAGGTGAATTGGAAATAGTTGAGGGTATCATGTTTGGGTGTAAAAGTGCTTTTCAGTCTTTTTAAGCAAAGATCTTGAGAGATTTGTCAAAAAATAAAAAAAAATCACATTTCTCAATGCAAGATTGCAAAGCAGTTATGCCTTTCATCATTGGCGTGTTGCAGCCACCAATATCAAAATTAGTTCATATTTACAAAATACAATTAAGTCGGTCAGTGAAAACATTGGAAAACTTTTTTTTTAAAGATTCAAAAAAACAGATTCTTGATTTTATTCCATTTTACAAATTGTCCCAGCTTTTTCTGATTTGGGGTTGTACCTAAACCTTTATAGAGCTACTGTAAATGTTTTAATATTATATTGTTATTTTACAATGCTATTATATTTCGTGCAGGCTTTTGTTGTAAATAAAAAAGCTTGAGAATGTAACTGCTAAATACATATTAAGTATTGTGGTATTTCACCATGTAACGTGACACAGCACAACCACAACAAAGCGCTGAATCTACTTTTTATGCATTTTGGCTGATCATTTACACGATAACAGCATTTTGGGTACCTGAAAAAAGTGCAAAAGTGCGGTCTCCATGTAAACAACAAAAATTTAAATCTCTGAAGATGAGGCCGTCATGCACGTGTATTTCGTGTTCAGTCTATAGAGTTTCATCGGCATCTAATGGCCTGGCAGCAGAATACAGCGTTTTCGTGAATCCATGTGAACGGGGAACGTTGTTACAATGGTGTCGTCTGTATGTGGAAAACTCAAACGTCTTCATTTTAACCATATCGTTGTTGTCGTGTAAAGGTAAACCCTCAGTTTTCATTAAGGTGGATAACTGAAAAACAATACTTTTGCTGTTCTGTATCCATGTACTGGGTCGGATTCATTAAGAGCAGGATCTATATGATATGACTCTACTGCATAAAAAAATGTATCCAATCCATTGAGCTGGATAAACTTTTTATCCAAAAAGAAAACATGCACTACACACTATGATGGAACACATTTACAGAATCAATTCCCAGATGCACATCAAAAAAGACATGCGACTTTGCGATGGGTTGGCATAACTGGACCAACCAGCGGACAGATCTCATTGCACAGTATCTGAAATGTTGTTTTGCTCATCCTGAAATGCCTGAGCAATATCTGTCGTCAAAGTGGTTCAGTATAATTACCTGCCAGAACTGTCTTACACTACTGCGCTCCCAAACAGCAGGCATTCACCTCCGAAAGCAAGATAACTTTATTGCGTTTCATCTGCACGCTCTGAGGCGCAAGTAATTTATCATATATAAAATTATTATATACAGAGGCTTCTCCTACTGCAGCAACTTCCATTTTTCTTAATGATATTTAATGCCAGTGTACAGGAATCAATGATTTTGTTCTCTTTGCCCCACTGGATGGAAATGGTGCTTTATTCGCAGATGTTTTATGTAATACGCCAATTTTGCACATAAGTTAAATATAGATGGAGACATACAGTACACTCTTAGAAAAAATGGTTCTATATATGTAGCATAGGGTTCTTTAGTCAACTGCAAAGGACCTTTTATGCAAAAAAAATATATGATAATGACAGTAAAGAACCCTTTTGGCACAAAGGTTCTTTATAGGCTATTATTCATTCATATATTACATTATTCTGCAACATTTTGCAGTTGTAATAAAATTATTGTTTATTAAACTGTTGTAGTAACTTAATATCCCATTTTAATCATGTTGATTTTTGAAGGATAAAAACTGAAATGGCACTCTTCATATGATATTGATTAATTACATTTTTTAACCCCCATATCTTGAATTTTGTGATCATTCATGCATTGCATTTTAGGGGCTCCAAATACGTAGCGCTTTAGAACCTTTTAAGGTAGAACCTTTTCTTCTAAGAGTGTATTGTAGCTTGTTGTAGTTTAACCGTGATCTCTGTTCCCTACTTCTTCTTTGCCCTCACAACAGGGAATACTAAATGTTTGTGATGATAATTTGTTGAGAATAAACATGCAAGAACAATTCATAAAAATGAAAAAAAGTCCCACAGATCTGCCAAAGCAAATGAGCTTTGGAAATATTTGAGGAAAATCCCAACTTTAGTTACAGCATGAGTGTGAAATGGGAAAAACACCACTGCACCACACACAAAGCTCAACTGCCCGTGCGGTCAACTTTACAGCAACAAGGCCACAGACAAGGTCAGAAACAAGCCTTTAAGGAATATCCATTGATTACTGACAGTTACTGTATTACGTTTCCTTATACTATACCGTGGCTAAATCTGAAGGCGCTGTGCATACATTGATTACGTATGAATTATTGAGTTTTTGTACGTTTGCTGACGCATCCCTGTAGGGCTGGATGCATGAGCTTGTGCAAAATCCAATAAAAACTGAATAGCATCCCACAAGCTCTGGCCTTCTCCCTCGGCTAATGGCTTCAAGGCAGAGCTGCTCATCTCTGACCCTCTGAAGGAACCACAGAGCAGATGACAAATGTGCTTCAACTTGAAAAGGCGGCAAAACCAACGAGTCTGAAATCTAATTTCTAAGCCAGATCTGAGCAGTGATGGAGTAGGTAGAGGTAGGGTGCTATCATTCAGGGAAAATGTGGGAAGAAGAAAATAAGAGCTAGAGAGAGAGAGAGGGGAAAGAGAGGGCAGGTTAAATGAGCTTCCGAAAACTTGGCCCCATTAATGTTTAACAAAACGCAGTAATGAGGATAGAGCAGACCTCAAAGGCACACAGAGACATGAAGATGAAATATTTACTGAAGCCAGTGCAGTGTTTTCACTGCACTTTGAGTGATTGTCGGCCATGTTTTATTCATGTTCCATTGTTTATGTGGCTGTGACTGAGACTTCAGCGGAGAGGAAGATCACCACTCACAAACCGACAGCTAATTATCCTCACATCTCTCTCCCTCTCTCTCTCTGACACTCTCTCTCACTGGTACACGCTGAGAGCTAGAGCTTTGAGCACGTAAGTGGCAAGTGAGATGCTTGTTGTGATTTGGAGATTGTTTTTGCATTTTATATTTTGTATTAATTTCTTCTAGTTTCTCTCCCTGCTCTAAAGCATTATTTGGACATTATCCATTTTATATATATATATATATTTTTTTTACTGATTCGGAAGGGATAATGATGTCTGAATGATACCGTTGTAAGCAGGGTTTGAAATTAACAAATGCGTATAAAAATCAACTTTGGCGGGTAACACTGTCAAATTACTAGCCAATTTGGTGCTACTTATTATGTTAATATTAATATTATTGCTGGGGGAGTTCGTATAAACCAAATCTGTGTAGATTTAGAGCAAATTTTCAACTTGTGAGTCGTCATGATATATTAAATATAGTGTATTGCGCAAAATCTGTGCAGATCTGGCTTACTTGACCATGCACATTATTACACAACAAATAATGGCACGTTAGTTAATTTGCAGTGAATCAGTAGTAAATATAAGAAAAGCATTTTATTTTCCAACATCTTACATGTTTTTATGTTCTTTGCTCTGTACTGATCTGTCCCCCTAAAAATACATTTTTGGTGTAAAGGATGAGGATGAAAGAGGAAGGCTGGATGGTAGGATTTTGTTAGAATAAGAAATTAATGTATGAAATCCACATTTAGTTTATATATATATATATATATAAGTATATGTAAGCATCATTTACTCACCCTCATGTTGTTGCAAAACTGTATGACTGTTTTCTGTGGAACAAATAATTTTAGGAAAAATTATAAGAAATGTTTTTTGTCCATCCATCCATTCTAGTTTGAGCACTCACTATGCTTCTGTGTACATTTTATCATCCAAAGTTTGTAAGTTCTAAACAGAACTCCAAGCCGAGTAAGTGCATTATAGTAATGTATTTGTGCTCCGTCTATTGGCAACATCTGCTGCCATATTTTAGGCTACAGAGAAAAATCATTAGTAGAAGATGCTTCGGTGCTCAGCATTCATGCAGTCTCCAGAAAGACAGGGAAAATGAGAAGAGGAAATGAAAATGTTGCAAACTTTAATCCAAGTCACCTTTATGTTCACTAACCAGATCGACCTCACTGAAAATCGATTGGAATACGACGAACAGGCTCTAAGATATGTTTGATATATCCTGATACATTACCATTTACCCACGCAGGCGCTCTTGTGCGCACATACACCTGTCGGTACTCGTTTTTGTCTCTCTCTGAGCTGTCTAATGGGCCTTTAATTGATTGAATAAATCTGACTGGATAATAAATCACAGACTTAAAGAGAACCCTGCGTCTCTGACATCCGTTAGTGCACTAGAATATTGCTCCAACACTGTTAGCATTGATTTGACCTGTTTTAAGTTGGCGGTAAAGCTCATCATGACATAGCTTTAATAACCCTACACTCATATTCGCATCAGGCGATTGCTCCTCTCTAAAATGATTGCCTCTCAAATCAAATCAAGACAGAGATTTGTTCATACCTTTCCGGAATGTTTCAATACAGGGGAGTCTTGAAACATCCCCCCACCCCCACCCCCCACACGCTCAGGTTTTATCATTAATCATTTGAAGATGCCTGTTTGCATAAGATTATGTGTTTGATGATGCTGTTTGGTGTAGATAGAGCTTCATATCCAGTGCTGTTCCACATGAGGGCCATGCTGTATCAGATCAGTGTTCGGTTCTCTCGTCTGCGAAGTTGCTTACGCTATGGGTAAAGTCATCTTCTCTCGAGATCTGAAGCCAAAAATTATCTCTAAATTTGTATTTATTGTCAACACAGTACAGCGGACAGCAGACCAGAGCAGACTGAGTAAGTGTGCTCATTGGCTGTCCTGCAGCAAATGCAGCAGCCTAACGGTGAGCCCAGCGTGAAGTCATGCCCTCTACGCGTCACAGCTAGCCAAAGTTGGAGTGGCCAATGTATACAAAAAGGGCTCAACTGGCTGAACTCTGATTTTCATCTCTTCAGCAAAGCTCTCCGCATCGCTTGATCTTGAGAAGCCGCCTCTGTCAAACAAGTGACCAGCAAGCTCAGGAAGCGTCTGAAGAAGCAATCCGTGCCTGCTACGCTATCCAGCAGTATTCTTTTAAAGCCTTCTCTCTGTTTGTGCTCACCGCTGCAACACACACACTTTTGTATCTAAAAGAGCGTGAGGCGTTTTTTATCAAAATGCCTCGTTCTACCTGTGGCTCGTGCTGGGCCCCACTCATCGCTGGAGACTGCCATCTCATCTGCGCTCTCTGTCTGGGCCGTGAGCACGCCACCAGCACACTCTCTCCGGGCAGCTGCCCTGAGTGCAAAGAACTCTGTGGGCTCGACTTGAGCTCTTCAACAATGTCGCTCCGCCATGTCTCTTCTGGGCCGCACAGGAAGAAGCGCCGCTCCCAAAGACCACCGCAGAGCAACTTGGCGCCCAGAAGCCACTGGAATCCTTCCCTTGAGCTTCTCTCTCACCTCTCTTGCCTCTCCTCTCTGATGCGCAACCGCCGGTTCCCGTGCATGCTGCCGCTTCAGAGGATGACGGTTGAACGTGCCGTCGAGAAGGGGTATAACTCCATTCCTGCGCTGAAGAAGCCTGCCCTCTGGATGGCGTTCAAAGGCTGCCCTCCCCTCTAAGACCTGCACTCCATTGCGGTTCTGCAGATTCTCTGATAAGATAAGAGCTCGGACCCATCTGCCATCAAGGATCTTGGCAGCGCGACTGACCTTTCCCTTCACGCTATAAAATCCATGGCCCAGGCTCTTGGGCGGCGCATGGCTTCCCTGACAGTGACAGAAAGGCACCTTTGGCTGAGGCTCGTTGACATGAGGAAATCCGAGAGGGCCGTCTTCCTCAACGCCCCGCTCTCCCCACTGGCCTCTTCATAAGCGAGCCACGGTTTTCCACCCCGAGAGCGTGCACTGCACTTGTGCCCCCGACTCAGATCCTCGGGCCCACAGTTTGAAACCTTTGTGCAAGGGGTCCATAGAGCCAGTACCTCCTTCTTTGAGCGAGTCAGGCTTTTACAGCCGTTATTTTCACATACCCAAGAAGGACGGAGGCCAACTCTAGATCTGAGATGTTTGAACAAAGCTCTTATGAGAATACAAAGTTCAAAATGCTCACGACCAGACATATCCTCGCCCAAATTCCCCCCAGGGATTTATTTATTTCCCTCAATCTGACAGACGCATACTTTATACTTTTAGATTCAGATAATGCCCCGTCACGGGCCATTCTTGAGATTCACCTTTGACGGACATGCATATCAGGACACCGTCCTGCCGTTTGGCCTGTCTTAACACCCTGTATGTTCACAAAGTAAGTGGATACGGCTCTTGCTCCCTTTAGGGGTCAGGGCATGCAGAATTTTTTTACTTTTTGGATAACTGGCGGATTCTGGCACAATCAGAGGAGGAACTCTTTCTCACAGAGCGGTGCTTCTCAGCCACCAGAAAGTCTGGGTCTTACGGTCAACTGGACCAAGAGCTCGCTACTGCCCAGCCAGTCAGCCTCTATTCTGGGCATAGAACTGGACTCTGTGGTAATGGCGGCCTGGCTGTCAACACAGCGAGCAGCCATGGTCGATCCCTGTGAGTAGAGATCTCCTCTCTGAAGCCGGCGGATCGGTGTGGCATCCCCATCCAGAGCGCTGGTCTCTGGAAACATGGATAATGAACGGATACATGTTGCATTGCTAGCAGGGGTCATGAACACGATCTCGCAGTCTAGAGCTCCTTCTACAAGACGGCTCTAAATGGTCAGTGTTACCCATTGTTACCCATTGTGTACCCAGTGTTACCCTGCAAAATGGTCAGTGAACCACTCTTAAGAGAACGTACTCAGCTACGTAATGTAACCTCGGTTCTATCTAGAAGAGGCAACAAGACTAGTATTGAGTAACCTGCCGTGCTCGCGTCGCGAGCTTATTCGCTTCAGTCTATGAAGACCAAAGTTCAGCCTATGGAGCCCCTCTTTTATTTAGGTTGGTCAATCCCACTTTGGCAGGCTGTGAAGCATAGAGGGTGCAACGTCACACTGGACTCACCGATAGGCTGCTGCATTGGCCGCAGGACAGCCAATGAGCACACTTACTCAGTCTGCTGTGTTCTGCTGTTCGTTGCACTTCTTTGACAATTAATACAAAATTAAGGATAATTTTTGGCTTCAGATCTCTAGAAAAGATGACTTTAGCAACTTTCACAATACTTGTTCCCTCCTCTAAAGAGAACCGAGGTTATATTAGGCAACCGAGTACGTTTTTTAGCATGTTTAATCAAAAGGCCAGACAAGCTGCTTTTTCTTAATGCAGTGTGAAGACCTCAGCACACACACACATACACAGAGAAGGTAAGTGTGTAGGATGGGTGAGATGAGCTGAAGATAATGAGAGCAGATTCCATAGATGTGGAACATTAGAGGCAGAACATCAGAAATCTGCTGCTCACAGAAACATCAAAGAAGAGTAATTGAAAATTACATGACTCCCTCTTTCCCTTTGCATTCTTCTTGAGCGTGAAGAAAGAAGATACTATACATGTATCTGTGTCTGTCGGGCCCCTGGGCCAGAAACTAAGCATGTCCACAGAGAGCTTTTAAAAAGCAGTGTGACTAGTGTATGCGTGTGAACCCTGCAGTGCTGTGTGTGTTCCCGGCAATACAGAGTAGGATGGGCAGCTGAATGCAGGTGTGTGTAACAGCCGTCCCTTAGGTGTTCTCCCTGTGTTCTAAACCCTCCTTAAAGTAAGGAGGGTTGGGAACTTAATAAGTACACAATAACATATCACTATTTGAAAGGCTATGCTCTCTCTCTCTCTCTCTCTCTCTCTCTCTCTCTCTCTCTCTCTCTCTCTCTCTCTCTCTCTCTCTCTCTCTCTCTGCTTCTATGTCTAGTATTTGGAGATCAGTATTGGGGAAGCTACTTTAAAACTTTGCCTCACTACAAGCTACTAATAACAAACTTTAAAATATACAGTCAGGCACCAATAAATAAATATATATGCATTTCTCTATACCTAAACTGCTACAACACAAAATAGTTTTGAAAGTTAAAAGTTACATTAAATTAATTAAAACAAAAACAAAGGTAAAGGGAAAACATTTTGTATTCGATTAAAGTAATGTTAGAAATAAGTTATTCATTATTTTGAAAAGTAGCTTGCTAGCAGCATTCAATAAATTATATGAAACTATATTAAAAATCTTAAAAATAAAAAATAGGCTAAATCTAACTATGCGATTATATAATTTATAATTTAATTAGAGACGCATTTTCATATTTGTTTAATTTCCTTAATAAAAATAAATTAAATTAAAACGTAATAAAGTCTAATTTAAATAACTGAGGCCAATAACCTAATACAGCAGTAAGAGCTGAATTTAACTCATCTTGATGCATCAGTAAAGACCTAAAATGCCATGCAGACTTTCTGCATATGTGAAAAACCAATATGAACTTAGAAGTGTGTTAGATGATTGCCTCAGGGGAAATATCAAACTAACTTCTCTTTTTACTTCTTTAGGGGCAATTTTTGTAAGTTATTTATTTATTTGTTTACTAAACCTAAAATGTCACTTTTTTATGTAAGAAAATACTGCTTACATAAATGTACCAAAAAGTATACAACAAATACATTTACATATTACGCACTTAATATAAATACCCTGCAATTGTACTTTTGGCATACTAAACTGATATACTTAAAGTCTATTAAATTTGAACAACTAATTTTGTATGCACTTGTATGCTATTCAGAAATAGTGTGAAGTCCAACTAAAGATATTCTTAAATATATTTGATTACTAAGTGGGACTATTGCAAGTATACTTTAGGTATATTTTAAAAAATCTTGAATGTAAAGACTGATATTATACAGAGATCATACCATCCTTATAATCATAATATTAAAACACATTTTAGGCTTAATATTAAGAACGTGCATTGTGCAATAAAGTACTCCAAATAAAGTTTAATTACAATATGTATATCAGTTAGCCTCACGCATTATGCCAGTAAATATGTTAATTAAATACATTTTGGTGTACATTTTACTTTTTTTTACACTAGGGTTAAGAGTCCATATACTTTTAGGTGCTAGTATAAATTCATGCAATGGTGCAATCCTTTCACTCTTCACTTTCTTTTCACCTAGCATCTTCATTTCTCTACCAGTGACCCCAATTATTCGAGGTGCAATAACTGAATGTTTGGAGGTCTTTGAAGCAGCCCCTCTGCTCATTGAAGGCAAACAGCACAATGCACTCCTGGATGATGAGGTGGCATCACTGTAGTTTAAAAGCAGCCGGAAGCAGCCCGTTCAGAGTATACCAGCATAAGATGAGCATTAGAATAGCCTGGAGATGACAGGCTTTGCATTATTCAACAGTACAAGAAATACGCTTTAGGTTTACAACAGCAAGAAAGACTGATAATACAAACACACACACAGAGCCACATGAGGATCTCTAAAACAATGAAGTCTTCTGGCCAGACTGTAAGTCTAAATGCTTGGAGTATAATGGATGGTAAAACACAGTCCTTGAACAGAAACCTTGAAAATGAACAAGGCCTTGGGCTCTAAGTGTTTGCGCAGAACTCCCCTCCCTTCCTTTGGCGTAATGTTGTTTCGATGGGACTGCATACATTTTGAAATCTGACCTCTCCCAGTGACTTTCACTCACCCAGACAGAGAATGAACAATGATAGACCTGTGGGCGCCCATGTGATCTCTTTATAAAGCCTTCAAATCATCCTTTAACCCTGTATGTGAGCACTCAAGGTGAAAGAGAGAGATCCTAGCACTAATAACGGCTCTTTCATGTAACCCTTGTGATCATTTTGGTAATGATAAAAGAGTTCTTCCTCCAAGCGATCTTTCAACTGATCATTGTATACACAAACGCATCCCCCTGAGAACAGCTAGAACGGGTGAGAAATAGACACAGAGCGGTAAAGATCAAACAGAAAAATAATGCTGCTCTTGTCTAGCCTTTAAACAATGGATGGACCAGAAATGAGCACTCTAGACTCTACTAATATCACCAGCAAGTTTACACATGAACATTGTGGAGGGAATTCAGAATTCACTAAGAATTGGTATCCTCATTTACCATACTTGCATGCTCTTTCTTACGGCCTGGTACACTAAAGGAATTATGCAAATGAAATCAAGCTGATCAAATCAATGTGCTGACAAATTATGGGCTGGATGCAATGCTGTACAGCATAAATCAGCTCTTAAAAATTTTGAAAGTCTTCTAAGGATATATGATCTTGAGTAATTACTGAATGAATTCACAATCATTTAAATGGGACATATTATGACTCTTTTCACAAGATGTAAAGTCTCTGGTGTCCCTAGAATTGTGTATGTGAACACAATTGTAGCTTGTCCAATTTGCCACTATTTGGGTGAGAGAAAAACACACAGTTTTTGTGTCTCTTTAAATGCAAATGAGCTGGTGCTCCCCACCCCTTTCCTGAAGAGGGCGTGGCCTTTACGGCTCATGCCGATCCTCGACGGCAATAACTAACCTGAATAAGCAATATGACTGATAATGTAAATACAGTGTTCACTGTTCACTGTTCACTGTTCATCCCTATATGCATTAACATGAGTCGGACAATGATGAAGGCAGTGTTGTGCCAGTTCATATTTAAAAAGAACTAGCTCAAAGTTCAGATCACACAGATAATAATGAACTAATTCAAGTTCATAGTTCTTTTTTTTAAACTTTTAACTAAGTTCACATATCTAAAAATGAACTAGTTCACGTTCATTTGTTAAATTCTTTTTTAAGATAGGCCACTATCTTACTCAATAGAACCTCTTTACCATCCATTACCAGCTGCAAATCACTGCCACTCCAAAACTAATCAAAATTATTGTACCAATAAACAAGAGACAATTATTATAGCCAGGAGAAAAATAATGTTGAGATAGAGAATATATAAAGAGTTCAGATGCAAAAGCCTCTAAATGCCATTTGAAATTTTCTTCTAAAATGACCATTTTTATCAAGCTTGTATATTTAAGTTCAGTAATTTCACTTACTGTAAATGACAATTAATAGGTAATCTTCATTGCCATTTAAGTGAAACTACTGAACTTAAATATACAAGCTTGATAAAAATGGTCATTTTAGAAGAAAATTTAAAATGGAACTTAGAGGCTTTTGCATCTGAACTCTTCATATTCACACCTTAAATAATGTGTAATCATGATATGTAGAAATTGGAAAATATAAGGTGCAATCAAGGTATACTGTGAAACTTTTATTTAGCCAGCATGAAGCAAATTACCCAGGACTTTAAAAAGGTATATTCAGGTTCATTGGGAAAAGATCAGTCTACTGAACAAAAATCCAGCATATTCTGAACGGCAGTAACTATGTAAACCAGACCAAAGTAGTCATGTATTGTAATGTCAAATTAGCTTGGGCTTACCCTGCTCAATGTGCAATACTCAACCAACACATTTTCACACCTTCAAAAGGAAGTAAACATAATTCATTTATAATAAAACAATCTTTCTGATTATATTTGTCTAAAGAAAATGAACAGCTACCAGCTGAACTTAACTTACTACGTACAGTAGGCACTCTGATTCCATGTATGGGACATTTAATATTCATTATGACACACAAACACAAGTAGATAAGACCTGTTTAGTTCAAAAGATCACTCGTTTATGGAAAAGCGCAGATCATAAGTGATGTATACGAGCAGCGCGAGCGCGGTCAGATCTGCCTCACGCATGCCAAAGTATGCACACTATACTTCAACCTGAGTCTGAACATACCCAGTGATAATAGACAAAGTCTCTCACCACAATACTGTCTCGGGGTGGATTCGGCGACTCAAAACGGGGGTTGGAGGTAACAGTTGACATTTCAAATGAGCGTGAACGTGAACTGCACGTGCTGCTCGTTCATTCCTGACAGAGTGAGCGCCGCTCTCGTTCGCGTCCATTGAATGAAAGTGATTCGTTCAGTTCAGCGTTCGGCGAAATATGAACAAGTTAAGTGAACGTCGTTCATTGAACGCGTTCATGCACAACACTGGATGAAGGAGAGACTCTGGCAGAAGCAACAACTTATGAATGATAGCTGTTTAACAACACTACACAGCTCTGTCAACCAGCATCCCTCCTCGTGCTGCTGATATGTCGCTGTCCTGGTCTGAGCAGTCTGTGCTCATCTCTACACAAAACGTACACAGTATTTAAAAAACACAATCACCTTACTGAATAATACATTAAAAAATATGTGGTTATATATTATATAGACAATAAGTATTTTCAGGTTTAAAATTACGACATAACTTTCCTCTCTGCAGGCATGAAAACAGGTCAGGGGTGAAAAAGGTGAGACGGATATTACCCCTCTGGGGGTTCGGGGGCATGCTCCCCTGTAAGAAAATTTTAAATATTCCATATTTTAAAGCATCAATCTGATGCATTTTGAGATGCATTTTTTGCCAACCTGGGGAGAGCTGGAGAAACTTAACTTCAGCCATGAGTCAAAAATATTATGACCTCCGTAGCATTAGCTAATAATAATAATAATAATAATAATAATAATAAATAACGATACCTATCCGCTACCAACGCAGTTTTTAAAAATCAAGTAGAATTTCTGTTTGTTGAACTGATAGCACTCTTTTTGTGTTAAACACAATCTACTTAATACAGACAGCTTCCTTATTAAAGAAAAAAAATATCATGACCTATGACAAAAATTATATTATATAGGACAGAACAGAACAAAAAATACTAATAATATAATCTTTCATTGTGCAAAAGTATTATGATGATGATTATGAAAGACCCCAATAGAGTGCTGCACACAGCGCTTATGCACATCCCGAGCGCTGAATGATGCGCTTGAGGCAACACGAGTCACAGCGCACAGCTAGTTACACATTGAAAAGTTCAAAGCACAAAGAAAATGCATATCGATGCATAGTGTATTATACAGTATCTATCTATGCAATAGTTTATTGAGCCTTTTCTTTTAACAGTTTTAAATTTCATTTACTGTGCACAATGCGTGAAGAACAATGATAGTGCTCTCCAGTGTTGTGATCTAGACACACGGTAAAGGAACATGTATTGAGGTACTACAGCAAGTTTTTTACAAGTTTTTTACAATTATTTACAAATTATAAAGTGTAATGCTCATGTAGGGCTGGGTACCAAGAGATACTTTTAGGTACGATCGAATTGCCTCTGGTACTACCGAGTATTCGAAACATGCCTTGTTTTTCGGTACCAAATTTCGTGTATATAGGATGCTGGCCTCATAGACATGAGAAATAGGCCTATAGATGGTCAAAATGTCTACTTTTAAACGAAACGGTTAGAAATAAATAGTTTGATTACCTAATCCATATAGGCATGCATTCACTACTGCAGGAATGACAAATAAATAAATAAATAAATAAATAAAATACTGCAAGAATGACATGTCAACATCGCTGTAATCATATTTGCTGCAAGCACATGCATGCCAGTCGTCATGTTATATGGGGAACTACTTTCCATATGGATTACTTTCCATAGTCATGATGATTTTTACTGTACAGCAAACTGTTCATTACATCTCCTATAACCATAAACCTATCCATTGCTGAAACCGTTCTGCATTTTTACATCTCCCAAATCTCCCCAGAATTTAAGATATTGCCATCTTTGGGGGGATATTTTATCAGGACAAACACACACACGCACACAGTTGATATGGCTGAGTTTTTAAAGTTTTGGCATTAGTGTTGAGGCATAGGGCTGCTGTAACTATGGAAACACATTGAGAGATCATTTAATGTGAGTGGAACAAGCCAAACAGGCTGAGGAAATGGAAAACAGATGAACGCTTGTCAAGAGCAAAATTCCTCCATGCAGACATCACACAAACGTGCACTACGCACTTAGCATAGCCTATACACACGTGTGTGTATTTTCTCTAATACTTAAGTACAGAAATTACACATGGAGTATTCTGACCTATTGTACATGCTCTAGCTTTTCTTTCTCATGCAGCCATTGTCTGTCTGGACTAAAGTGACCATTTTGAATTATGGATGGTGTCTCACTTTTAGTGACAGTGACAAAAACAACCATTCCACTATGCTTTTACATCTCCCTCAAGCGTATAATACGTCTTCCCCTTGGCCTATTGTTGTCCCACTTTCCCTGCTCTTTCTCTCTCTCGCTCTCTCCTTCTTCCCTCACTTACCTTGTCTACCTGAATCACTGTGAAAGCACCATAATGTATAAAAAGAAACACCTAACATGACTTTAAAAGGACAGTTCACTTATAAATGAAAATTCTTTCTTTAATTTTAAATTTTGTAAAACACCAATAGCATGGATAATGTAATGGACAATTTGTTTGCCACATAAAATGAAAGTGTTGGCCTGTTAAGCTACAAAACACCACCAAAAATTATAAAAAATTTGATTCATATGAAAGGAAGTCACAATGAAATTTAACCTTTGGTCTAATAACACATTGGTCCCTAGTCAATGGTTCTCTGAAATTTGTTTTCATGATAATCGAATGTAAAAAGTTGCATCTCTAAAAACTGTTTCAGCGTATAATGCTAGTAATGGGGGCATTTAATAAGTAAAAAGATATTCGCTAGTTTATACCACAAACAAGGCTCAAAATAGCCCCACACTAACACAGTAACATAATGAGGCTCCATACATGTAAAATGAATCATTGAGAACTTTGTAAGTCTACAGACCGTGTACAGAAGAAGATATTCATGTATACAGGCGGCAGCCATACTTTGGAAAAGCAGTCTTACTCAGTCGAACCACAAACGACGTGCTAAGTGAGCTGAACTGAAGTGAACTTCTGAACTGTATGAACGGCGTTCGTGGTCGAACTTGTCAAGACTGTTTTCCAAAGATGGCGCCGCCTATATACACTAAGTGTACTGTCTTTATAAAATATATTATGAAATGGTCTGTACACTTACAAAGTTCTCAATGCTTCGTTTTGCATGTATGGACCCTCATTATGTTACTGTGTTAGTGTGGGGCTATTTTCGAGCCTTGTTAGTGGTATAAACAAGCATTTTTTTTACTTATTAAATTCCCCCAACGTTATACGCTGAAACAGTTTTTAGAGATAAAACTCTTTTACATTTGATTATCATGAAAACAAATCTCAGAGAACGGTCGACTAGGTACCAATGTTTTATTAGACCAAAGGTTCATTTTGCGCCAGAGTTCTCCTTTAACTGTTCATTTTTAATACTTTATGATTTGTATTTGTAAACAAAACGGCACTAATCTTAAATTACCTCAAGATTCCCTAGTAGTTAAAAACAAGCCACCATTATTATGACTGTGTTTGTGGTAGATATTACCCCAACAAAGCTGCTTTACAAGCTCATTGTTTAGCCTGTAACTTCAGTCTGCCAACAGACGGTTTTTGCACTGCAACCAGTTTAGTTTTTGTTCATCTTTCCTCCCGTTTTCCCTTTAGAGAGCTCAGAATGAGGACATTTCACTCACACAGACACACACACACACAATATGGGCACATTTGTGTGCAATTAAGCCTTGCTTTGTCTTCTCTAAAAGTTTTGACACAACAGCAGATCAGTCTTTTGTCTTCAGCACTGCCCAGACAAACAGCAACAGGGACAAACTGCCTTTTGTTGTGCTTTGACATTCAGCTGGAGAGAGACACAGACACAAAAGAAGCTTGGAGTGGGCTGTACCCCTCCTTTACACAGACACACACACTTATACATGAATGACTTCAAGGGTTCGTTCACCCAACAATGAAAACTTCTAATTATTCACCCTCATGTCATTCCAAACCCGTACAGATATACGTTCATCTTCGGAACACAAATGAAGATATTTAATGAAATTGAGAGCTTACTGTCCCTCCATTGACAGCCTACGCAACTACCACTTTTAAGTCCGAGAAAGGCATTAAAGACATAAAAGCAATTTAACAAAACAACCGCGTTGCTTCATAAAATTGAGGTTAAACCACTGGAGTCACATGGTTTACTTTAATGATGTCGTTACTACCTGTCAATGGAGGGACAGAAAGCTATAAATCACATTAAAAATATCATCATTTGTGTTCCAAAGATGAACAAAAGTCTCTTTTAATAAAAAATAATAATAATAAAAAAATACAAATATATATTCTTATTTAGCTAGCTACCTATCTATCTTTGGTAAGTCACTCTGGATAAGTAATTCAGCTAAAATCCACACTTCACAGTTTGCAATGAGAATATGTGG
Source organism: Hybognathus amarus (assembly GCA_030378365.1). NCBI lineage: Eukaryota > Metazoa > Chordata > Actinopteri > Cypriniformes > Leuciscidae > Hybognathus > Hybognathus amarus. Next base: position 728,800 of record JAQIUQ010003768.1, on the reverse strand, counting down.
CATATAATGGAACGTCTGGCTAGTAAAGGTACCTGAAGAGCTGGTCAACATAACAGACATATCATGAGGTCTAAATGAGCTCTTCAGTAGTGCTGTTTCAGTCATGCCCATTGTATTAAATTCATGTTACAAAATCAGGGTCGGCATTGCCTGGTCATTCATAGAACTTACTCTTTGCTCCTGTCTTGGTGTGAATTCATGAGCGCAGGCACTCATGCAAGCATACTCGCTTGTGTTTATGTGTGTGTGTGTGTGTGTGTTTTTGTGTGTGAGTGTTGAGGCCTGCAAGGCTGAGTGTGACAGAGTTGTCAAGTAACAAAAGAGAGGGTGGCAAAGCTGCTCTCAGCGACGCTAGAAGAGGAAAGAACAGCATGTAATTTCATCTTTTCATTTTTTTTTTCTCTCTCTCTTTCATTTCAACCCTTGTTTTTTCTCCACTTGTGTGGCTGTTAGGCAGCAGTTCTCAGAAGAAGAAGCCGGCTAAAGGCTTTAGGAAGTGTACGTGTGCCAGTGTGGTGTGTGGGTTGGTGCAGATGTATATACTTATGATAAGAGATTAAAAATTTGCATCGAGTTTCTTGTTAATCACCATTCTTATATCTGACACCACCACCATCATTATCTTCAGCGGCACCACAACCAATATTGACTGATCTCAGAATATCAATTTTAATTTATCGAGAACAAACAAATATCTTGCCTCTGGTATTGTTTGTGGCTTTCTCCCCTTTTCACCCTTTAGGCGTATTAATTACATCCAACATGTGATAACCCCTTCATCAAGTCTAGATAAGCATTTGTGTGGCCAGGAGGGAAACATAGCATCTCTGTTCAGTCCATTGTTTTATTGTTCAGTATTACTAATGAGCTACTGTACCTTAATGCAGATATGGGCCAGGACAGAGACGCAGAGTTCAAACCGAAGCTTGCGCTACAAGGGACAAAACAAAAGCGGAACGGAAAATGTAAGGCAGTCCTCAGTCGAGCCACATCACGCAGTGTCTGACCCTGGACTCTGAGGCTCCTTACCGCAAGCAAATGTTACACAGTCCAATCAACCCTTTAGCCTTTATGCATACATTAGCATTTCAATGAGGCCCGTCTGCCCTTCCCTCCTTTAAGGAAATGACTAACCTCTACACGCTTTCATTAAGATGAAACTCTGTCCTTGACTTTCTTTCTGTTCATAAAGTAGTTTAGAAATTCATTTAGGAGACAATACACTATGCAATGCAAATATATGTCATATATATATATATATATATATATATATATATATATATATATATGTATATATATATATATATATATATATATATATATGGTCATATATATATATATATATATATATATATATATATATATATATATATATATATATATATATATATATATATTTGTCATTGCAAAATATGTGTATTGTCTCTTAAATAAAGCATATATATATATGAATAGAAAGGTCAAAACAACAAGTCACATTTGATCAATTTAATGCAGCCTTCCATCCTTGATGAAATTCTTAATTTCAGCCCAAATAAAAAATAAATAAATATTTAAAATAAATTAAAAAAAAGACTTTCAACAGTTGCTTGTAATGACATTCCACAAGAACATCGGCCAGTCATTGTCAATACTTAATATAATCACCATGTCTGCACGGAAGAAGAATGCTGTAAATCAGTCAGAGCCTTCCCTAAAGCATAATAACACTCACCAGAATGATTTACAAATTTGCCTGACTATATGCATTATCAACAATACTAAAACAACAGCCATGCCAATGGTATCAATTCTCATGAGCTCTGAGTGACATGTAGGGAAAATACATCTAATATTAGTGTAGTAGAAATAAAAAGTAAAGTAAATACAAACTTCTTGAGGTCCATAACTCAGGGAGATTGATTAGTGTGTCATGCTATGCAGGTTTCCAACTTCACTGATCCGGCCAAAGTCAACAAAGACCAGGACTGACCCACACACACTGACCGCTTCACACCGTTTTTACCTCACATGCTCTGTAGACTGGGTCATAAACACCCATACCTAAACTGGATTTGGAACTCAGCTGGACAAATAGCTACAGCAAATTTGACTCCAGTCTGACCCCGAAACTCCAAACCCACACTGAGACTCAGAAAACACAATTACCATGCTCTGAAAGCCAAACACAATAAGACACACACACGCACTGTAACACAAATTTACATGAAAGTTTCTTTTTTTTTAAGATTACAATGAAATATCAACTCCATATTAACAGTGTAGATATGGGATAAACTTATTTGATAAGATTCAACATATTCTGGAAACTCTGGGAAAATTCATATTTTTTTAAAGCACTTTTTGGATAAATTTAAGAGCATCTGTTAAAAGCCTTCAATGCAAAAGTAATAAATTTAAACCACATTTTACAGTTGTCAGTTTGCATCCCAAGAGAGTTAAATGTGAAGGGCATCTGAGAAAATAGTATATTTGTCATATAATGGTTTGTCTGGCTAGCCATATTATGAAGTCTAAAGTAGCTCTTCACAGTTCTGCAGTAAAATAAGAAAAATGTGAATTAAATACATGATATGTCATGTCATTGCATGACCATTTCTTTCAAGACCATTTCTTTTCACTCATTGTGATATTTTTTGTGAGATCCAACATACAGCATACAGCACATACAGCTTCTTATTGTATATAATAAAACTGCTGCATCTTTTTTTTTTTCCCAGTGGGCCAGTAAGAACATCAGTGACTTCTCTGGCCTAAGCCCTGTCCCTTCTCCGTCTTAAACTGTGGGGGGGTCAGGAGGGATATGTCTAGGCCCTGGAAGGTGACCGCTCTAGTGGCGTCTTCAGTGGTCTGATCCCCATTCTGTCAACATCAACTACGTCTGACGTTCTTGACTGAAAGCGAACGTCCTGGTTTCGTAAGCAACCCACCATTCCCTGAAGGAGGGAACGGAGGATGTAGTCACTACTGATGGACCACCGCTGACTCTGAGTTACGCTCAGCTCCTCAGCGAAAAAGCAACTAGTGCATGCATAGACTTCTGTATTTATACCCACACCATGGGGGCGGAGTTTGTGATGTAAATCACGCACACCAATAATTGGCTCGTTAAATAGTACTTGAAGATGATTTGCCTAGTGTGATCCCCATCATCGTCATGGAGACACCATCATGAAATATTTCATTATTTCTGTTCAATTTCTCCAAAGTCCAAATTATCAACTTCCACATTGACTTCACTATTCACTTACTGCAAGCCAAACATGGTTTCAATTAAATTTTTCCCCCAAAAAACTGTAGGAGAAATATAAGAGACAAAGTTTATACCTGAGTAAATCCAAACTGAGAACTTCATTAAGTTTCCTAAGTGTGGATAGCGCATCCTCTGAACAAAAGAAAATGGTCTTTAGTGAAGGCAAACTTTCTTGACTAGAGTCTCTTGCCATTTTTGTGCTGTAGTCCTAAGAAACAAGGCCAACAAAATTCAGTTTATCTTCTGCGAGCCGGTGATACCAACATTCTCTGCTTGCCTGAAGCTTTTGTTCGATTTCTAATTTCCTTAATGTAAGGAACGCTGATGCAATTACAAGAAAGTGTCTTTTTTTTCTCTCTCTCTCTCATCCCCTGTGTGTGCAATGTCTGACCAATCTGCAAGCACGACAAGGGTGAAAAGGATGATGGGACATTAGCCTGTGGTCGTTAGGCAGAATTCCCCTTGAAACAGTTTACAACAGACCTCTATTATTCATGGACTTAAAGATTTCAAATACTTTTTATTATAGTTTATTATTCCCACAGCCCCAAATAATGCATTTAAATAAGTGACATTCATATTCACACTTGCTTCATTTTGCTTCTCTCTTCCTTCTTCCGTTTTTCAGAGTGCACGATAAAATTATGTTTGTTTATTTTGCTCTGTTGAGGAATTGCCTATGTTCTAAAGACTGTAGGCATGTTTAATCAGCCCACACACTTCTTGGATTAAGATATACATAATTATTCAGATCATACATATGCATGAGGAAGTGCTGTTGCATTCAAACTGGGGGTCTGGATGCATGGTGTCTGTAATGTTATTGTGGTTCATTAACAATGGGGGGAAAGAGAGAGAAAGTGAGCAATATAAGTAGCCAATAAAAAATTGGATGGAGGAATGGAGATTTATAGAGAGAATTATGACCCTTGCCCGAGGCCTTGCTTTCTTTACAGTAATCCAACAGGCGGATAATTGGGGAGAAACACTCATTAAAAGGGCTGAGAGAACACACACATACGGACACACACTTGTTCATCCCTAACCATCCCAACCAGCTGTCTGTTTCTATGTCTTCCAAAACTGGAGGGCAAGCCATATGGGATAAAAAGAATCATCTGTGTCTATTAAAGCAATATCACACCAGCAAAACTGCTGTGTGCAAACTGCAATACAACTATGGACAACTATGTAAATAATAATTAAAGAGGGGACACTCCACCCATTTGCATTAAGATTTCCATTGTTAAAAATCCAGTCATACTATTGAATGGTCGTGCAACACTCTCTCATTTTCCCCTGAGACGAGAGAAATCCGCTATTTACCTTTTCGCTTCCTCCTACAATGACGCAAAAAGCGTTCTTTTATGTCATAGGAGGAGGAAGTGTAAGAGGGGGGATTTATGTAAAGACTACAAGCACTAGATCTCACCCATAGGGGGTTGGACCTAATGCGGACAATCTGCCTGCCGCGTAAGAGGAGCCTGCAAATAAAACCCCAAAAACGAGGAGAAATTCTATTATTGGCTCGCAAAATAACTCTTCACTACAAATTGTGAGAAATTATTTTCAGGTGGTAGCATAGAGTGTAGCTCAACTCTAGTCTACATTGATGGGAGGAATAGTGGGAGTGGCCTGCGGAGCTGAGCATTGCAATGCACTATGGGGATTGTTGTCTACAATCCAACAGGCCTAAAAAGTAATTTTCTGCCTTTTATCAGCCAAGAAGGACCCAAATTAGAAATTTATGAGACTATTCTACTACATATATGAACCACTTTCAATACATATTCATGTCTCCAACGGTGGAATTACCCTTTAAGGAAACATTTGATGAGTGATCCCAAAGACAGAATCTGATTTCACAAAGTGTAACATCTTTGTTGATCCTGGAACAACATTCCAATCAATTCCAATTAATCAATCAATCGATCAGATTTAAGGGATAAGTTAACAGTTTATGTTGAGTCATGTTAAACTAGGTGCTTCTACATCAGTGTTATTCACCTATTATTTCCCCATCATTTTATGGGAAGTGTTAGGTTTAGGGGTAGGGGTAGAGTTTATGATTGTTGTTTTTTTTGTTTTTTTTGACCGGACTCTTGCTCCAGGATCAGCAAAATATGTTGACACAGGAACGCATCTAACTGCAAAATCAGGATATGCCACAAGGACCATCCTCTGTTTGGAAATACATCTTAAGGCTGAAATATATTGCACAAATCAATGCTATCTGGCATTTTACAGAAACATCGCATAATGTATGACATTTTTTTTTAGCTACAGATTATGATTCTATCCAGTCAGAGAATCTAAGAATTTGAGATATTGAGACAATTTTTGAACACATATAGTTTTCATTTGTCACATGTCTAGCAAATGGGGAGCATGCTTCTGAGTGTGTTGAGTTCAGAATTATGTGAAAGTATGGTAGTGGTTTGTATGTTAATTTTTTATCTATAACTGTTTACAGTCAGCAACTGTTCCCTAGTCTTTTTTTAATTTATTTTTTATTATTATTTTCGGATATTAAAAGTCATGTATGATGACACCACAGATTCATGATCTGTTGCTAAATATCAATGCTCAAAACATTTATTAAATAAGGTGACGTTAGAACTAGCAACAAAGGCAGCATGATTGAATGATTTAGCTTTTCTGCAACTGTTCAATAAACAAGAGAAACTCACATTACAAGATTGCCAGTTATGTTGTCTGTTCTTGCTCGACCAATACAAATAGTTACAAATGACACCAAAGCAGAACCGTATTGTTTATAGCAAAGCAGTTGAGTAAATGATTCAATGACTCATAAAAAGTGATTCATAAAAAAGTCAACATGATTTGTTCCTGAATTAACAGTGTTTTGAATTAATCAGTTGAGTGAATAAATAAATGATTTAATGAATCACTCATGTTGCCACCTAGTGGTAACCCGTGGAACAAGTCCAAATCACACAAACGCAGAAACGCTCTACAGTGGCATGAAACTTAATGATAACCTTCACAGTATTTTCTGAGGCACATATATTTCACATACTGTAAGCCTATATCTGAGTTTAACAAGACTCGAACACAGAAGAAGCAATGACAGGAAATGACACCTCATTAACCGAGTGCCTGAGCTAAGGGTTTTAAGAAATAGGAGAGAGAGAGATAGAGAGGGGGGCTAAGATGGAAAGAGGGGGCCCTCGCTGGTTAGAATGTCCCGGCTGGAGCTCCAATAAAAACATGGCAACCATAGCTAATGTGATTCCTCTAGTGTGAGTCAGTGGTGTATAAATATCCAGGAAGGACCTCTGTCTCTCTCTCTCTCACACGCTTCTTCTTTTCTCCTCTCATTCTTTTGGGTATCGCAGATTCACCAGATTCACAAATCACCAAAAGGGCTTGCGTTCGAATTTTATGGATATTTATTCGACTCCTTCATTTCCTCTGCTTTGCCGGGGAAGAGATGGAAGTGAGTATGTGATGTATACTGAGCAAATTCCTCACCAGGTTTATTGAGCCCAAATAAATTGTGTGAGTGCATTTCCCAAAGCACTACATTTCCAAAGGGACTCCCCAGAGGCTATGCAGAATTGTTGATAGCCTGCAGATTTCTGGCCGTTAACACCCCTTTCTCTCTCTCAATCACAAGCTTGTCCACTGTGCAGCCTGGTACACAAGCTACTACTAGTAAGGGGAGCTGAATATTGCCTGAAGATTGCATACTAATTAAAATTTATGTTTTCTTTTTGTTCTTTTGCAAGACACAAAAGAAAAGAATTATTGATGATGTGAATGATTGTCTTTTCTTCATTTAGTACAATGCAGGTACAATGCAGGTAAATGTACAATGTATAATGGATTGGGTTTTCAAATTTCAAAAAGATGACAAATGCAATGTAAAAGTCTCATATTACACATGCACTATATTCCAAACCGTCATGTGATGGCAAACAAAAATTATTCTAAAAAAATCTCTATGGCATGTATATGTGATAAGCTTAAAGGGTTAGTTCACCCCAAATGAAAATTCTGTCAGTATTTACTCAACCTCATGTTGTTCCAACCCTGCAAGACCTTCGTTCATCTTCGAACACAAATTAAGATATTTTTGATGAAATCTGAGAGCTGGATAACTCCTGCATACTAGTCCATAGGCTTCTTGAGGAATTGAAACTTGCTGGCCTCTAAAAGTTATTAAAGACAAAATAGTTAAAATAGTCCAAGTGATCGTTAAAATGTGGCTTAATCTTAAGTTTTTCAAACGATGAGAAAACTTTAAAACAACAAAACAACAAAAATAACGACTTTATTTCAACTATTCATTTACGTCTCTCTCTGCCTCCGAGTCAGGTTTAGCTCTAGTCTAGTTTAATAACGTTAGCTTCTGTTATTGTACGTCACACGCATCACACACATGACCAGCGTCGGCCAATAGTTAGCCTACTTGTGACGTAGCTCTACGCAATTACACTACGTTACTTGACTAGAGGATTGTAGAGAAGGAAGTGAATAGTTGAAATAAAGTCATTATTTTTGTTTGTTTTTGCACACAAAAAGTATTCTCATCATTTGATAAACTTAAGATTGAGCCACTAAAGTCACTTGGACTATTTTAACGATGTATTTAATAACTTTGAGGACGCCAAGTTTCAATTTCTCAAGAAGCCTATGGACTAGTGTGGAGGAGTGATCCAGCTCTCAGATTTCATCAAAAATATCTTAATTTGTGTTTCGAAGATGAACGAAGGTCTTACGGGGTTGGAACAACATGAGGGTGAGTAAATACTGACAGAATTTTCATTTTTAGGTGAACTAACCCTTTAAGCATGAACTGATCATTTCTATATTTAAAACTGTTCTATGAATGACCTGATCCTGTCAACAAATCAGACTTTGGTTCTCTACTTACTGACCCAATGATAATTTTGTTTATACCCATATTAATACAATTCTATTCATTTTCATATATAATACAGTTCTACAATTATTTTTATAATTTACTGATTAACATGCCATACACAAGTTTAGGCATTGCAGCATTATAATGTAAAGTCCAAAAATGTATATTTATTTTGGAGATTTGATTGCATTGATCTATCTCATTAAAATATTTCTGTTTAATGATTATCTTTCAATATGAAAATTAATGATGGAAAAGGTAAATATATATATATATAGGATTACCTTTTCCATCATTAATTTATATATATATATATATATATATATCCAATATCGACTGATACATTTAAATAATAACTTTAATGTAATTTATCGTGCTTACAATAAAGGTACTTTCATGGTGCTTTTATCTCTTTTTTGAGGTTTAAAAGCCTCAGCCCTAATTCATTTTAACTGCATGGAAAAATAGCAACTAGTACAGTTCTTTAAAAACATATCCTTTTATGTGCCATGGAAGAAAGTCAGTCTTTCTGGTTTGGAACAACATGAGGGGGAGTAAATGATGACAGAATTCTCATTTTTGGATGATGTATTCCTTTAACAGCCATCTCTTTCTCCCTATGATTTTCCCTCTCTTTCTATCTCACACTTGAGCTCTCACACAATGCATCCAAGCACACAAACTACTAGTGAGGGTGTTTGTTAAAGATTCAGCAACATGATCGTGCTTTGTTTTCAAATGGTCCTTTCTCTTCTGCTGTTGCAGCAAGTCGTTCTACAGTTTCCTCATGCCAAGCCATTATTTCTTCTCTCCCTTGTGTTTTACTGACCTTCAGACCAACTCACCAAAGTTCCCCCCTCCTCTCTGATCAGACAGCTGCCAGCACTCACCGCTCTGAGCTTATACTACACTCATGCATAGCATGTATTAAGCACTCATAGTTTTAGCCTTGTTTTGTTGGAATCTTTTTTAATCTTTTTTGAGCAGAAATCTACAAATGACTGTACAGCCTTTTAACTTTCTTGGACACACGTTTCTTTGGCTGTGTTGTAACTTCTGTCTCCCTGTTCTTTTGACAGCCGGTTTGAATTTAGTCCAGCGGCCATTTAAAGGATCTCCCTTTAAAGTCGTTCTCTATTCAACACAGAGCTCTCTGCACCCCAAACACCCCCAAACACACACACATCCTCACTTCAAACAAAGAGCTGCCTCATCACATTCTGTTGCTTTGAAACCACATGCACTGTCGGCTAACCGTGCATACATACAAATGCACAGCCTTGGTGTGCCTCCAAAGAAAGATGGAAACATGGAAAGCAAGAGGTGGGACAATGGAGAAATGCCAGAGGTTAAAAAGAGAATGTGTTTTTCTTTTAAGTCATGCTTTTCAGAAAACTTGGGTAGGCAGTTTTTTCGTATTTTTTTCCTTCTGTTTTCTTTTTTCCTTTTACCAATACACTCGCTTTGACTTAAATACTGGCTTTGGCTCTACATGTGCTGGCCATGGTTTGATCTTTGTGTGTGTGTGTGTGGATTTGTCATTTTTGCTCTTTCCTTCTGCAAACAATTATTTGGGGAATTCACTAAAACTATATTTGCTTATATAAAAAGGTTTTGCCAGTTACTTTTGCTAATGCAAAAATCAAGTGGCCAAGTGGCCAATGTCTGCTGATAACAAACGGCTAGCATTACGAGCTTTTCTGAATACGCTTTGGGTGCTCGCCTCTTTTCTGCCATTTTGTTTTTCACACAAAAGCAGCACAGCTTTAGCCTAGAAATCTAGACGCACCTTAGCGGCAGCAAAAATTATTTTGCCGCAAAGTGTGGTCAACTCTCCATTGACTTTCGAAGTGGAAAAACCAAACTCTGGTAGGGCCAATCACATCGTGTATAGAGTCGGCGGGCGGGCTTAACATAACGACGACAGAGTTGAGACGGTAAGAGCAAGCTTGGAGACACTCGGTTTAGTCGGTTCATCCTCGGATGTGGCTGGCGCCGCCGTGCGCTGTTGCGGAAAAACCTGTGGCGAAACGATCAACTTGTCATTTTTGCCGCACTCGTGCTGTGGCGTCGAGGATAAAGGCTTTACTCCGTGTCAGCGCGCGGTTCTGATCGGTATAGGCGCACGACCTCTCCCGAATCATCTCAAGCAAGCACCACTACTCCGCCCCCGTTTCCCTCGTAAGCTGATATTAGTATTTAAACATTCTCTATGATATTAGTTTTTTAATGACACACTGTCTCTTTCTCTCTCACACACACACACACACGCACACATATATACTGTCTCTTTCTCTCACACATATGTAGGCTAGTTATAAACTCTTTAGACTTTTAATGATTAGTGTTTTATTCTTAAAGTTTGTGGGTCGTGTAAAAAAAACAAAAAAAATCCCTTATTTTGGGGATGGATTCCGGGAAATCTCCCTTATTTTCAATGTTCAATGTTGACAGCTGGACTGAATACAGTAAAAGTTTAATAATATATCAACTTGCTCCGCTGAGTATGTCACCTTCTTCGTTGCTCTGATTGGCTTTAGCGCTATCCAATTGCGTGCAGAGAGAATTTGAAAGACAACCGTTTATCCCGCCCCTCGGATTGAGCCCTGTCAATGATGAGTTTCCAGACCTAACATCTTGATGTAGGTCTGGTATGCCAGGCTAACACAGCTTGAATCTCCTCTGATACAAAACTCAAAACAAACACGCAGACTTGGAGGGGCAGTCGCACGCAGTTCAACGTCACTACATCTTCCCTTCCTTTAGTCCGCGGTGTAAACGCAGTAAGCAAGCGGTCTGGGGCAAAAAAGGTTCCTATGAAAAAAGTTCCTGAGACAAATAGTTCCTGGTAATTGCGGTGGAAACGCGGCTTAAGAAAAGTACCCAGATGACTTGCCACTTCTGGTGCAATATTGAAGTGAAGCAGTGAAAGACATTTTACTATCCAATGGATTTGTGAATGGCATTGAAGGAGCAAAACTGACACTGGTAGGTCACATGATTAAGAAAACATGTACGACATATATGTAAGACTACAGTCCACATATTTATACTACATATTTATACTACACATATTTATACTATACTACTTTTGAAATGGAAATAACACAACTCCTCCAGACAATCTCTCGGGTACCTAGTGTCCAATTTACAAGCGCCATGAGCGCACCGATTCACCATCCTCCTTGGAGTCAATGTTTGGCGGACCTGCTCCAAATAGCAGCTATGATGCGTGATTGGACAATGGCATGCAAAGTCTCTGCACAGCCCATGCCAGAGTCTGTTCACACACTTGGCCCTGCAACTGTGACTGACTGTTTTGTTTATTTCTCTACCTGTCTCTTTGTCTGTCTCTCTTTCTCTCTTGGGTGACTTTCTGTCTGTTGCTGACTCAGTCCTAGGCTTTAGAAACACAGTCTAACAGCTTTTTTCAATTAATTTTCTTTCCCCTGATCTGGCAGCAATGACCGACTCTCGCTCAGCTCTCACTCTCGCGCTCACAGCTACAGTAATCTAAACACTGCTGGGCAATACCTCTCATCCTCTGTATCTTCCATGTTAACTACCACACATTCTCACTCTACAAAAGGATCTGACTCAAAACTAAAGGCGATTGTAAAGAATTGAATGGTTTTGGTTTTGATTCCTCTAAATGATTTTGGTTCTTTAATGGTTCTAATAAATAATATATAATTACACTGAGATCATTTCAAATATTCCATACATTTATTTTTATGAAATACTATTAAAAAAAACTAAGATTTTCATATAAACAAACCAATCAGAAACGACACTGGTTTAAGCCTTGTAGTTAGACAACCGGATTATAAGAATCATCAGATTGACATTAGTCTGCATATGTCCTGGGAATTAGCCAATATAGCAATTCATTTTTTAATCAGACTACACTTGTCTGTTTTCTGTAAATTCAGTAGTGGCATTGAATAAATTGAGTTTTTTTAGTACAGGATTCCATACTAAAATATGGCATCAAATAAGAATGCACCCAGGAGCTGTTAATGAAACGTACCATCATTTCGATTCTGGTCCTATTGAGAGTCAACGTAATACTAACAAAATGTCGTTCATCTAACCTCTCTTCCTCTCTTTTCCTGGAAGCTCTTGTGCTCCAGTCGTTTGCACAGATCACTAGTTGGGATATGGAAACAAAAGTGAATGAGCCCAATGATCTTCTTACTTTCCTGACTTACACAATTAAAGCACCGAAAGCATGTCTTTCCTCTTTTTTATCTCATGGTGTTAGAATGAATTTTCTGGTAATATTGTAATTCTAATGTCCTATCACTATACAATTTAAACTGGTTATTATCAGCCCTACAGAGAAACTACTGTGAATGCTCTGCAAGATTTGGAACAGCCATGCACATGCATCTATTACATGCATGTTTATTTATATTTCGGAACCATACACAAAACACATTCCATATAGCCTAATTCCAAAGATTTCCATTCCAAATCAGGAGAGAATCCCTCTGGGTTTGTTCATCCATGTCAGTTTAGAGATTTCTTTAAATATCTCCCTCCCCCAAATAAGTCAAGCAGCTACCGTGTAGTATTCAATTATTAACTTGCAGAATAATAAAGCTTGGTTGCTCCAAAAGCATGACTTTCACAATGGAAGACTTTCTCAATGGTCTGGAAAGCCTGGTAAACCACAGAGGTTTAGCAGATGAATAGATACAATCTCTCAATAATTCAACATTTTGAAGGTCATCTGTGATTGTGGAGCAGAGGAGAAAATGCACCAGTCCAAGGACAAAAATCAAGACCTATTCTATATTTAAGTGTATATCTCCAAAGTCATACCAACAGTTCACATCAACTGATAACAAAGCAGCAAATCCCTTCATGGTGGCTGATAAGTGTAATTTTAATATTCAAAGTCATTCTTTATGTAATCACACGGTACTTGATGCAACAAATAACATTAATTGTAATCAGTTCTTACATTCGATACTTGTAAACAGCAGATATTATCCCACTAATCAGCTTCAGATGTTCCCGGTCTTAGACTAGTTGAGACTGGGCCTGTCTGGCTCAGAAATGTGTGCAGCCTTTTGGCCCAGAAATGGATTTTATGTTTGTAGTGGAAATGTTCCAGCTCTGGCACCAGAAGCCTGTCGGTGGAAAACTGGCATGGGTTAAGGCCCGTTCACATCAAGGACAATATCATAATGATAATGATCGAGGTAGTTATAAAAATCATTCTAAATATAAAAGAATAGCAGAGTTCAGACCTCAACTATAAAGGCTCAGAGAAAGAATATCGTTGGAATCACTTTCAGAATTTATTTTTTCATGAAAAATAAAAACATAGACAAACAATCAGAATCCATTCCACTTTAAAGTCCAACATGCAGGTTGGACACCCCTATATAGCATAGTGTATGTTGACGATAAAACAACTAGATTTTCTGAACTGGAGTAATATATATTTAGCCATTAACGATATTTTGAGAAAAATTTTGATAAAAATAGCTCCCGCGTATACGACGCACTAACCGGAAGTGACGATCGCTGAGGGAGTCTGTTCAAGTTCAGGCTCAGGTTACAATGGATGCGAACGACGAAACCGCGTTCTGCGATGTTGACGAATATGCCTATGATTATTGAGCCTTCTAGGCAAGATAGAAGTCAGGGAAAGATCGGGGGACGAACAATGGGCAGAGGAGAGAAGTAACGTTAGAGTTGTGGTGTCGAGAAAACCAGTGGCGAATAGGGCAAGTGAGTTCATGTAAGTTAGCACCGTGGCTATCGCTGGTTCATCTACTGTATGGCTAGTACCTTGGTGTTTTGTAATAAATCTGCTTAAGCAAACATACATTCGACTAAACATCCATTTAGATTGTCTTAATTTAAGCCAGCAACATTTTGTCTTCTCATATTCTACGCTGACAGTGATTATGCAGTCCATACAAGCTGGTTAGCACTATCAACATTGACTAATGACCATGCCATAACAACAAATAAATAATGCTTTTCAAATGCAGTTAGTGATGCCATTTAAACCAAGTGAAACATGCGCCACAAACCACCGAGTGTGTGTGGTAACAGACGCGGCAGTCAAGTCTGCTCTATTCACCTGCACATAACGCACCCAAGACCAAAAAGCCTTGTTTTTCCTAGAAGGAAAATGATGGATATGATGTCCTGACAGGCTGGAATTCGTGCAAAAAGAACAAACACAATAATTTACCATTATGGCTTCTCTAAAACTCGATCTAAAACTTTCTGTCTCACACTACTGCTCGAACTACATCAACACCCAGCAATGAGAAGCGTACCGCGAAGCTCATTTGTTTTCCTCGGGCTGCGTCATATGACGCATTTCTTGCGGGAAAGGCGTATTCCAGAGCCTAGCGCATTTTCATTAAAATCTCTACATCAAATGAGATTTCATTAGTAATTTTTACATACGTGTTTTTAAAAGACCTCTGCAGACAATTCAAAGTATTAATTCAGAAATAAATTCAACCTTCATGTTGCTCTTTAAAGAGCTTGAGCATTTAAAGCAGCAGACGCCAGACCTGTAGCGCTCGCTTAGAACTAACAGAACGTTGTCATTTGTTGGTGTGTACGCTTTATAGTTATAATTCTTTGTGTGAACAGCCCTTAAATTTGTTTTTCTGGTTCTGGCTTGTACTTACATAAAGGTCTAATGCAGCAAGTCTAATGAATGAGCAACTCCAGAAAAAATGCACATAATTCAAATTCATACAAATTTACTAAGATATATCACTATATTAACAATATTTTCTTTCAGCTGAAATATCACCCAACCCTAATCGAAATTCAGGGCTCAGGTGGCTTGTCAACTTTTCACAATGTTGTTCCTTTCCATCAGACAGATCTTACGCCCAACAAAGTCTTTTGTTGCACTTTGCTACGGGGTGCTCTACATGAAAGCATAACTTTCTGGAATCCACACAGTTCTACTTTTGAGTTTCATCAAGTTCTGAGACGTGGAGAGGATACATGGTGCTCTGGGGGTCGTCTTCTATCTACAAAGAGAATCTGATGCACAGGCCTAAATCCCCCTCCCACAATCCCCATTGCTTTCTCTGACCACCTTTCCTCTCCACATTTCTCTACCTCCTACATTCAGCCTCTTTTCGCTCCAGTAGCACATTATCTTCAGGTCATTAAAAAGCAGCTATCAATTATTCAGATTCTGCCTCTTAAACATGAAAAAAATATCAAACATATTACCAGGATGTTCTTTTGGCTAGCTAAAGGCATTTGAATATTTCAGTGCAGAGGAGTTTTTAATATCTATATTTTAGCTGTAGCTCAAAAAGGTATCTGCGAGGAAACTTTGTGGGAGATTTCTGGAGGCAAAATGTGGGTTTAAACTCTCCAAATCTGTTTTCTCTCACAAACATTCCTCATTATTTCTCTCATTTTTTTGTGAAGATGGTGTATAGTGAGACAACACGATGACAGTGAATGTAAAATGGGTTCTTGAAGCGGAATAATCCACATGCCTCATGCAGTACTTCTAGACAAAGTGTGGAAAGAAAAAGAAAAAAAAACTGGTGATGCTAAATCTAGTTTCCATGTTGAAAAGAGAACGTTTTGGTCCAAAACTTCGGGAGAATTTAAGCTGACTTTGCACAAGTCATTATTTTTTTCAACTGTGAAATTGTGCACACACATATAATTGACTGACAGTTCTTAATCGCAGTGGTGTGGAAATATGGTGTAACTTTGTACAGATGTGCTTGGGAGCATTGCATACCCTTCGATGTGATCATCGGCCCCTTGGCAGTGCTTTCCGAGCATCAACGTGCACAATTGCGTGTGTGTGTGTGTGTGTAGTCTCTGAATTTAGTGCCGTTTCTAATATAATACTTGGCTGCAGTCTCTGCCACGGTAATTAGCCACATTATCTATGCTAGTGGTATTAATATTCCATCTTTCCATCCATCTCTCTGTCTCTCTCATTCACGCTGGAAGCAGTTTTTCTCATCTTTCCAAGACCATTTGAGCAAAATCTGCATCTCATATGGTTGCATTCATTACTCAAAAGAGAAAAACACAGCACAAAGCAATGCATTGTTTAACTTCGCTTTTAATCTAACAATTGGTTTTGTCTGACACAAATTCGAAGTTGAATTAAAAGACAAGAACTAATTCTTGTAATTCTAGTGGCAAAGTGTATCGCTATCTTATATTGTTTGGTTACAAATACTTTGCTATTATTTGTAAGCTACTAGTTGATCTCTTGAGAAAGAGAGGAGACAAAGATATGGAGAGGCAATCAATACGCACATGTTGTAAGAGAGACACGGGGAAAGCAATAACACATGTTCCTATGTTTGGTTTCCTGTGGAGGTTGAATGAGAAACAGACATGTAAATAGGCCCAGCTGAATTGCTCTAGGTATAAGTGAATGATTTGATACAGCACATTTACACTGAACTTTTCAAAAGTTCACAAATCAATCAATCAGCAATTCTTCATTCCATCCTTCATTCTATTTGTTCATTCTATCATGTATCTCATTCTATCTTGTTGTTTCTCTCTTCAATTTATGAAACAAAAAAAAGTAAACAAAAGTTTACATAATAAAAAAACACATTATTAATATGTAACTTATGTTATTGTTTTGATTAATCTAATGATTCCGAATTATCACTGAGAAGAAAACCATCATCAAATTGTAAAAAAGGAATGAGGAAGGTAAAATGTTCTTAAAGGTGCAAAACGCACGTATCTGAGTTTTTGCAGAACTACGCCCCCTCTGGCGACAAACGAAACTGTGCGCGTGCTCATGTTTGCACGAGCTGTTCATTACCAAAGGAGCATCAGCCGCACACTGTGCGGCACACATCTTTTGTTACAGTCATAATGAGGTAATACAGTTATAAATCTGCAAGTCATTTAAAATATATGAAAGGAAAGGCATTCGAGTAAATTACACACTTATGTGTGTGTGTGAGGGGAAAACGGGGGTAGTAGAAAACTTCGGTTTCGTTTCCATTCCATCTATCTCCATGTTGAACTGTTTTATGTGCTTGCTGTATCCACTTATGATTGTATTATTATGGAAACACGTTCATGAACAATAAGTTATTACTTTGTAGGATCCGTTTGAGCCCTAGAGCATCGGTTCCCAACAGGGGGTCGCGGCTCACAAGGGGGCCTCAGCGAGCTCTGTGGGGGGTCCCATCATATTTTGAAAAGTTTTGAACAATGAACATTAAATAAAAGTCCTTACCTTTTTTTCTGTTAAAAATTTATATAATGAGCGAGTTCATCATAAATCCATCAATCCGTGTTTTTGTCTTATCCTGAACCACTATGGTACACCTATAATACGTGTTTACATTGGGATTATTTTACACTGGTTCGGATCGCTGGCGCTGCGGAGTAGCTCAGTACCTGCCTGACTCGTCACTCGCTATTTTTAACATGAAATGTTGCGCAATGCACCTTTAACTGTATTAAAAAAAATAATAATAATAATTCCAAACAATTCAATTTCAAAAAAATTCTAAAAAGAAGCTTTGTTTTTTCATGCATTACATTTGTGTGAGGTTCATCCACACACACACAACCAGATTTGCCAAATATAACCTGTACCATGACACAACCATCATGAGTCCTTATTTCTAACAACAGTCCTAAAATGATTTGCTTGCTTAAAGGGATAGTTCACCCAAAAATAAAGATGTTCTCAATTACTCGTCCTCAAGTTGTTCCAAATCTGTATACGTTTCTCCCTTCTATTGAACACAGAAGAAGATATTTTGAAGAATGTTGGTCACAAGACAGTTGACAGCACCCATTGACTTTCTCATAAAAAGAAAAATGCTATGGAAGTCAAAGTATGTCGTCAACTGTCTGGTTACCCGTATTCTTTTAAATATATTATTTTGTGTTCAACAGAAAAAAAAATAAACTCATACATGTAACAACTTGAGGGTGAGTAAATGACAATGACATATTTTTGGGTGAACTATTTCTTTAAACTTGTAGGCTGGAGAACTCTCACTGAACGCCCAAGTATAGTTATATTGAATTAAGCTTAAAGTAACTTATCTTAAAGCCCAATAGAATATAGATGATCAATAGTTGAGTAGAATCCAGTATAGACTGTTAGACTGCACTGGTAGATTAGCATGAGCCACGAGTTATGGCCATTCCCCTTGTGTTTGCCGGAATGCATGTCCTAATTAAACAATTGAATCAGATGGCTAATGCTGAGCTGTGTTTTGCTTGTTTGTTTGCTACCCTCAAGCCAATTACGCTTGGGCTGTGTTACTTGAACATGATGTTAGCCAGGCGGACTAATTAAATTGGTGAGTTGGTGTCCCTGCAAGCAGAGTGGTGTTAAGACTGATGCAAGTATGCAACCATTTCTCAATCCACTGCGTAGTGTGTGAACTTAAATAACATAACAGACAGAGTGTTTGATCTGCTTTTAGTTTATAATTTGCAAAAAAAAAAAAAAAAATTAAATAAAATTAAAAAAAATATTTTTATCAGAATACAAGCTATTCTACTTTTTGGACCCAGATAAGTTACAGCATCTACCAGCAGCGTTTTGAAGTTATACAAATGGCTTACTTTGTTTCAATAAGACACTTATTGAAATGCTGTGCACATCTATTCCAAGATCATTAAATTGTTTTTCTAGATGTTCTAGCTCATTCTGCTTAAGACATCTAAAGTGTTAACAAACAAGCTACAGTATGTGCAAAAATTCTTAATTATTAATTAGCGAGTCTTGTTGCTGTGGAACAATCTTGTACAAAAGTTTAATTCCCATCTGTGACATTTGAGCTCTGTATATCATTGCACACAAACAAAAGGTAGGTCACGCAGAAATACAAGAACAGATGATAGCGATGTGCCTGAAATAGTTTATTGCAACATTTAATGTGGTGCTAATTGAATTAGAAGCTGTTTTTCTTTGTCTCTATTTTGTGGAATATGTACAACAATCATGCTGTCTTTGAAAAACTACTTGAAAAAGAAAGATCTTTTGAAGCATGTAGAAAACCTAGGTCCACTGCATTTACTATCCCACAATGCATTGCACTACTAGACCTTCATCTTTAAAATGTGACCTTTTTGACTATCAGATATGAATGTTGATCAATGTATACTGCATATCGTCATGTATTATTTTTTTAAATAGTAAGCAGATAAGGATTCACCCAGAATTTAAAAATGTATTAATAAAACTTACATGTTGTTCCAAATAAATACAAATTTATAGTCTTGTACTCCATATCAGATGAAATGCACTTGATAATTGTTTGCTTGAAATGTTATGAACAGCAGCTACACCAAATTTTCTCCATTTGCTTTTCTGTGTCTTCCCCAGGAAGCAAATTGTGTTCGTTGTGAAGTGAGAATGAACACCATTGGTTCTTGTGATTCTATCAAAGGTTCTTGAGTGTCGATTTGCCAAATGTGAATGCTCTAGAAATCAATCCGATTGTGAATCCGAACATTGTGTTTACATGAACGATAAATAAACTAATAGGGTTGATGCATTTATATGCGCACACTGCACAGATACGCGCATAACTAAACAGCAGACTTAATATTTATCCATCTCTGGTCATGATTTGGAGAAAATGAGCATGAACCATTTTTGCCGTGCTGCTTATATTGATCATGCAGTAAAACCCTGCGCCCAAAACCAGGACCGTGGATGATAATCTGAAACAAGCACTGGTGGGACGTTGTCCTGCTTCACTTAACAGACACTGAGTGAAATTCTTTTTTTTTTTTTTATAACGGAATCCTCATTTATCTTCACTTTATTTAACAGGAAGAACATTCCGTGCGTCATACGTCATTACGCTACTTTAACGACATTGCACATGCGCCTTTTTGGTTTTCAGTCCGATCAAGTGTTTACATGTTATCTCATAATCGGATAACAAAAGGAGTAAACCACCCCTTTCAAACCGATAAAAATTTCAATCGAATTGATTAAGGTGTTTACAATGAAGGTTTTTTAGTCCGATTGAGCCGTCAATATGATTATAAGCGTACCTGTAAATGCAGGTGACACACTGCACGATCCACTCACAGGAGAGCACAGGTATATTTGACAACAGGAGGTTTTCTCAGTCGTTTTCTCTCATTTAATTCTGCAAAGCAAAAGAGAGACAGGCTAAGTGGCAGAAAGAGACAAAAATGACTCATTGACAGAACAGGAATTTTCACAGACTCAACAACACGTGCACTGCACACGCACGCATACACACACACTTATGGATACTTTTGGCTCTGTGCATTAAATGAGCTCACTTTAAACACTTTTAATGTTTCAGCACTTTAAATCATTTATTTAATTTGACCACTAACAGTGTCCAACAAGAGTATATATACGTATATACACTACCGGTCAAAAGTTTAGGGTCGGTAAGATTTTTTATGTTTTTTAAAAGAAGTCTCTTCTGCTCACCAAGGCTGCAATTTTTTGATAAAAAATACACAAAAAACACAGTAATATTGTGAAATATTATGACAATTAAAATGACTTTGTTTATATATATATATATATATATATATATATATATATATATATATATATATACTAAATGTAATTGTATTCCTCTGAAAAAAGCTGAATTTTCAGCATCATTACTCAGTCTTCAGTGTCACATGATCCTTCACAAATCACTCTAATATGACGATTGTCACTCCAAATACATGTATGATTATTATCCATGTTCAAAACAGTTTTTTACATTTTTATTTCAGGATTCTTTGATGAATAGAAAGTTCAAAAGAACAGCTTTTATCTGAAATGGAAAGCTTTTGTTACATTAAACACTACCCTTTAAAACGTTTGGGGTCAGTAAGAATTTGTATTTTATTTTTGGGGGAAATAAATAAGAAATCAATACTTCTATTCATCAAGGATGTGTTACATTGATGAAAAGTTACAGTAAAGACATTTATAATGTTAGAAAGGTTATAATTAAATAAATGCTGTTCTTTTAAACTTTCTATTCATCAAACAATCCTGAAATAAAAATGTAAAAAACTGTTTTCAACATGGATAATAATCATACATGTTTTTGGAGCATAAAATCATCATATTAGAGTGATTTGTGAATGTGACACTGAAGACTGGAGTGATGATGCTGAAAATTTCAGAGGAATAAATTACATTTTAATATATATTAACATAAAAAAGTCATTTTAAATTGTCATAATATTTTATATATTATGTCATTTTCATTTTAAAAAGTCATTTTAAATCATTATACATTATAGAGTATAACTAAATACACAGTTATACTCTATAATGTTTCCACACTTAAATATTTGGTAACACTTTACAATAATTGGTGCTCTAATAAGCATTAATTTATGCTTAACTTAATGCACAGATAATACTGAATTAAAGTGTAACTAATGATTATCTAAGCTATTCATTAATGATTACCACATTATGAACTAATTAAGAGTCTGTAAGGTTAATGTATTAGTTCATACATTAATTGTTATTAATTAAATATGTAATTGTGGATTAATTCCATAATAACTCATTTTTTTAACTAATAGTGTTAATAAATTAGCCAAAGCCTTGTATTTCAACTTCCAGATAATGACAGGTGCACTAATATGCATTATTACATGATTAATTAATTCATTGTTACTGCAAATTCATCTGCAAATTACTACAATTACTAAATGACTAGTTAATAATGGTGTGCCCCAACAAGTAAAGTCATAGCATAATGATACCTTTGCAAATCATTAGCTAATGATTAATTAAAGCAGACAACTGGAAGTTGAAGTGCATAGCTTTGACTAATTGTGGTAATTAACACAATTGACACTATTAGTTCATAAAATATGTTATTAATGAATTAATACACAATGACACATTGAATTAATAGCAATTCATGTATTACTTAATCTATTAATCATATAGACTCTTTTTAGTTGCTTATGCAGTAATCATTAATTGATGGTTTATTTCCTCATTAGTTATACATTAACTCATGATTATCTGTGCATTAGTTAAGCATGAATTAATGCATATTAGTGCACCCCGTATTGTAAAGTGTTACCAAATATTCTGCTTTGAAGTGAAGTTTACCTTGATTTTCTTTGCTTTCTTTACACACTCAATGTCTCATTTAATCTAAAGCATGCTCTACAATGTCACTGTTGTCTCCTTGTTAACCACTTTTGGTTAAACTTAGAGGACAATTTTGGTCATTGTGTAAATGGCACAACAACTAAGGGAACATTGGGGTATACATTCACAATTTGAGTTTAAATAACTTATTTTTTCACGGAATAGATTGATGCACTCTCTGTTCATTCAAAGATCTAACATTCATTTTTTATAATGAATTTTCAATAGTTCAGATTAAAATATTGTCTGGGTCTAATACAAGGGTAAATACTAAGGGGCAATTGAAAAGTAATAATAAATGATGAAGGCATGGTTAAAACTAGTTTTGGACAGTTTTATTGTGACCCTCATGGAGAGAGAGAAAAAATAACAGAGAAAATTATGTTTGGTTTAATAAAAATCAACCTCTGACACATAAAACGTTAAAGAAACACCCACAAAAGTAGCGGACTTCAGAAAAGAACATACTTTACTGTATGTTTAGACTGTGGTTAGAAGGTTAGGACCGTGGTTAAGAATCAAGTTCTGTTAATAAGAGACTAATGCTCTAACATCTGAACAAATAAAGAAAGAGTTTTTTTTTTTTAAGTTAAAAGCAATTCCACTGTAACAGATATAAAAGGATGATATTCCAGTCATCATGTCTTTTGCATGCAATTTAATATCTGTGCGAACATGCAGTATCACGGAATGATTTCATGTATTATTGTTATTGAATCCACAGTAGAGCTGCAGATGTGTATTTCTGCTCAGAACAGGCAAAGGCGGAGAGATATTTTTAGATGGCATGTTATAATAGCCACTACTGGTAAAAATGCCATTTCCTGACCACTCCACTGCCAGGGTACAGAGTGTTCAACACACACACACACGCACACGCACGCACACGCACGCACGCACACGCACACACACACAGTTGTAAGAACAGAAGCTGATGTTACTTGCAACTAACCTTTTTCCTCCCTCATCATGTTCCTCATTCGGTGCCTGTCTTGCCGTCTACTGCCTTCATAGACAGCTGCTGTTAGGAGAATCTAGCTGTTAAAAAAAAAAGAAAGGAACAATAAGTGATCAGTGTGTAACACTCTACATTGGTAGCAATGAAGCACCTGAAGCACACAGAACACTGCATGAACACAAAATAGTTTTTTTTACACAGTTTAGTATTAAGAAGCAAAGTATATTAATGCAAAACTTTTAAATATCTTAAAACTTTTGTCATCAATAAAATTAAAAGCCTTATTATAATTTGAAAACTGCAAAATTAACAGCAATGACATTTTTTAGTGAATAAACTCCAAAGGCAATCTAGTTTTTGAAATGAAACCAATTTAACCCAATTTAATAATTAAAGGCGAGAAGCAAAAAATACATTTGGTAATTAACTCCATTACGTGCTGATGAAAGTTAAAAAAAAAACACTATTACAGGAATACGCCTCCTGACTTTAAAGTAATGCACAATAATGATAACAAAATAAATCTTATTAGCTTACTATCAAATTAAATAATTATGTGTATACACTCTAAAAAAGGCTGGGTTGTTTTAACCCAAATTTGGGTCAAATATGGACAAACCCAAATGTTGGGTAAAAAAATATATATATATTTAAACATTTAACCCAATGGCTGGGTTTGTCCATATTTGACCCAAAGATGGGTTAAAACAACCCAGCATTTTTTAGAGTGTAGATTCAAGTGAAAATCTTTTAATCAATCAACAAAATAACTATCTTTTTTTATATTTACAGTCTTGTTTACAACAAACATTTGCTGGATATGAATGGTCCTTTATTCTTCACAATCTCTCTCTCATGTACAATTGCCCTTTACAATTCCAGGTTTTTATTTTAGTCATGAGGCAACCACATTAATCACTAAGAGCAGCCAATGGTCTCCAGTGGACACGAAACACAAATCAGTAAGATTCAAATTTATGATAAATGATGTCTGAACTCCCCCCCCCCCACTACCATACCAGAGATTTGCGATCCCTCAGTCGTCCCACAGATCCTGTGATCTCCCGAAGCGGGATGCCTTCCCTCTCGGCGTCCACTTGGCCAGACCGTCCTCCTCCTCATCATCATGTGCTCGGGACGCCTGACCCATTTTGCCCCTGAAAGAAAGATAAAGGGAATACATGCAGTCTACCATACAGCCAATGGTCCACATCTTCACATGCTTTGCATTTTTCCCATTGGCAGTACATTTTTTTACTCTACCTAACCCTCCTACTAAACTTTTATGAGAGGTGTAAAGATTAGAAAACTTTTTGTATTTCTTGATTCATTACATAGCCTTGACAAGTAACAAGGAAGACAATGAATTTTCCTCTGAGCATTTTTTTTATGTCAATGCAAGTCTTATTTTATGGCCTTATAGTTATTCTTACATTAGATTCAACCTAAATGTAATTAACTACTCGGTCCTCAAGTGGAACTAATCAAATTTTATTGATGCCTGGGGAATGCATTCCATTGCTGAACCAAAACAGAAACCAAGTGGTGCAATGAGACCACAAAAATGATCCTAAAATCCCTGCAAACGTTATTTAAAGAATATAAGCCGTGTCAGTTCAAAAATATAACTGCACTAATGCACAACAGCAGGCTCTGTTTGGACATATGCTCTTGGGTGCTCTATAAGAGCAAGCAATGGTCACTCTGGAAAATAGGAAAGGTATAGTAGCTGTTAGATGTTTGTCAGAGCTATATCTCCCAGAAGGGTAGATACAAATGGTATCACCAATCAGCATCCAGATGTGCCATCAATTACTTTTGTTTGCCATTTCTTTCTCTATATCTTTCATTGTACAAGCACAAGCACATGACCTCTCACACACACACACAGTGGCCCGCAGAAAGTTTTTTTTTTTTTTTGACTTCAGTAGAAAAAAAACATTATATCCTTGTGGGCACCTGAGCAATTGAAAAAAAAAAAAGTTAATGTTTATTCAAGTTGCATATGCTCGGTCAGATTTTTTAGCCAATAGTTTTTTATTTTTTTATTTTTTATTGCAACTTCAATAATAATCATAATAATAATAATAATAATCATCATCTTTTGAAAAATTTGCAAAAAAAATATTGTAGGTACATAGTGAGGAGACCAGAGACGTGAGGTCGCCATATCAGTGTCGGCTATCGCAATTTCTAGGGCTGTAGTCAACCAAAGAAATCCTTGGTTTACACGATTCAGTCGACCAAAAAAAAAAAGAAAAAAAAAGACGATGTTTTGATTGAACATGTTTGAGCAATTTTCATAGAGCATTTATAAAACAACAACGAAAAAACATCAAAAATATATAAAACTATAATAATAATACAATTCTTTGCAAATTAAGTGATTTTTTTTTAAAAATGACGGTCACAATCGCGCACCTGATCACACCACACGCTACAAAAAATATATATAACTGCTCTGCCACATAATGAAAAATCCAAACAAAAGCTCTCGTTTATACAGAGGCCGTATATTCTTTACTTTCAAAGCTATGGGTTAACTTTCGTTCAGCCAATCTAGGCGTTTTAAAACAAACACACAAACAAACAAATAGCCAAAAAAACAATCCTAATAATAACAGTATTGTAGGACCCCATTTAGGTTTATTTTCGTTCTGTTACATTATTTAGGCTATTTTCAAATGTGTAAAGTGTACAAATAAAAACAAAAACATATCAAGAAAACACAATCTATTGAGTCAGCATGATAAAGCCGTTAAAAGGGACCGCTCACGTCTTTTGCGCGCTCAAGTTCGTTTTCAAATGTAGGCGCGCACATAATGGAAGCAACGCGGTCACGGTGCGACGCACTCGTTTTTTTTCCAAGTGCGTCCACGCCACATCGAGATAGAAACATAGTGGATAAAAACATAAAAACCAAAACAAGTAGCGTTCTAATTGAATGAATACAGCTATATCCCTTACTGAGTGCGCAGCAGCAGCGCAGCCAGCCACAGGTGCGGACCGAGTGTTGTGTGTGCGGCTAAACTGTGGCGCTGTTAAAATATAGCCTAAATTAAAGCATTTAAAGTTGGGGATAAAACATAGGCTAATTATATTTAGAATACAGTAATATATAACTGCTTATAACGGAATAAATATCAAGGAGTAAATCATTGAAAATGTCTTTCTATTGGTAAAAAAAAAAAAAATGCAACTGGTCGACCAATAAGAATGTCAGTCGACCAAGACGGCATCGACCGATTAGTCGACTAAACGACTAAAGTTGACAGCCCTAGCAATTTTGAGGCAAATTTCATTTAAGACCTTTGGACCGAATTTTGGATTGAAGCAAACGGCGTTGTATGGTTTGATTTTCATTCTGATTAGCCAGTTTATTTAGGAGAGGACACTTACGCTGTCAGCCCTCTTTAACATCTGTGCAGAACCTGGACTGAAAAAAAAAAATACATGAAACAAATTTGTAGCCTATATTATTCTACATATTCTATAGGGAAGGCTACTGTTTTACACTCACATAAAGAACTACTAAATAAACCAAAAATACAATTTTTATTATGCCTGATATGGCCTGGGTCACCAAGGGTGCCTGAAAACCCTCTGTTTTAGTTTATACACACCATAAATATTCCGTTTTTTCACCCTGTTTAATTATCACCAATAACTCAGCCTTTAGCACAGTGTCATCACCATCTTAATTACTAACAGACCCCTTTAAAAACATACCAACTATGCTTTATTCTATTGTGACAAACGCAGATATACACAGCTTTGTTTCATTACCTCAGTCATAGCAGCCACATCAGCAAAAGCAAAGAACAGATAAACACATTCAGAAAAGGAATGTATGAGAAAAAGTAAGCACTTGTACATGAATTTAATGAAAGAGTGGCTTCAATTTTTCAACAATAAACTTATATTATTCCACACGCTCTTAGAAAAAGGGTTCATTGAGGTTCTATATATGAAGCATAGTGTTCTATATTCAACTCTAAAGAACCTTTATGCTAAAAAAGGTTATATAATGACAAGAAAGAACCCTTTTGGCACACAGGTTCTTTATAGGCTAGTATTCATTAATATATTACATTATTCTGGGATATCTTGTAGTTGTAATTACATTATTGTTTATTAAACTGTTGTAGTAACTCAATATCACATTTTAATCATGCTGATTGTTGGAGGAGACAAACTAAAATGGCACTCTTCGTGTGATATTAACTAGCCTACATAAAATTATATAGATATATACATTTTCGAACCCCCATATCTTGAACTTTGTGATCATTCACATGCATTCATAAATACATTTTAGGGTCTTGATTTTTGTCAATAATATGAAATATTTAATCCAGAAAGGACAAAACAAATTATAATGAATGAACCCAAAATATTCCGGTAACGCTTCCTTTTACAGTCCAGTTACCCATGTAAATACTATGTACTTATTTTAGTAACTACAATTACTGGGTAATAACTAGTACTAACCCTGAACCTACCCCTAAACCTACCCCTGTTCCATGTACTTACCTTATATTAGCCAGTACTTTCTAGGTAAGTACACTGTAAGTACACTGTAAGTACTGTACTGTAAAAGGAAGCGTTACCAAGATTCGGTATAGAACTTTTTTCCTGGTTACAAAGAACCCTAAAGGGATCTTATTATTGAACACTTAAAGAGCAACATGCAGGTTGGACACCCCTATATAGCATAGTGTATGTTGACAATAAAACAACTAGATTTTCTGAACTGGAGTAATATATATATTTAGCCATTAACGATATTTTGAGAAAAATTGTGATAAAATAACTCCCACGTCTACGACGCACTAACCGGAAGTGACGATCGCCGAGGGAGTCTGTTCAAGTTCAGGCTCAGGTTACAATGGATGCGAACGGACGAAACCCCTATGATGGCCCACAGGCAAATAATTATTAGCCTTCTAGGCGAGATAGAAGTCAGGGGAGATCGGGGAAGGAATAATGGGCAGAGGAGAGAAGTAACGTTAGAGTTGTGGTGTCGAGAAAACCAGTGGTGAATAGGGCAAGTGAGTTCATGTAAGTTAGCACCGTGGCTAACACTGGTTCATCTACTGTATGGCTAGTACCTTGGTGTTTTGTAATAAATCTGCTTTAGCAAACAAACATTCGACTTTGTTCTTGATTAAACATCCATTTAGATTGTCTTCATTTAAGCCAGCAACATTTTGTCTTCTCATATTCTACGCTGACAGTGATTATGCAGTCCATACAAGCTGGTTATTAGCACTATCCACATTGACTAATGACCATGCCATAACAACAAATAAATAATGCTTTTCAAATGCAGTTAGTGATACCATTTAAACCGAGTGAAATGTGCGCCACAAACGACCGAGTGTGTGTGGTAAAAGACGCGACAGTGAAGCCTGCTCTATTCACCTGCACATAACGCACCCAAGACCAAAAAGCCTTGTTTTTCCTAGAAGGAAAATGCTGGATATGACATCCTGACAGGCTGAAATTCGTGCAACAAGCACAAACACAATAATTTACCAGTATGGCTTCTCTAAAACTCAATCTAAAACGTTCTGTCTCTCACTACATCAACACCCAACAATGAGAAAGCGCACCGCAAGCTCATTTGTTTTCCTCGGGCTACGTCATATGACGCGTTGCTAGCAGGGAAAGGCGTATTCCAAAGCTTAGCGCATTTTCATCAAAATCTCGACATCAAATGAGATTTCATTAGTAATTTTTACATACGTGTTTTTAAAAGACCTCTGCAGATAAATTCAACCTGCATGTTGCTCTTTGAAAAAGGGTTCTGTATAGAACCTTTTAGGGGTTCCAAATATGTGTTCTTCTAATAGTGCAATAAATCAGTTCAAGTTTAATCTGAAGTTTATACAATTTGTGTACAAGTGAGACTTCCAAAAACAAGACACAGTATTTATAATATAATATTGCATATTAACATACTATATATTAGGTCGCATCAAAGCCTGTTGGTATACTTCATATAATAGTTTGTATTATTTCTGTTCTTGCTAATATTTTCTCATTTACTCTTCCGATCAAACACCCCTGGTAGAACTGAAAGTTTGTAGGAACCAATTGAATTAAGTGATGAGAAAGAAAGAAAGGAGGAAAGGAGTAAAGAGTTAATAGTTCTCCATCAGACAGAGAAGAGCTTGAGCTTGAGTTTGTTTAGAGTAGAGTGCAATGGTCCGCTCATGGTTTAAGGAAAGAGGGTGGGGGATACCGGGAGATGAGATACAGCTTCCAGACAACGTTACATACCACAGCGATCTTCAAACACTCCTATGAAAATATCCCCCTCTAACTCATCACTACCCCACTTTGCATCCAGATGTGAGCAAGAAAGAAAAACATGGAATGGCAGAGAAATGTAAGCCGCTGGAGAGAGAGTGAGAGGGACAGAAAAACAGGCAATATGTCGTCTGAAGACATTTGGGTTTGCAGTGTCCAGCTGGGAGTGTGCAGCAGATTCTCAGAGTGTTCTTTATATGTGTTCAGAGAGACCTCGCTATGGATGCCCTCAGACTGGAATGGAGGAAGAGTCGAGAGTTGTAATTATGCCTCCCCCTAAACAGCTTGTAGGCTGCGAGCCAGAGTGCCTTCTGTGAACTGCAATTGTGTGTGCGTGTATGTGTGAGAAAGTGTGTATACCAATGGGTCCGCCAGCTGGACAGATGATTCAAGGGCCTTTAATATCCTGTGGAGACCCTGTTAACGCATAAGCACGTGTGGTCACATTCAGACACAGACATATGTGTGTGTACTCCATAACTGCAACCGGTGCAAATCATTAAAAAAAATCGTACTTTGTCCATGATAAATCGAGTGCAGAAAAAAGTTGAGACATTTAAGACACACTAAGGAACAGAGGCATATTATGGGTTCACTACAACTTAAGCTCAATTCATTTAGGCCTGTCCGACTCATTTCAAGTCTAAGTTAGAGTAAAATACTTTCAATGAAAGTGGGTATTTTAGCATTTATGGATTGGCCCTATTCAGTGTTTTAATAATACAACAAAATGGTGTGAACAATGTTTTTAGTGTGGGGAAAAGTGCTAACCCAATATTTTCTGTGTAAAGTTACACCCATTTTTACAAATTGGCCAAAATGTCAAACCTTAAAATGGATGTAAAAATAATATACACGTTTTTACAGAGGAATTCATTTTACCGTTTTAATAAAATTGTATGCTTTACATTTCTGCTCTTAAATCCTAAAAAAATTGGTCCAGTCACTTCCATTGTGAAAATGAGGGACAAGTCAAAATAACTGGTTACAGTTTATTTAAATGGTCCACTTTAGACATCAAGTATAAGCTACTATAAGTCCACTAACATTCTAGCATTGGAATATTAGTAGACTGGTTAGGGTTAGGTGTTAGGTTTCGGGGTAAGTAGTATCAGTTGACATGCCGTTGCAAAGTTAGTTGAACATCTAAAGTGGACCATTGAAATAAAGTGCTACCAAATCAACAAATTTATGGTAATCAACATGCTGTGGTAAACAAAGTCCATCAATTCAGCTTGAATATACCACCAAAAAAAACAAAATTGATCTGATAGAGCCTCCCAGCATAGTACCAGATAACAAAAATAACAAGCGAGGCACTTTAAAATAACACCTCCAAGACTGTAGAGCCTGCGGGTGTATATACATACATTGACGCATGCATACACACACATACAGATATACATATATAAACACATTCATAGATCTACTTTGTTAGGCACAGAAATCTGGAACTGTGCAACCCTCTCTCAGTTCCCCACCATATGGCAAGCATGGGACTTGGTGTATTGCAAGGGCCACATGAGACAAGAAGAGGGAGACAGAGAGAGATTGGTAGAGTTTACTTTGTGCAGTGTGTGTGTCTGTCTGTGTGTGATTGTGTGCCTGAGTGAGTGATTGAGTGAGCTGGAGACAAGGAGGGCGTTCTGGAATTGATTTATCACCATTTGGAACGGGAGGGGTGTGTGTGCGTGAATGTGTGAAGGGATTGGGCTTTTCTGAACTTACGGCGTGCCAGACTGATAGGATACTTATTATGCTGTACCCTAGAGAAAGAGATAGATAAAATGAAAAACGCTTTTTGATATTCACACAGCTGAAATGATGCAACATAATCCCTACATCATACTAACATACTAGATTTCACCAACCCAGATTCCAAACCTGACAAAGTATTTCAATCCTAAAGGGGTCCAAACAACACTGGAGCCCATTGACTTTCATTGCATACATAAACACTTCATTTTTTTATTTTTAAATAGATTTTTTTTCATTGAAGAAAGTAAGGTATGGAATGTCATGAAAGAGTAAATGATGACAGAATTTTCAGTTCTGGGTGAATTATCCATGTGATATTGAGCAACTAAGATTTTAAACACAGTATTGCCATTTATAGTTCCTGAAAATTACAACTGCAACGTGGATCAACACACAATAGTGTTTATTTCCTGAATGATTCATTATATTTGAACAAATCAGCTGTTTGCTAACATATTCGTTGCGTTTACATACTTGGGTGATTACAATTGGTTTAAAAGTCAAATCTGTTCACTTCGACAGTTCATTTTGCGTATACAGACAGTCTCTATAAGTCGATACCCCGAACGCCGTTCATACATTTCAGAAGTTTGCTGAACTTCATACAGTTCAGCTCACTCAGCACGACATTCGTGGTTTGACTTATCGAGACTATTTTCTAAGATGACTCCTGTCTGTAAACACGAAGTGAACTGTCTTTATAAAGTATCTTCTTATTAAACGGCCTGTACACTTACAAAGTTCTCAATGCTTCGTTTTGCATGTATGGAGCCATATTATGATACTGCCTTAGTGTGGGGATATTTCGAGACTTGTTAGTGTTAGTGTATACTATAAACTGGCGATTTCGTTTTACTTAGTCAATGCCCCCATTACTAGCATTATATGCTAAACAGTTTTTAGAGATAAAACTCTTTACATTCGATTATCATGAAAACAAATCTCAGAAAAAGATTGACTAGGTACCGATGTTTTATTAGACCAAAGGTTCATTGTTC
Organism: Hybognathus amarus; assembly: GCA_030378365.1. Lineage (NCBI taxonomy): Eukaryota > Metazoa > Chordata > Actinopteri > Cypriniformes > Leuciscidae > Hybognathus > Hybognathus amarus. The sequence continues at coordinate 696,484 of JAQIUQ010003768.1, read as the reverse complement.
GCGGAGTTCTTCTTTAACACCTCGATCGGAATAAAAAACATTTGGGGTGTGAGACGGGTGGGATAAACCTTTTCTAATCTCTTCCGCAGGACATGTAAACACTTGATCGGATTAAAAAAAACGTATCTGGAATGTTTTGCAATGATGTAGAAATGGCATAATGATGTATGATGCACAGAACCCGCTGATGTTGTTGTTGAATATAATAAATGCTGTAAAATTATCCACTCATCATCTGTGAAGTGGTGCAGGACAGCACTGTTCCACAAGTGCTTGCTTCAGACTCTCATCTACAGACGTCTTGTTTTGGGCACAGAAATGGGCGTTTTTGTGTGGCTATGACACTATGTTCGGATGAATCAATTGGAAAGATTTAATTCTGAATCTCTGAATGATTTTAAAGTAATCTCTTAAATTAATCTCCAAAACAACTCGACTTCACCAAATAAATCAGTTTTTTTAAATGAATCATTTGAATGAATGACTCATAAAACAGTCACTTGTTTTATTGTTGAATCAATCTAAGGTTTTCTTTTTAAAGGGCGGGTTTACTGCGATTTCACTTTTTTCATTTTAAATAGTGTGTAATGTTGCTGTTGGTGCATGAACAGTATCTGCAAAGTTGCAGCACTGAAAGTTTAGTGTAAGCAGAGATATTCGTCTTTTAAAAATCAGGAAGTAAAATTGCCTACAAAAACTACTCATTTTGGACTACAGCTGGGTTATGGTACTGTCACTAACCCACACATTTGCATCAACCACTCCCTCCAGAATATGCAGGAAAGGGCATGCGTCGAGTGAGTAGTGTTCACGCAGCTGTCAGGTCTTCTGTGTTTCGGGCTTCCCACGGACACTATACTTCGACAACAATGGATACAATTTGTGTTTGATTATATTCCTGAAAGTGACGATCGTAATCTAGCTCTCTGTGCTGCGCATTTACGAGACAGCTTCCAGAATCTCTACGAGTTCAACACTGGATTAACGTAAACAAGAAACTGTTTCTAAATCATGAAGCAGATCCAGCTTTAAAACCAGCAGTTAAAAGTCAGCAGTTGTTGGGCCACAACCTGTAAGTAGGCTAAGACTTCATCATTTTAAATGTATTTGCATGTATAATTCCCGACGTAGCGTTGTGTTTTTTTTTTTTGTTTTTTTTTTCAAATGCCAGCGCTGGCTTTGTAGGCTTTATGGGCTATTAGTTAGGCTATTTTGTGTCTACGGCAAACGCGTACAAACATTATGGACCTGAATTTTGTATAAGTACTAATGTTGTAATTTTTTTTTCATATATGCTTTATGACTTTATTTTCGATTTGATCAAGAACGTAAACCTGCAAACGCTGTTTGTGTTTAACATTAGTTAGCCAGTCAGTTGCTATCGTTGCCAGTCAGATGCTAATCATGCTATTGTGTAAAACAAATGTGTATAAAGTTAAAAAATGAAGCAAATTATCATTCAGAAACCTTTATTAGGAGCCGTGTGTGGTGAGGTTCTGCTTGACTCGATTCACCGCGGCTTTCTCTGTCTAATTCTGCCTCACTGATACTGCAGTTTCGACATCATTATTTACGTGTATCCACCGTCTATGTTATCCACATTTGGCATGCCCGCCCGTTTCGCCCGTAAAGGTAATGGGCGTTAATCTCCGGACAACGTGAGCGACAGTTTAGCCAATCACAACACACCGGCCCAAACGAACCAATGTGAGCCCGCTACGTGGTTCTGAGGGAGTGTTTTCATAGACTCAGGAAGTGAACCGCTCGTTCAGGGGACAGAGGAGAGCGCGGCTGACAATAAAGGTGAAATTTATGAAAAATAAAACTTTTAAAAAAAGAAAAACCACGGATACATGTTATATTGCACCCCATAAATACAATCATGCAAAGAAAAAGAGCAGAAAACCCGCCCTTTAACGAACCAGTAAAATGAATGACTGGTGGACTTGCCATTAGCCTCCAGCTATTGGCATTACTATGTAACCTAGAACATAGAGTCACTAAAAAACACTACTAATGCACAGACTGTAGAACATGCAAACACTTAATTAAAAAATTTTAATATAATTTATGCCTATAGCACAAATGGTGCAGAACAAGTTACATACCACAAGTTAAATGCTTATAAAAATAGTACCGCAATTAACTACTAAATAGCCCTCTGATGCACAAGTTATGTCCTGATTGCACTATATGTCCGACTTTTCACTGCATAAGTTTATGAAAGTGGATTCTATCTCAGCCCACACTACCTTAATCTTCCATCTCTTCATCCTCAAGGGAGGTTACAAAGAGCCTCCCACTGCTCCCTCTCACATCATTACTGCGCTTTTGAAAACAGAGAATCTAGAAAAAAAGCGTTTAATTCCAGACAAACTGATACATCATTGCACTTCTGTAGGCCACAAGGGCTCCATTGATCGGCTTGTTTTCAAGGCAGGGAAAGAAAAGTGAAAACTGAGCCACTGTTATTTTTTTCTTGTTCCTGTTTCAGAATTCCTTTCATCTCCTTTAATCAACACTCTCTGATTTTGCTGAGCAATAACTGGAAATTCATATTCTATTTTCTGTTATATCTCATTTATCATGCTTCATGTGCAATAGCTGTAAGTACTTTGAAAGCTTTAGCAATTTTGTACATTTTCACAGCTTTTCCAATAAAGCTTGCCTCTGAGATAGAAAGCGAGAGACGAGGCACATTATGCTGCACTATTTTTGGCTTTTCAGTCTTTTCTTTGTGTGCCACTCAAATCCAGCAATACAAACGCACAATTATTAGTCATGCCAATAAAGCGCATTAAAACTGATACAGATACGGTTGGAGAGATTACAAAATGTCATCTTCTCATATTTACGGAGAGACACTTTTGTCCTTGTAATTCCACTACAACAAGTCAACCTCTAAGAATACACTCATTAATTATTGAAAACTATAAAAACTATTTGAGTAACATGAATAATGAGAGCAGCATTGTATTGATTTTCAAAGATGATTCAGCTAATTACTATCACCCATTTGACAAACAAAGACATGAAACATCTCTAATTGGTGTTTAAAAGTGCACAGGCTTTTTGAGATTTAGTAGCTGTTGCCATTCAAATTAAACTGTGCTCCTGGTTTTACACTGAGGTGAATGACAAAGGATAACAAGCTGTTTCAAGATCCTTCGTGTTAACGACTTCAAATCTCGCCTGACAAAAAGCTGGCTTGAAAAAAAGAGATGGCGACCACGATGAAGAGAAATGCTGTTCATGCGTTTGCACGATAAAGTGATTCAGCAGCTTTTGTTCCTTGAATCTTTTTCTCAGCCTGCTGTCCCCTCACTCTCAGGGTGTCTGATTGGCGGCTGAGTGGGAAGTCAAAGGTCATGTGAAGTCTGACAAAGGACCCAGGCCAATACAAAAGTTACTAAGTGTGTCAGATGTGGAGGGGGTCCTGAAGGAGACCTCCTGCCTGGTCCCCTAACAAAGAACCATCAGCATGTGAACAGCCACGAGTGTCAGCACTCCGATCCGGTGCTCCTTCCCCCACAGAGGGCCTCTCTCATGGCATGCCCTCTGTCGCTGCAGGGGGAGCTCGCTGGATAAGCGTTAAATCACTGGCTGGCATAAGGGATCGTGTGTGTTTTGGGCTGGGGGGTTGCTAAATGTGATGGCTACACTGCAATAAAGAACAAACCAAAGTGTGCCTCTTGTTTTCTTTTAAAAACATGGAATCCAAGCCGGTTAATTTGGCACTCAGATGGGAAGCTCATGGAACGTTTCCAGAAAAGTTACAAATAAGGATATTTTGCAGTGCTCCTCGCTTAAAAAAAAAAGTAGCGTAGTTTGTGCTTATCTTGGCGAAAGCCGAGCACAAATCAGCATGAAGTTAACATCTTACTCTCGTGTAATGGAAATCAAACAAAGAGACTCGACTTCTTTCTCTATTCTCTCATGTTTTTCCCCCGCATCTTTAGTTACAGTGATGAGACTCGAGGGTTGTTTGGGTTTAAGTCGACTGTCAACAAAGCCTAAAAACAACAGAAACTAAAGATCATTAGCTGCCTTTCTGGAGCTGTTCTTAATTATCAAGCCCACACTCTGATTCAATCTAATTGCCCATTAGCAAAACAATTAACTATCATGCTAACATTGACTAGCGCTAAAAGGATTGTAAAGACCCCAAATTCCACAGTAGGCTAATGTGATGTTCAGTTTTTGGGCAATTATTTTGGATTATGAATGAGAAGTATACTGCAATAATAAATGTGATAAGGCTCTTAGGGGTTTTACAACTTTAATGAGCACTAAATTGTCTTTAAAGTGAATGCAAATACTGATACACTAAAGCACTTCTGGTTTACTTTATCTGCTCCATCTTTAGTACTGTGGACATTAAAAGAAAACATGCTGTTGTTTTTGTTAAATAAACTTCACAAATATTTTGTTAATTTAAATAATGCTGAAAAAATATATAACAATTCGATTTAAAAAAGAAAATAAAAGTTGCCATGGCAACAAGTATAATAAAAATCATCAAAAATTAATAAAATATAGGTTAAATATAAAAGCTGATTTAAATATTAATTAATACTATAAATGTATGGAAATAATACTAAAATAATAGCACAAACACACACATATTAGCACTAAGAAAAGCAAAATGTAAACTTTTAGGCCGGATTACTGAAAAAAAATGATTTTTTTGGTAAGGTAAATACTACTAAAAAAAAACAATGTAATTTACAAGAAAAAGTTAGTTCAGGCAAGTATAAAAAAAACTAAGTAAATTTCATATCAGTACTTAGTTCAAGCGAGTAGAAATGAAAGCATAAATATAACCTCAATAAAATAAAGTAAAAATGACTCAACTTTTCTGATACTGGGGTTCCCATCATGCACTGGACCTTGAATAATTAATGAGGCTCATTTTTCACTGGTTTCCAGCTGTATTTGCACTGTTTTATCATTGCTTTTGTTGTCAGGATAAGTAACTTGCCATTTTGTGATATTTTGAGGAAATTTTCTGCTCAAAATGACACATTCAAACACAAAAACGATCCATCAAATGTTACCGTCATTGTGTATTGTCTAGCAAGCATTGAGGTCTTTGCATTCACATCATGCTTAACATCTGACATGATGAAGTATAAATTACTTACATACGCCAAGTAAAACACATACTACAAATGACTGGTATAATTCAAAACATTGTTTGAGTGAAATGTAATGCAAAGGAAATTACAACTAAGTCGAAATTAATCAACCTTTTACTAGCCAAGTTATTTATTTTCTTTGTTACTTTCACTTAACTAAAGTAAAGTTTACTTAATTCCATATTCCAAGTAAATTTTAACTTAAGATTTCTAATTAAAGCTACAGATAAATATGTTTAGGTTTTTACTTGGCAAATCTACTAGCATTTTCTGAGTGGAAAAAGTTGCCTAGCTTTTTTCAAGTAAATCCTACTGCAAATTTTTTTTTCAGTGCACCTAAAGTACCTAAATGCGCCGCATTGTCCTTTTTCCAAAGCGCTAGGGCGGTTGCGCTCTGGTTGGTTCTTGTCACGTGACCTACTGTGTGCTTATGGTGCGCTTGTGGCATTCTGAAAAGTTTAGATGTTTTTATCTCGATGCGGCACGGACACACTTGGAAAAAAAACGAGTGCGTCACTTCCATTATGAGCGCGCATTCCGCGCTCCTACATTTGAAATAACGAACTTGAGCGTGTACAAAACGCGATATGTGAACAGGCCCCTACAGTACAAATGAATGCCACTGACTTAAATTGACTTGCATGGACAAAATACAAAAGTTATACTTCTTTTTATGTGCTTCGCCAATGATAAAAGACTTAAATAAACACAAAGAGTTTCAAAAATCAAACAAAGAGCGTATGTGGCCCAATACAGTTTCATAGCTGTTCCCAGTTGGGAACAGCAGGATCTATATGGTATGACACATATTTTCCTGGATTTTCTAGCCTTAAAGCAACAGACACTGATTTCCTTCTAAATCCACAGAATGCTTGGACAGATATATGGAATAATGCATAAATGTTATGAATGGACAGACAGACGACGGATGAGTGCTGAGGTCGGCACACACTCTTAAGCTGACCCAAAGCCATACAGTGTTTGTATTAGGCAGAATGGGCAGACTATCACTTCCTCTAGCTATAAAATTATCCCCTTTACCCTCCATTGGAACCAGAAAGATAAACACACTCACTGTTTTTATAGGTGTGTGTGTGGGTCTGGAGTTTTAATTGAACACATTAGGAGGAGAGATAGAGTTACTTGGCTTAACTCAGAGGGGGTTCTGTCACTCTCTGGCTCTTACCATAAAGAACTTTTATACAGGAAACCATCACAGGCCGTAAAGTGGGAATTTTTATGATTTTATCATTTGCAAGGTGTTACTTTAAGAATGCGTTACTTTATTTCTTAGTTCGTTGGTATGTTTTTTTTTTTTTTTTAAAGATCCATTTAGGGTGGGACAATATGTTCTTTCCCTTGTAAATCACATTTAATTTTTAACTTTTACAACATGTAATCCGGGAGGTGCAGATCTGCAGACGAGAGTTCTTAAACTGCTAAAAAAAATCCAAAAATAACATGAAGGGAGTGTGAAGAAGAAACCGGAGAGTATGAAAAGAGAGTTGGAAAGTAGCGGGGAGAGAAAGTGGCTCTGTTTCTTTGTGTAAGGCGATCCTTCGCTCATAAGAATTTCCACAGAAATCAGGCTGACATTGTGAACACGTGGCGCGCTGCCGTCCCAGGCTCCCCAAAAAAGACCCCCACACATCTGCCAAACCAAGCAGACTGAGCGAGGGGAACAGGGAAAGGAGGGAGGCTTTAAATCTATTGCATACTGAATGAACCCCCTTCTGAAATATGTCACATTTGAGCCCCCACATGCGCCGAAGTCACCAATGCCCCAGAAGTGTGCGTGCCTTTGTGCTCTCTGAGAAAAGAAGTGTGTCGAGAAGAACGAACAAAGGTTGTTTTCCACCCCATCTCCGGCACTGTCATTTTTTTGTGAAATCGTTCTCAGAAAATGGCTTTGAACTAAAAAGACGAACAGCTAAAGTTATTCCTCCATGTTGAACAAAAAACACAGTAAGGAGGAGGTTCCATTTGTCAATATGCAGCTCTCTGATCAGCTGAAGGAGCAAAAAGAGAGAATTCCTTCTTAAAATCAGATAATCCGTTCAAGCTAATGATCAAAAACAGAAGAGCGGTGTTTTGTGAGCTCTAAAATAAAAACAGAAAATCGTTTTATGAACTTGACATCAGATATAGGCAGGTAGGTTAATGGCATGCCGACTGAAGCAAGGTATCATTTGACTACAAAAACAAGTGATCAGGTGGCAAAGCAACAGCTGCCAGACGGAACGGGAATTGGCCTCTTACACAGATTCTGTAGCGCAGACACACTCTTGGTCTGTCTTTTTAGGATAAAAATCAGAAAACAGAACATTCATGTCTTTGTGGCTTGCGAATGTGAGCTGAGTTTTCGACTGAATATCAAACGGCTACTTGTCTAAATGTTGGATCTCAGTGTCTTTCTGGTTAATCGCCAATGTGGGACTCCCTTTTCCTTTGATTTATACTTTATTTCTGAGATATTAACAAAAAAAGTCTTGCTCCTGTGGAAAACAAAAGAATGTTTGGCATTATTATTGGTATTTTAGACTGCCTATGGTCATTGCAATGGTGTGTTCATAGAAAATGTACAAATGAGATTGTATAAATTCATATCAGCCACCAATTCACCCAAAAAATGAAATATTTATGAATGTGTGCAAGCGTGTTGAACGATGATGATGATGAGAGGAAAAGTGAACTTGCATACTGCACTCTTAAACAGTCAATGATAAAGTGCATTATCTGTTTTAGTGTAAAGCTTATTAATTATAAGCGCAGATTGTTGCAGACATATCTCTGATGAGCTGATAAGCCCATCCGCAATTTAGTATTCCCTCACCACGAGATGCTGACAGCACACTTTTCCATTATACTTTCTAGAAATGGCACATATCATAGTACAGAAAGCATAGCTAGAGATTTCAAACTCTTTGAAATGCCTTGAGTTGCAAACAATTAAATTTAAAGGGAACTTCATTCCAACACCCTTTAAAAATAAGTTCAGCAAATTTTTATCAAGAACCATTTCATAAAGGGATACAATGTTTGAAGATTGCACATACAATCTTATGTGGAATTAGATAAAGAATATACTTAGTAAAAGGTCAGCGTTTTTGTAAACAGAATGTAAATCAGTGCAGTTAAGTGTTGTTTTGAACCACAATTGACTTCATTGCATGGGCAAACAATAAAACTATTCTTAAAAAAAAAACTTTTTTAGAACAGCTTAGAACAACATGGGGTGGGGAAGGATTCTTTCTTGCACAAGCACAAATAACAACAATATAAAGTTATATTTCAATGTAAAGGGTTATTCTATGACATCTGATAGCAAAATAACTTTTTGGTTTGTGTTAGGACCTTTTTAAAAGTTAACATGGAGATTGTGGGAGGGCAGATTTCTCTCCACTGACTCATGTGGAAGAAATATATCTTGCTCAAGTATAAACAAAGAGTGAATGATCAGAGATCTGCAAACTATTTCTAAACAAACGCACGTGTGCATTCCGTATGTCTCGAATTGCGTAAATCTCAAACTCTCCTTGGACGCAAGGCAACCCCCAAAATGTAAGACATCGTTAATAAAGGTTTCATGAAGGGCACATGCCAAATGATTATGACCTGCCACGAACCGAGAAAGCTGAGCAAGACAGAGGAAGTGAAATACGGGAGGGACGGTTTGCACAGCAAAAGCTCGGTTTGAGAAATAAGGAGGAAGGGGGATTAGTTACCACACAGCGGCAGATGCTCGCGTGCCTTTACAAACACCCACGGTGCCCTCTCGACCCGTGGCGCCGGAGAATTCCGCGGTGATCCCCCTCCTCCCTCTGCTCTCCGCTTCGCCGCCGGTTTCCACGGCCCCTCTGCGAATTGTCGACGTCCCACCTGCCATGCTCCATTGTGCGCGCGATCCTTTTTCATTTCAATGACAAAGTTAATTCCCCTCCCTATATTCCAGTCCCGGGGTGACTTTACGACCACAGCTTGAAAATGCATCTGAAAATAAAAAAGCCATCTGATGAGGACATATGATCCCGGCAGATTTTAACACCCGCTTACATTGTAGGTCATGTTTGCTTAATTGGGCTACTGCTGTAAAACTATTTACGTTTATTATAGTCTAACTACATTCAACTGTTTGGTCACTTTACGAACAAAGTAACACAATTGTTACAGTCGACTTTTAGGGTAAAAAAATGTGAACAAAGACTCAAATCAATCAATAGTTGAATAGAGCTGCGTAATTTGGTTCTCACAGCCTACAAGCTAAAGGAGTAGTTCACAAAAAAAAAAAAAAAAAAAAAAAAAAAACACTTTTGCTGATCATTTACTCACCCTCATGTCATCCAAGATGTCCAAATTAAGGTTTTTGATGAGAACATTCCAGGATTTTCTCCATATAATGGATTTCATCCAAACGGTTCAAGGTCCAAATGAGAGTTTCAGTGCAGCTTCAAAGTGCTTTAAACGACACCAGACGATGAATAATGGTCAAATTATAAGTGATAAGAAAATTATCAGCAAAAGTTTTTTTTTTTTTTTTTTTTTAAGTGAACTACTCCTTTAAGGGCACATAGAACTCCACAGAAAAAAAACAACATACAAATCTATAAGCCTACACTTTTTCAGAGCTAGCCTATCTCATGCACTTAATTCTAGTTTGTAAATAGCATGTGATTAGCATCTCAACTTGATTATGCACATCTGCTTGGGCACATGCTTCTTCATGGCGTGTGAATAGGCTAAACCACCCACTTTAAAACACACTGACTCGAACTTTGTTGAGCAAGAAACCTGATAAAGAAGTAATGAAATTACGTTTTAAAGATCCGAATGGATAACAAACAGTACATTGCTTAAGTAAAACATGTAGGTAACTTTGAGTGTTGTGTGACAAACGCCTGAGGTTAGATGTTAAGAACACTTTGGCTCTCTGGGAACATCCATTAAATGACAAATTGAAAATGATGACAGGGTCGTGACAACATGCAGAAAACACGAACTAGAATATTATATTTGCTTACAAAAAAAAAAAAACAGTGATTGAGGGTCACTGCTGTGTTGAGAACAGCTTCAGACTTCAGCTGGCCCACGGCAAATGGACAGCCACAGGTCACAGGACCAAATTTCAATGCATTCTCACGGTGCATGTTCCATACGGCACGCGTTCTATTTGATCAGAACGCATCTACAAAAAGACCTTCGATTAAACTCTTTTGGACGTGCGCTGTATGAGTAAACTTCACATGCGTTACGCACAAAGGATCAGGAACCTTATGAAGTTAATATTGAAAAATTCAATATTAAAAAAACAAAAAAAAACAAACAAACAAAAAAAAAAACATACAGTGATATCCACTAAATCCACTCTCTAGGTGCTAAAAGGTCCCTCGCAGGACTGACTTATATGCAATAGTGTTTGGGTTTTCGTGGACGTTTGGCCAATTGATGGCCAGATGGCCAGTGAAATCTCCAGAAGCTCATGTTTGCTTTTTGTTTGTGGGTGAATGCGCATAATGATGCTAATGCGGCAGAATCAGAGATCGTGAGTCGTAAAGTGGCATTGTGCACGGGGGCCGAGTGTGACCTCAGTGATAAATCACATTGACTGCGGGTTAAGGAGGTTGGGGGAATCCTTTCACAGCGCGCGATTCGCCACACGCGCAAACTTCTCCAGTGAGCACAATAGCGCGCTGATGTGCTCTCTGATATCCTCCAGTTACCATTCATTCACAGGATTCTAGCTGTGGTTTAGACATTTTATTACAAAATTCGCTAAGTATGAAAATTACAGGCTGGTTATATAGTGCATATATTTTTTTCTTTCTCTTTTTTTCTACATTTTTCTTACTCAAGATTATAAAATGATTGGTGCAATACTTATGATTTTAAATATTAGAACACTGTAAAAGTGAAGCCAAAGTGACAACATGCATGGATCGACGTCGACCACTGAAATGAACTGGAACTTTGGAAACGTAGTAACGACAGCATTGTAAGTGAAATAGGTGGAAACAAATGTGTTATAATGATGAAAATATTTCTAAAGTAGGAAGTACCCAAAGTGTGCCGGGGTGACTCAAGAAACTTTGGTCTTGAATAAATGCCCTTTTATCTATTGTTAAGGCACACTTCCAAAACTCTGTCCTCCTCATGGCGAGATCTGTTTGCCAGCTCCACCTCAATCACTGCTCTTTCTTTCCTTCATTGCCTTTTCTTTTCTCTTTCATGGATGTACTGCCGTGGGGCGAGGAGGGGAGGCTGGAGTTTGGAGAGGGTGGGGGCCACAGTCTGAGGTGGGCTGCAAGGGGCCAGTCAGTGTTCTCAGAGTCACAGACAGAGCACACACACAAGGAGCTGCGCCTCCCACACACCCGCGCACCAACTCACACACAGTCAGACGAAGAGGAAAGTGGATGTGTGCAGCACCAATACCGCGTCTTGATGCGTTCTCAGAGGCGCTGAAAACACACAGAGAGGGGAAGTGCTGGTTCCTCGACTCCATTTGCATCTGAGGATTTATCATGCTTTAATTTACACCGAACAAACGACCAGCCGGTTTTCTCTGTGTACGGAATTGCCCACGGCTTCAAAAATGGGACAACTGAATACTCCAACGAAAGGAATGTACTGTTTTTGCAAGATGCTTCTGAAACTTATACTTCTGGCGGTCGTGGCGCACAGAGTTTCAGGGAAGACTTTAAAATACAAAGTTTCGGAGGAGCAGAGAGTCGGGTCTGTGATTGCCAGACTGAAAGATGATGTAGCCGGTATTTTATCCAAACTCCCGAGCTCAGTGTCTCCTCGTTTCCGCGCGATGCAGAGAGGCAGCACCCCTCTACTTTCCGTGCGCGAGGAGGACGGAGAGATCAGCATCGCCACCAAAATCGACCGCGAGAAGCTCTGCGAGAAAAACTTAAACTGCACTATCGAGTTCGACGTGATCACGCTTCCCACGGAATACCTCCAGTTGTTTCACATTCAAGTGGAAGTGTTGGACATCAACGACAACGCTCCGCAGTTCTCGCGCGCCATAATCCCCATAGAGATATCAGAGAGCGCGTCTGTGGGTACGCGCTTTCCTTTGGATAGCGCGTTGGACCCAGATGTCGGGGACAACGCGCTACACACCTTACTCGCTGACTGAGGAATAACTTTTTCAAAATCGATATCAGGACGAGAACGGCATGGCGCCAAGTATGCAGACCTTGTTGTGATGAGGGACCTTGACAGGGAAACACAGTCCAGCTACCAACTACAACTCACAGCGTCAGACTCTGGCGTGCCGCCGAAATCTGGTTCAACGCTGCTTAAAATCAGCATATCTGATTCACAACGATAATAGCCCGGCGTTTGACGAGCAGGCTTACGTGGTCAACCTCCTAGAAAATTCATCACTGGGCACGCTACTAGTGGACTTGAATGCCACAGACCCAGATGAAGGCAACAATGGAAAAATAGTGTATTCTTTCAGCAGTCACGTGCCACCCAAAATCCTGGAGACATTTAAAGTTAATCCAGATAATGGCCACATCACTCTAATTAAAAAAGTCGACTACGAAACTACTTCTTCGTATGAAATAGATGTGCAGGCCCAGGATCTGGGTCCCAACTCCATTCCAGGCCATTGTAAGATAATCATCAAAGTGGTTGATGTCAACGACAACAAGCCAAAAATCAACATCAACCTTATGACTCAGGGTAAAGAGGAGGTGGCCTACATCTGAGAGGCCTCCCCTGTCGATACCTTCATTGGCATTAGTGCGCGTGGATGACAGCGACTCAGGTCTAAATGGTGAGGTTGTGTGCCGTCTTCATGGCCACGGGCATTTCCGCTTGCAGAAGACCTATGAGAACAACTACATGATTCTCACAAATGTGTCGCTGGACCGTGAGAAGCGCTCTGAATATAGCCTGACGGTGATCGCTGAAGCGCGGGCTCGCCAAGCCTATCCACCATCAAACACTTTCATAGTGCAGGTGCAGATGAAAGCGACAACCCTCCTCGCTTCGAAAAGAGCCGGTATGAAAATCTTCAAGTCTGAGAACAATTCGCCGGGGGCATGCCTGACGTCAGTGGTGGCCACCGACCCAGATTTGGGCTCTGACGGTCAGGTGACCTATTCAATTGTGGAGAGTCAGGGTTACAAGGTAGCTCTATTTCAACCTATGTGACCATTGACCCATCCAACGGGGCTGTGTATGCACTCCGAAGCTTTGGTCGGGAAGAAGGCTTGGCCGTCTTTCGTTCACCGTGCAAGCGAGGGATGGCGGAGGCCCAGCTCGGCAGAGCAGCAATGCCACGGTTTTCCTCACTGTACTAGATGAAAATGGTATAACCCACCTATCATTGTTGCTCCACTACTAATAAACCACACAGCTCGAGGTGCCATTCATGGAGGCATGCTGAGGCTAGTCAGCTGGTGACAATCATAGAAGGCCACAGATCGTGATGCAGGGGCCAACAGCGAGTTGACATGCTCCATAGTTGGTGGTAATGACGAAGGACTTTTTGTCATTGACCCACGCAATGTGAGTTCCTGGACCAACGGAAGCGTTGAGGCCTCTGGGCATGAGGGATTTGATCTCGCAATCCTAGTACAAGACAGAGGGGCATGCGATTACGGCTCTCAGGCAAGGGCCGTTCTGCACATTGCAGTCTGCGGAACTATGCAGAGAAGCTACTCCCCTGAACACTTCAGACATAAACAACCAATCTGGCTCTCGGACGTGTCTATGATCATTATCATTTCCCTCCGGTGCCATCTGTGGTGTCTTCTCATCGTTATGGTGATGTTCGCAACCAGGTGCTCGAACAGCAGAAGACCCAAGACATTCCTATAACTGCAGAGTGGCTGAGTCCACCTACCGAAAACCATCCCAAGAAAACCTGCCCGGCAAATCCACAAGGCCGATATACACATTGGTCCCTACTGTGAATGGGACCCTGCCTGTGAGGGCCCATCCTCGCTCCCCGTCAGCCTCACCTGCCCCAGAGAGTCGCCAGAGCCACCACAGCCGCCAATCACTCAACAGCCTGGTCACCATCTCCTCCAATCACGTGCCAGAGAACTTCGCCCTAGAGCTTGCTCATGCCACACCACCCGTTGAGGTAAAAAAATTTGTTCAGTAACTATTCGTAAATTCAAAGTGAACCCTGTTTATTCCTATTTAATTCCCCTTGTTACAATACCCAATTTTTGTTTTATTTATAGCATGTTTATTGTTATATCCATTAAATTGTTTCATCATGCTTAAGTATCCATCATATCATTCCCTCATTCACCCACCAATCCCCTCCCCTCTCCACCCGATCACTACCATGGTTTGTTTGTATTTGTGTTGGTTTGCTGTCTGGTCTGCCATTATTCATTTTTATTTCCATTTTTTTTTTCTTTCTTTATTTGTTTCCCGCCCTGTTTCCTTTTCTTTTTGGCTATAGCAAGTCTCACAGCTTCTGTCCATTCTTCATCAGGGCCAGTACCAACCCAGACCCAGTTTCCGTGGCAACAAATACACCCGGAGCTACAGGTAACCAATCACTTCAGCCTGTTGCCGCCTTCAACAGACCGTCCTACAGAGGGTTCAATGTTCTGGACACCCTGGAGTACTTTAGTAACAAATGCTGAGCCCATACATGAAAGCCGCATCATGCTAGCAAGTCAACTGCCCTTTGAATAAAGCCTTTTTTGTTTATGCATAAACTGCTCCCTACTTTAAGAGGCCCATTTCTTTTTTTCACAGCAAAAGAGTAAAAAGAAAAGTATGATGGTGGATATACAGTAGCTCAAGTAAAGCTTACTGTAAAAGCAAATTTTGTTTGTTCTTTGTCTCTAGGTATGCTTTGAATGAGATGGATAAGTTCAGCCTGAAGGACAGTGGACAAGGGGATAGTGAGGCGGGAGACAGTGATTGTGAGATGGGGAGGGAGTCTCCTCTTCTTGGAGAAGGCTTCAGTGAGCTCTTCACTCCTGATGGACACCACAGACTGCCATCCAAGTAAGCAAGAGATGAGATTCTTGTGAGGACTCCTTTAGATGAAGCTGTATATATTCAGGGTGACCATATTTTGATTACCAAAAACCAGGACACTTGGCCCAGCAAACAATGGGCCTACTCAAATGATACTTGAAGTTAACTCAAAGATACCTTATTCAATTTCAATACATTTAAAGCTATAGAAAATGGTTATATTGTTATATGAAAACAGGACATGTCCTGGGAAAACAGGACAGTTGGTCACCCTAGTCAGATATCAGACATTTAAAAAAGTTACAAAAATGTAACAAAGAAATGTAATTGTTCTACTGGACAGCATTACTCAGGACTTCACACACACACTTGTGACTATAACCTCCATTTTAAACACTTAAAGATGAAACAGCATCTGTTTGAGAACAACATGGTTTTTGATGGAAAAAATATTATATGCTTGATCTATAATACAATCATTAATGTGACTAAACATGAATTGGGTTGTGCACAGGGATGGAAATCATAGATTTCTGTAAATCAGGCATGATTAATCATTACATTCTCTGCATAGGGAGAGTGAGATGAATGAGGGCCTGTTTTGCAAATGCACCAGACTGGGCATTTATTAACT
This sequence comes from Hybognathus amarus, assembly GCA_030378365.1. Lineage (NCBI taxonomy): Eukaryota > Metazoa > Chordata > Actinopteri > Cypriniformes > Leuciscidae > Hybognathus > Hybognathus amarus. Next base: position 680,746 of record JAQIUQ010003768.1, on the reverse strand, counting down.
GTAAGATCTATTATAAATGGCCTTTCAAAATTAATGACGCTATAATCAGCTCCTGGAACATGAATGAGTAATGCCGAACATGTTCAATGAACGCTATAAGTTGGCATATTTGATTTGTTTTCCATAGTCTCTAGAAAACAAAGCTGGCTCGGATGGAACTGGAAAGATTTGTTTTAGCCATTTGGCTTCCAATTGATGTATTTGACTAGCAAAGGGTGTGCAGTCTTTGCATGTTGTGCCAGAAACAAGCAATCATTAACTGACCTCTTCCATTAAGTGCTTTTGTTTCCTTTCTAATCACTGCAGCAGATGAAGCTGCTGCACTGAAGAGTGTCGTGTCCTCGGTCACTCTGACCAGTGCTGGATGCCTCCGTTGCCTTCTCCAGCTCTGGTCTGTGACTATCGTAGTAACCTCTACATCCCTGGAGAAGATCCCCAGCAGAAAGCCACCCCTGAAGCTCCACAATCTGGCGAGTCCACACTTGAGGAAGAAGTGTTTCTCCACATTTGAGGTAAGGGGGAGCGGAGGAGGGAGAGAGGGGGTAGGCAGGTGATGGGGAAGACCTGTGCGGAACGAGTTCTCTGTTGTCCGAAATGAACAGCGTGTTCCAGAGACTCCTCCCATCCTCCCTGGATAATTACAATGAGACTAATGAAACTGAAAAGGCAACAGCGTGTGCTGCAGGGTTTGGGTCGTTGGAAGGAAGGAAGGGCCACCTGCCTGGAAAGCCAAGCACCTGCCACTTCTGCGGCAGGACGTGGCTGTTTGGGCTGCTAATACACCTTTCAAAATCCTGGACATGGCCACGCCCCTGCTAGTCACATGACGCTGCCCTGGTGGCTCCACTCCCCGCCCCTCTGCCAGCTACCCATGGCAACAACAGCGTCCTCTTGCAAAATGGCTCCCTGCAATGGAAGAAATTCCAGAGAATCATGAGGAAGATGAGTTAGAGTCTGTGCTCGGCCATTTGCACGGGAAGCGCTGTGACAGTCGCAGCGAAGTTATGGGACGGCAGCGAGCTGGTGGCTGAAATCAACAAAACTCCTTCAAGATGTTCAGGCAAAGCTGAAGACTAAACTCTCGCTCTCTACAATGAAATCATTTTTATATATATATATGTATATGAGACTGAAGATGAAAACAAAAACTAAAAGAAAAACAAAAAAGCGCAGAGAGCCTGCAATTGTCATTAAAGTTGCATTTCTGGATGTAATGTGTTTTGTGAATGCTAATTATCCAAATGATGTTTGTATTTTCTGGTTTTGGGCCACAGTGTACACAATGTGAGTGTATTTATCTTTGTATTTTAAAGAAGTACAGTTTGTAGTCTTTATATTTATATATGTGTATATACCTAAGTTAAAATGTATATAAAGAGATTTCTATTTTTATATATGCATGTTGGGAAAATAATCAAGATCAACATGCCTTGATGTGAATATTCTTATTTATTCTTATTTCTTATTTATCGTTCTCTTTTCAGTGGTATTGTTATATATGAGCATTAATATAAGTACGTTAATATTATTGAGCTATGTGTTATGTGGGTGGGACAGTTACTGAAAGCATGTTTTAGGGGTGAGTGGTATTTATAATGGTGTATACTTTGTGCCAACTTCTGTTTTACATTAAACAAATGACAAAATAAAGAGAAATGAAGATATGTCAAACATACACTTATGGTTTGACTTTTTTTTAAGTTTCACTGTTTATTTTTATATATTTAAAGGAGTAGCCTATATTTGTAAATTACAGCATGTTACTCCATTTAGTTTTTATGTTCCTGAAATTTCCAGTAAAATGGGAAGTGTGCAGTTGTGTTACTCCTCTTCACAGACCTTGCAGGGAAAATGCCATTTCAGTCACATTTACGCTGCAGCTGGCTATAGAGCACCCTACTACTGACTGAAAGAGTCATTATATTTCATAATGATCAAAAAGGGTGCAAGCAATAATAATGTAGGCTACACAGAGAGAAGTGAGGTAAAAGAGAAAACCATTACTCGTTGTTGTACTCAATTTACGACTGTAAGAAACACAAATGTAAAAATTTAAAGTGAATAATATGCAACTAAAGTAATATAAACTATATTTCACAGTGTAATCACTGAAGGAGAATTTAGAATTATTTGTTCTAACTAGAGCCCCCTAGAGGCAGGGATATCAGAACAGCAGCCATTGTGTTCCTGGCATTTTCTACAACTTGTTTTGTTGTTTGTTAATAACAAATAGCTCAAATAAAGTATTACAAAAAATAAAAAAATAAAAAATAAAATTCCATGAAAAATTATATAAAAAAAAAGAATCAAATGTCTGAAACTCAAACATTGTTCATAATTCAGTCGTTTTAGTTGCCATTGATACCAAAGACAATATGATTTTTACACTGTACAAACTTTTTTCCCCTTACACTAACCTGTCCATCACAAAAAAGCTTGCTGCAGTTAAAAAAAAATAATAAAAAAAATAAAAAATAAAAATCACTTAGTATGATTCATAAGCTTTTTCCCTCATGGGGACCAAATATACACAAGGACATGGATTTGGCATATTGCACATTTCAGAGTAAATTAATGCTGCAAAAAATGTTTGTTATTTACACAAGTAATAGCTGATAAACAGTTTAGAGTCATAATTTTCAGCTTGACCTTTTTCATCCAACTTCACAGTGAGTAACCAGGTTTACTTTTCTGGCAACACAAGATGTTGATAAGATGCTGAGACTTCAGATGCTTAGTGATGACATTTAAAGACGTATATGACTAAATGCAAGGTGCTATTTTGTAAGCTAAGAATTTTCAAACTCAAATAAAATGAGAATGTTTTGCCCCTCCTATTATGAGTTGCTCAAGGAAGAAATAACAACCTCTCTGAAGCTTGTTTTGACATACATTGGCCTTGACTTTCAGACTTAAAGTGAAAAAAAAAAAAATAAAGAGAAAGAGAGAGAAAACCTGCTACCTTCCATCTCCCTCTCACTTTCTTTATTCACACACAGTACATAATCCTGTGACTTCTTTTCTCTGCGTGCTAAGCCCTAAGGACACTGAACAGACCTAATCTGCCTAATTTTTCAATATTTTGTGCATTGTAATTCAATTGTACAGTAAACTTGTATTGCTTTAAATGAATAATTCATTCCGTTTCTCCTTTCCCTCTATTTTTTCTGTGCCTTTTTGCATCTGGGAAAACATGCCAAGCTGCGCATTCATCAAAGTTCGTATCACTATCTGAAAAGTTGTTGCAGCCAAGCAGGTTGATAAATTGACATAATTACTGAGGTGAGTTTCTGATTAGCTTCGCAGTGGAATTGAGGGTGTAAATTCACGTCTTCCTCTTCGTCTCTACCTCTAAAAATACACCTGTCTTCTTCCTCCATCATTTCAAGTCCTGATAAGTCTCCTAACAGTCTACTTGATCATTATCACTTTATATGCGTGTGTGTGTGTGTGATCTCAGAGCAGCAATAACTGTTGGGTGATTGTGAGGTCTTTTTAGTGACTAAAATAGCTTTAGTCTTATGTGCTTCCTATAAAGGCACACAATTACACAAAGATGATGTTTTTTTCGCCCATTCTTCGTTCTCCCCTCGTATCTCTCAGGTGGAACATATTTTTATGACCAAATGCTTTCTCCCATGATGCATTATGAAAACACCAAAACATCTGTGGCTGTTCAGTGCAGCTGTTTCAGCCAGAGCATCGCCGTATGACACTTTTGGTAGCCAGCCAGCTTTTCAGTGGAGCATAGCAAATTACAAGATGGCATGAACTGGTGTGTTTAATGGTCTGGAAGTGCCAATAGCTGACTTGTATCTCTTTCAAAGTGTATATCCAAGTACTACCTCTAGCAATAGACTTATGGAACATAAAATAATATATTTTAGAAACAGACATCTGTGCTTTTATATAGTCGAAAATCTGTGACTGATTATATGAAAAAAAAAACAAAAAAAAACAGCTGGAGCATTCTTCAAAACGTGTAGTTTCTTGTTACACAAAAGAAAGAAAGTCATTTAGGTTTAAAATGGCATAAGGTCAGTGTTTTGGATGAACTGCCTTACAGCCCTTGCCTGTCACCAGCCCTTATTAAAATGGGGGTTAAAATGCACTTTAAATTTCACAAAAATTAAAGTATGTAAAAGTTATGGAAGTTTAAAATCAAATATACTGTACTATTTTAATATTTTACAAAATATGTTTTACTATAAAATTACTATAAAATCAAAGCCATAAATCTTAACCAATTATGTTCCAGAATTTGAAATCGATATCACAAAAATTGAAGTTCCCATGAGATTTTGTTTAACACCGGGTGCCATTGAATTCCATTGAATTTAGTTGTATACATTCTGCCTTAACAAATTAATAGCCTACATTTCTGTCCAAATATCAATTTTGTCACAACATTTGGAACCTTAAGACCCAGACCTTTCTGACAATATGTGTTTCGTCAAGATTAGAAAAGGTTTTGATCATAAATTATGAAATAAAATGTTGCCCAAATGGGAGGAGCATGACAAAATAAGTACCGTTTCAATGGTAACACAATGTTCAATTATACAATGGTTTTCACAGGATGAATTCTGAGTTTATAAGCTTTCAAATGATACCTAATTTATGATAACTACTAAAATATGTGATATATTAAAAAAAGGCGATAATAAAATAATATTATATTTTAGAGGATAATATACATGTATACATATTATAATTTTTAAAGGATAATATTATACTATACATTTTTTAAATTAAATTTTTTATTGAAAAACACTAGAATTATATGTTTTATTTTGAACTTTTTAGCATAAAAACAAAAGTTTCAATGATTAAAAGTGAGTGCAGTGGACTTTTTGTGACAAAGGACAGAACTCCTGTTATGATGCAGATTTTTTGAGGTGCACTCTTGTCATAAATTCATACAATTACTCTTCCTACCTAATTTGTAACACACATCAGGGGTAGAATATATATATTTAGAAGTCTTAGACCTTTCCAACAATATTTAATTTGTCATAATTAGATTAGGATTTAATAGAAATATAGTGAAGTAAAGTTAGGCGTCCCGGTACCAGGATGGTGACAGTTAAGGGGTTAACTAGTCTATATATTGAATATATTTTCAACATGAAAGTCAGAATGCAATATTTAAGTGGCTGACATATATAAAAAAGTCATTTACTGCAGGACTATATTCCATTTGTTTCTGAATACAGCTATTTTCATTCTCCATCAAACGAACAAGAACAGACTTGGCATTTTAGATTGGCTCATTAATTCTTGTCTAATAAGTGTTGCATATTAATTTAGAGCTCTTGAGACCAGAAAGGTTGCAGTCTTTTCCATTCCAGCTTCTGGGGTTATATGTGTTTAAAGATCTTATAAGATAAACAGAATGATGAATTATTTGGTTACATACTTCATTTCTGACCTCTGTTCCTTAACATAAAAGTTATGATCATTAATTTAATGAGAATTATGATAACTTCTATCAGAATTATCATTGTGCTATGTTTCTTGCACACTATCATTGTACATTAAGAGCTTCATTCATATTTTGACAATTTACCAGCTAGTTAAATTTGGTAATATTACAGCAGGTCTCTCTCTCTCTGTTCCTTTAGTGGTACAGCAGCTTGCCACTATAGGTAAATTAACTGGTAACACTTTACAATAAGGTTCATTATTTAACTACATTAGTTAACATTAACTAAGAATGAACAATACTACTTCAGCATTTGTTAATCTTTGTTAATGTTAATTTCAACATTTACTAATACTTTATTAAAATCTTGTTAACATTAGTTAATGCACTGTGAACTAACATGAACAAACAATGAACAGCTGGATTGTATTAACTAACATTAACAAATATTAACAAAAACAGTAACAAATGTATTGCTCATGGTTAGTTCATGTTAGTTAATACATTAACTAATGTTTAATAAAATAACCTTATTGTAAAGTGTTGCCAATTAACTTAGAGGACCATCTTTGTATCTCATTTACCCCTTAAAGGTTCATAGCAATACCTTCATGGGTAGCTATTGCATACAAAGTTGAAGGTATCATCACACCAATAAATGTAGACTTTTTGCATATTGTTTTCTGAGTAAACAAATAAATCTAAGTAATAGATAATAATGACCAATCAGTGATTCCTATGGAATGAGAAAAGTATTTTATAAACGATTATGTGCTTAAAATACATTTAAGACACATTATAATATGCATGCATATATTGGACATTTAATTGAGCACACAGCTATGACCTAGACCTCATGTGACAAACATGATTGTTCCATCGTCCATAATGCACGTGCAGTGAAATTCCAGCATATATGCTGACACTAGTATGTTGCACTGACAAAAAAGTGTGTAGTGTGTTATGTCTGACATCACTGGGGCTGATTTCAACACTGAGATGGCATTATTTTTACAGATGCCCTCACTTTCCTACATTGCATTAAAATGCACATATCCAGTCAGTCATTATCATCGGTGGGTTTCTTATTAGTTCATTAAAAATGTAAAGCTGCCCTGCAGACCAACCGCATGAAGATTCTATGGGACCCCTTCAAGCTGAATAGCAAAATCAATGTGGTCATTCTATGGAAGGCATTATTGCTATAAATGCATATGGAAAAAAAAGAAAAGCACTTCTGTCCATCTTAAAAGGTAACGTTTAGGTCTTCTCACTGTCAGTAAAATTGTCATTATATTAATCTGAGCTGTGGCCTGTAGGCAGACAGCTGTTAATCTTTGATGTGGAGAGGATGACAGGTGATATTCCACAAAGTTATTCAGCCTAATGAGCGACAAGCTTAATGCTTTTCAGTCTTCCACAGTCCAAAAACGTAGTGTAACAGTGTAAACAAACCTCAAAGATATGTGCATATCATGCACAAGCAACACACCTAGACACATAGTAAACAAACCTCAAAGACACACACACATACACACAAATAAATAAATGCTGTCCTTTTGAACTTATATCAAAGAATCCTGAAAAAAGAGGTGTTCACAAAAATAAAACAGGAATAAATTACAGTTATAATAGTATTGCACTATATTATGTGTAACTTTTGAATGGTAGTGTATAGTAGGGCCTATCTCTATGTATGTATAAGTAAGTGAAAGAGAGAATGAGATAGAATTTAGGATTTTATTTCAAGAAGTATTTATTAGCTGCCATGTTTAACTACAAGAGACCAAAGACTAAAGAAAAAAATCTACAAGAAATGAGCATTAAACACCACACCCACATCCTCTTACTACAGCACAATAAGATTGTAAAATCATAGGTAGACAGGCATGTGCTTGTTCAGACAATGAATGAACTCCATTGAATGTGAAAGATTTACCTATACAGCCTGCATGGCTTAGTGAATATGTCAATGTTAATTAATGATCGACTTATTTAAGGTCATTAAAGTCCCAGTAAAGGCAAAAAGAAAACAAAAACTTTTTAAATGTTAGAAATGTATTGCTAAAACTTATTACAAAGACTGTGAAGTCTATGAAGATCGTTAAACAGTTTTTCACCACTGCTGTGTTCTGGATTTTTGGGGCGGGGCTAGAACGAGGCCGCGATGACGCATTGGAGCCCCTGATTATATAGTTTCTATCAAAAGTGATGTAATTTCAAGTGTTTTTTTTTGTTTTTAGTTAGTTATTTGATGCTATAAAATCGGTGCTGTGACATCATAATTGAAAGCTGTGATTGACAAATTCTCTGTTACCCCTTTTCCACCAAAAAAAGAACTGGTTCGGAACTGGTGCTGGTTCAAAGTTGGTTTCGGAGTTGGTTCAACTTGCGAACCGCTTCAGAACCTGTTTGTTTTCCACTGACTGAGAGCGCCCAGGGAATGACGTCATTACGTCACTGTTTACGTCGTCATACGTCTTAGCTCAGAAACGCTTGCAAGTATCTCTAACTCGTGTATCAAGAAGGCTTTAAAAACAATCGAAATGTGTAAGTGTTTAAATATTTCCGTTTGATATGTAATCTTTTCTGATAAGTTATGTACCCCTGTTCTTGTGTCTATAATGTCTTCAATAAAAAAATAGGAAAAAATAAAAGCGCTGCGTTAAATTCAAGCATAACAATTACAAACGCGGACTGCGTCGCGTTTCTGCAAATGTTTCTCTTGGCTTTGCGATCCTTATTATGGTCAGAAAAGATGTTTAGAACACATCTAAACACGTCCCAGCCCCGACGTAAGCATGACATGGTAAAAGAACGGTTCTAGTCCAGCAAAGAGTTGGTGCCGCTTTGGAACCAGTTCTCCTGGCCGAGAACTGGTTTCTTGGCTGTCGAAACACAAAGAACTGGTTCGGCGCAGGCACCGGCTCCGAACCGGCTCTCAAAATGCTTTGGTGGAAAAGGGGCTTTTATGAAGTAATCACTGAAGCACCAACAGAGTTTTCATAATGTTGACCATGTGGTTAGTCAACGTATTCTCACCCAAGGCGTCACCTTTGACCATGCTTCAATATTTGACGCTTTAGCATCAGTTACGTGACCCGATCCTACGCCATCATCTAACTGACGCTAAAGGAAAGCGTCAGTTAGATGACGCGGTTGGGTTTAGGTCTGGGGTAGGGTAGGGTTACATGCGATCCTAGGGTGGCATCTAACTGACACTTTCCTTTAGCATCAGTTAGATGGCACGGGTAGGTTTAGGTCTGGGGTAGGGTTACACGTGATCCTCAGGTGTCATCTAACTGACGCTGAGGGCGCCTGAAGCGTCAGATATTGAAGCATGGTCAAATGCTTCCCAAGGCGTCAGTTAGGTGACGCCTTGGGAGTGAGAATGGGCTGGGTTCAGTAGTTGTATTTACTTTATTTTTAATGAGGAACTGCATTCAGCAGACACCATTTGAGAAGAACGGAGCATACGGATGCCACTTAAGAAAAGTGCATGTGCTTGCGATTGATTCAGTGAGCGTGACGGCAGGGCCTTGATTTTGCGGCCTTACTTCCTGCTCACGAATGAGCATGTCTGATCCCGAAAAAGCGCAAGTGTGCAGACTTCAGTCCCAAGATGTCAGTGCCATATTGAGACACTGGCAGCATAAGTGTCTCTCCAATCCATTTGGCGTCATCCATTTTTATTTTATTTTTTCGCAGCAGCATTTTTTTTGATTTCAAGTAGGAAATTCACCTATGATAATCACTGTACAGAACCGTCACAACTGTGCCGTCATTGTGTTAAGCCCGCACACCAACTCTCATCACGATGTGATTGGCCAGACCAGAGTTTGGTTTTGCCACTTTCAAAAGCCAACAGAAGTTGCTAATTTCAACTCGTTTTTGCTGCCGCTAGGTGAGTCTAGATTTCTACTGTTACTGGTGAATGGGGCCGAAAGGGCCGAACCGACTATCTCCGCCTCTGCCTTCATCCTCCCGGCAGCTTTCCTGCGAGCGTTTTTTTTTTCATGACTTTGATCGCTTATTTTATGCACTTGCCGGCTTTTTTATCATTCAAATTTGGCTGGGTGGCTAATAACACATTTTTTTCTGTGGTGGGACAAACTCAGAACACATACTTAATTTTGACTTTACAGGGACTCTAGATGAGTCATTTTGCTTTGAGGTAAGGGGTTAAACTTTTGCGGTTTTCCACAATTGTAACGTAACACACAACACATTCTAGTCTCGTGCAAAATCAACGCAGTGACCCTGATCAGCAATGGCGATCGATGGGCCACAACAGCCATTCACGAGGCAGTGGCCCCTGAGCGACCTGGCAAAAGCAGAGGCATTGAGAGAAATGAATTAGCACTTGTATTCCTGCAGCAAAGCTCTTCACATGGCTAACTGCAGAATGCATGTACCTAGATAGACAGGCAGATAGAAAATAAGAGAGACATAGTTCATTGATCCCTAAAGTGAAATTCAGCATGTATAAATCTCAGGATGTAACCAGCATCGAAAGGTAATCTGACTGGGAGCCAAATGTGCTGAGGTGGGCTTTGTAAGTCTGCGCTTGTGTATTTGTTAACCTTCATGCATCGCCCCAGTCAAATGACCGGGAGGAAGGCAAATGAGAAATGATAGAAAAAAAGGATGTTTCCCATCAGTTCCTAATGACTGGTTATCGGCAGCTCATTTGAACAAACATAATGTAATTCAGAACAATTAGATCTAAGAAATAGGAGTTCAGTTCAAGTTAAAAAATTATGTTCAGAAACAACATGATGAGATTAAGCACATATTATTACATTATTTTATTTCTTCTCAAACACAGCACTGTATAAAACTTTCTTAAAGGGGTGATGAACTGAGAAATCAAATTTCCCTTGAGCTTTTGACATTTAAGAGGTCATCATATTATAAGAATATCCTGTAAGTTTCAGAACTGAAAACGTCCTTGTTAGTGCCAATAAAAGCTTTTATTGACACCAGCCTCAACAAACAACTCGTTTTTAAAAGTTGGAAACTATGACGTCAACGGGGTTAAAACACCACCCCCGCAGAAGAAGATCAACGCCTGCTTCAACACGGCTTGTTTAGCAGCCCACCGATTCAGCGCATTACACTAAGTATTCGATGCATTCCACAAATTCGCGAAAACTTCGAATTACACTAATACAATATTACACGAATTTGTGCATTACACTAAGTAGCATAACATACATGCCTACCTCATGATTACAAACCAGATCAGAGCAGAATATTGTGCAGTGCCTGGTTGTGGAAGACAGTCGCTGCAATAAGCTTCCTCTGAATTCCAATAGGACTGTATGGATAAACTTTATTTTTAATGACGTTCCAGACGAATGAGGGTAAAACATCGTCGTCTGTCTCGACTTCATTTCACTGAGGATTGTTTTGACAGACAAGACTGGATTTGCAGACCAAATTATAGAGTAAAGAACGTGCTGTGCATCTATATTGGATCTGACAGGAATTGTAACAACACGGACTCTGGGTCGAACATCTAATGGCTGAATTCGGTTGCCATTTGACAACATTGGATGTTTCCCCACATGCACCGACAGGTGAGTTAAACTCATTATAATATGCAAAACTGTTTTCCACTCACCAGCAGTGGGCGTTTATTCCAAGTCTTCAGTGCCAACATGGCCATAAAAACAAACCGATCTCAGTAGGCTACAACTTTGGATTACAAATAGCCTATTACTTATTCATTTTTAAGTTTTTTTATGCAAACACCAAGTGAACATCATAAATTTACTTTTAACAACAACATAATGAAAATGTAAAAAGCCAGTTCATGACCCCTTTAAATTTATTTGCAAAATGCACTGAGAATGAATATACATTTAGATTTGAACGCCTTGCTGTAAATGTTATCTAGATTTTAAAATTAACACATTGAGCCTAAAATTTCACATGTTCAGGAGTATTTTAGGTGAGAATAAACCTTTTTTCTTTTAATTGCAATAATTATTTAGCTATTCATTTCTCTAAAAATGCCTTTCTGTTGAATATTTATGCAACAAAACAAACAAACTGGCTGGAGGCAAAATGTATTCAGTATATAATAACATCAATTCTTCATTCTGCTTCAGCCTCCATTTATTACAACTTTGTATAAATAGGTTTATATATACCCCACATGCATGTGGTAACTCAATATTTATGCTGCGTAGGTGTGTGGGTAAACATTTCTTGAGAAATGACACACAACTCAAACATTGAGTCACTCTTGCGAACTTTCTATGTCCCAGTTTAAAGAATATGTGCTTCCAACTACCATAGCAAAGTTTTACTAGATAGGCAGGCGAATGAAGGTTGCCGAGGCCTCAGCAGGGCCCTGCTCTTTGTTCACTTGTGTTTACCTTTTCTCCTCAACGTCGCATTAGCAAGCTAACTTATTCAGCTGCTTTAAACACGTCTTAACAAATTAATAAGGGAAAGCTTAAGGTCAACCATGCATACTTTTTGGTACTCAGAATCCCTTTTGAAGACACTTCTTGTTTGCAGGCATGTCCATTAACATCATTAATCCTTTTGATTTTATATTATTTCTGAACCCCTGGCCGCTGGAAATACAATGTTTAAATGAGCTAAAAACAAAAAGATGTGTAACAAATATCTCACCTACACAACGGATCTTTCATTTCCTCAGGTGATGTGATTTTTATGTGTTATTCAGTAGAATTGATGATCTGCAGAACATCGCTTCATAATGATGCTAGGATTCTGAAAAGTATCTGAAACTGCCCATTCACGCTACACGCCAATCCGTTATTCAGCTCAAGGCGGTGACTCATCATAATGAGACAATAAAAAATTCAACGTATGTATCTGTGATAATTCTGCTTCAGTGAGCTTCTGTGCAGAAGCTGCGTTCAGCCTGTGGCACACTGCCACGGTTCCCACAGTTCGGAACACATGATGCCTTACCAGCGGATAACAACAGAGCAGTGAATGGCACCTTCAACACACTTTAGCACAGAGCCAGGAAGATAACCGTCAATCACAGTGTAGTGGAAAGGACATAGCCTTAGGTGTCCGTTGGACTAAAGCGAGGTTAAACCCAAACCCCTGTGTTTCAGATATATTACCTTCTCTCAGACCAGACAGTTAATGCTAGCTGCCCAAATAGTGACAGTCAGCATGTCTCTACTCCATGGACATGGACGGCATATTTTTCAGTGCATTCACATGCATTTATCTCAGAGTTTTTTTTGGCACACAGGATCAAACCGACAACCCCTCAAGAGGCTACATCACATTTTCTCAGAAGGGTATAAAGAATTGCTGTATACTGCATGCCTCTCGTACTGATTCAGACCCAAGAGTAGAATATTCTAAGCTTAGATGGAATTCATGGCAACAGGTTTAATTTTAGTCATCTGTATTCATGAAAAAGACATTTGGATTAGTGATCATGTGTCTCAGACATGTGGCATGAAAAAAATATATAATATCAAATATTGCACGGTGCAATTTGGCAAGGTAATATTGTACAGATTGCTTTGATTTGGCTGTACAAGCTTATCTTCAAATATAATACAAATATTCAAATATTTCTACAGGCAGCATGTTAATTATGTATGGATTATGGAATTGTGTGTTCTCTCTCTCTTCTTTCAGTGCTCAATGTGTCAGTCTGACGTGTGGTCTAGTTATGTCAGAATGAATGACTTATCTGTCACCTGAATATTTAACTACACAGGAATGACAAAGAACAAAGTTTCTAAAACAAACACACTTGCCGCAGTAACTCACAAAGCCATTCAGTGAGTTTCACTTATTTCCTGTAAAATCCAAATTATTCATTTGATCATCTAATAGAGTTATGTTTTGAGAGGAATTAATATTAATTTTCAGCCTTTGACAAATGATGCTAAAAAATCTACATGTCATACTGTATGTTCAAAACATTCTTAAGGCAAGACACTACAGGCAATGAACCGAGGCCGTGGTTTTTTTTTTTTTATGAATTTTGAAATTTTGGGCTATTACGGCAGGCTAGTGGAGGGAAAACATCCAAAATACACTTTTAAGTGATTATCTACTTTTGCTGTGTCTATTTGTGTCTGCAGGATTTCATTTACTTATACACATATTTAAAGTCTGTTTTCTCAAAATGAACTTTTATTCACCGTAGTGTTTTTACAGTTGCATTCAGTCTTTTTTCCCCTTTATTTACACCTATCACCTCATTGTTTGACAAAATCACATGACCAGAAAATATACCTCTATTTTTGACTGTAAAAATTGCTATAAAGTTGACAGGTAAATTTTCTAGTAAGGCATCAAATTTCTATTTCCAAAAAGCAATGACCTTGTGTGTTTCAAAATCAGAATCTGAGCTTCATTTACACATACAAGGAATTTGTTTTGGTGACAGAAGCTTCCACAGAACAGACAGAATGACAGTGACAAGATATATAAGAAATATAAGACAAAAATATAAGTGTTATGGTCTGCTAAATAAATATAAGAATAGTGTTTTGTATTGCACATGTTAATTGTACAGCATTAATGAGGTATAAAGCATTATATAGATCTACATATCCACACACCACCACTAAATTATTTTTTTTAATATAATATAATAATATATAAAACAATCTATGTGTGTGTAGTATATATATATATGCGTGTGTGTGCGTGTGCGTGTGTGTGTGTGTAATTATTTTGTATATAAAAATTCACACACATGCATTTATACATTTAAGAAAAAATGTGTTAATATATATATATATATATATATATTTATATATATATATATATATATACACACACACACACATATACACATTTTTCTTTAAATGTATAAATGCATGTGTGTGAATTTTTTATATACAAAATAATTATACACAGTATACACATATATCTTATGTAAACACAAACTCTTATTTTTTTCGATGCAATTAATCGCGATTAATCGTTGCCCAGCCCTAATTAAGACCCTTGATCCTCACCTGACTATGGCTTTGTAAACTTAATCCATGATGTGGTTTATAATGGACTGTGGTTTGGCTTACTCTGGCTATTCTCTGCTGTCTCAGACGACGCTATATTTGTCCTGTTTTAGCAACCGTAGCTTCTTCGAAAGGAAGGGGTGAGTAGTGGGCTGAGCCATTAGTGCAACTCGCAACAGAACTGCTAGATGCCGCTAAAAAATACACACTGCACCTTTAACAGCATATTTCGTCGAAGTTTTCTATTTTTTTCATCTAATATTGATATTTTAATTTATCTTTATTTCAATTAACAGACTTTTTTACTACAACTTTTTTTTACTACTAGCCTGGTAATACCAAACTCTGCTACTTTCACTTTTCTTCGTAGACAGAATCTGGAATGGCATAATTGAAAAGTGTTTTCTTTCTCACGCGTGGTTATGACGCATTCGCCAGCTCAGCCGCATCAAACTTCCACTGTAAACGCGTTATGCGAAAACGAAACCATCGAGCGAAATACCATGGCTGACCGAGTTTTGCTGCCTCCTTAACCTGATCCTCCATGAGTGCAACCAAGGTGGACACAAACACAACTATTGCCTTGCCAGCCTTTGGCCTACCCAGTTTCTCACTGACGATCAGTAGTTGATGAATAAAAATTTCCCCAAAACCTGTCGGCAGTAGGGCCGCAACATCAACACCATTCAAAATGTTCGGGCTTCAGTTTGCAAATGCTCTGTGAATATTCTCCACAACAGAGCAAATTGCATCCCGTGTCTATATACGTGGTAGTTTTCGATTTCCCTAACCTAAAATACAAACTTAAACTCGAGTGTCTACGTCACGGCTCTCAGCCCGCCCTTTGTTCATTGATTGGCCGGCTGTTTTGAGGCCAGAGGAAACTCGCTATCTCAGACTGAGTACAGAAGCGAACTGAAATAGCGTGGAAGTACAAAGTCGGACGCTAAGCTACTACAATAAATCATTCTTGCCATCTGACAGGATACAATAAGTGACCTCCATAGAGAGCCTGATCTTTGCTTTCAGGGGGCATAAAGTCCTGCAGGCCTCCGTTTTGAGAGGTGACCTAATAAATCAGTATCCTCTAAATCTTAAATTCATACAATTTCAGATAACCTGAAGAACTAATTAAACTAGAAGCCTTATTGGAAGGAGTCACACTGTCTGCATTTAATAGCATGAGGCAAAGGGGGTTACAAATGAACTGTCACCATTGTGTTGTGCATGATGTTCCCACAATGCTTTTCCCCTCTCAGAGAAGCCATATTTCTGAATGTATGGCACCATGAACACTGGACAAATTAAAGTGGCTCTCACATTGTAACAGCTATAAGTCATCAGAGAGAGAGAGAGAGAGAGAGGAGAGTAAGTATAAGGAAAACTAAGCAGAGAGAGGTTCATCTCCCTAAGGCAAACCTATTTAATATTAATGTTCATTCATATGGTTTTATATGAAGGCTCAGGAGATGACACATTAATCTTGCATGCTTTCAGTAATGTGAAAGATGATTTCTGAGGTTGTGTAGACACAGGGGGTAATGAGTAATGCGTAGTATATTGCATTTGACTGAATGTGTAAGACACACTGTGAAAACACAAGGTGGAAAAGTGAGGTCACTGTCTTTTCCCATGGTTCAACCACGACTTATGTAAGCCCTGAAAACACATGCTTATACCGTGGCAGCCTGGTACAAGGACACTTTCCGAAACCTTCACACTCACTACTATTCCTTTGTGGTAAAACTTGCCCAACCTTCACCCGAACAAACAATGCAATGTTTAAAAAAAAAAAAGACTTAAGACAGAGCTCTTCCAGCAGCCCGATTTCCAAAAGAGAAAAATAAAAAAATGCAAGTGCAAAATAAAGATACATTGTAGTGGTAAAGACAGATATGTAAGATATAAAGTCACATTTCAAGATATAAACTTGGCATTAGTATGTGTTTGAAACAAAGTAATAGTCCAAGACATAAAGTCACATTGTGAGATAAACTGTTACAGTTGGGAGACAAAGTTACAATTGAGAGAAACGGTCAGATTTGTAAGATATAAAGTCTAAATTGTAAGAAATAAAGTTACTATTGGGAGAAAAAAGTCACATGGTGAGATGCAAATCGCAATTATGAGAAAAAAAAGTCACAATTGCATGAATTAACATCACAATAGTAAAATGTAAAGTCTTAATTATATATTTTTAAACTGATAGGTGGGAACAGAATTCCATACTTGATTGACTAACAACCCTTTTTGCACTTTTCATTTGTAAATTGTCTTTGGGTAAAGGCATCTGCTGAGGAATACATGTAAACTGATTGTGGTGAGGTTTCTATTTACACTTACATTCATGAGATGAAATTAGCAATGAACACACACATGCACACATCCATCTATGTTCTGCCAATTCAGTCTAGAGGAGATGGTGATTGAACTTATCTGTGTTCTTTTGTCTCTAGATCAGCTCATCTTCATACTAGCCACCTTTTTGTTCCTTTATCTGTTTCTCTTTCATCTCTGTCCACTCCAAGAAAGGTTGTCTATGGCTTGGAAGGGTGAGAAAAGAATCAAAGGGAGTATATGTCAAGTTGCTGTGAGGAAACACTCGTGGTTGGCTTAAAAAGAGAAGAGAAAGGTGTGATGAGAAGCACCTCTCTTTCGTATTCCTTATTAATTTAGTCATGCACTGCTCTACCTCCCTCCCATTTTTTCCGCTTTTGCTTCTCGTTTTGACCTCTGTCAACTTCTGCTGCCCTCCTTACACATTTCACAATGATTGGGGGGACATTGAGAGAGAATAAAAAGAATAAAGGAGTCTCTTCGCTATCTTTCTTTATAAACTGTCAGGCTCCGGATCTTCAAGAAGTTCGTTCAGGTCAAAATGCCAATTTCCCAGAGCAAGCTGAGGAATATGTGGCCATTGTTCTCTGACAAATAAGGCTTCTTTGATAGTCATCTCAAACACAGCTGATGCAGTAAATTATTAAACAAACCAGTCTTGAGCCAAATGATTCCACTCAAAAACTTAAACAATAGAGTGTATACATTATTACAATTTACTGTTTATTTGTTTGAACATGCTGATCCGCCAAAACTAGCAAAAGTGTTTCAACCAATGGTGTGAGTTTGGGGCGGGACACCTATTTATCTGACCAATGGTAGATGGGAAGAGCGTTTAGGAAACCTGTTTGAAAACAATTTATTTTTATGTTTGGAAACCCCTTCACTCAAAAAAAATATATGTTGGCTTTAATTAATTCTAATTTGTCAACAGGTTCCACATAACTGGATTATGTTAAACAAACATAATTTGTTCATGTAACTTCAACATAATAGATTTATGTAATTTTAAATTACCCAATTTAAGTAGTCTCAACGTGAATTTTTAAAGGCTTCCTGATATTATTCAAAGGCATTTTAATATATTCATTCATCCATTTATATTTCATTTGATTCAGTGACATTTAATTAAATTGATAGACATTTAGCTAGCTATTTGCTAGCAGAAGCACATATTAGCATCTAGAATGCTAAGATTTACATGCTCCTTCATTCAAAGCAATTGAAAATAATGAAATCAGTCGACAGCCAAACAAAATGCTCCACTCTTCTCCACAATGGTAACCCACTGTAATTTAAATGGTTTAATAATTCCAATATAATTTAACATTAAACACTATTACACACTATCAAGTCTTCCCCTTTTCTAAATTTCTCAAAAAAACATAAAATAACACTTAATTTTAACATTTATTCTCTCTTAATTCAACCATATGCAAAGCATGCTGGGAACTAAAAGCACTGCCCAGTTTAAGTTAAGGCAACACAAACAGATTAAGTAAACTTAAGTTGTTTGTAGATTTAAGCAGATTGAACACAATAAAATTAAGTTCGGGCAAAATGGCAGTTGGCTCGCACTATACTGCCACCCTCTGGATGTACACTTTTTTTACTTAACATAAATGGTTTGTGTTTAGACAACACATTAGGATTTTGTACTGTCAAGTTGAGACACAATTACATAGACCTTAATAGAA
This sequence comes from Hybognathus amarus, assembly GCA_030378365.1. Taxonomy (NCBI): domain Eukaryota; kingdom Metazoa; phylum Chordata; class Actinopteri; order Cypriniformes; family Leuciscidae; genus Hybognathus; species Hybognathus amarus. The sequence continues at coordinate 662,303 of JAQIUQ010003768.1, read as the reverse complement.
AAACATGTAAAGTCAAAAAATTATTATAAGTTTATATAAATATATTATGTAAAGTGCACAACCTCCCTAGTTCATTTTTTTGAGTGTTTATAAGGGCAAAAATTACACAGTACTTTAAAGAAACTTTATCATTCCATTAGAAAAATATATCCTGTATCTATTTTTTTGAAATGGAACCATTAAAAAAAAAAAAAAAAAAAAATCTGATAAGTGCCCGTGTCTGGCATCGTCCTTTGGGGAATAACAGCTGCCTCTAAGCAGACACTGCTCTGATATAGATTACCACGGCATACCCATCTGCCCTCAGGAAACCCAATCTCTGCAACAGAGATGACAGGTTAAAGAAAACAACAGATAGGACCAAACAAAATGCTCAGCATGAAAGAAGCAGAAAATGAGCTAGTATAATTATGCCTGACTGGGGCCCTGCTGTTATTCCAGTGAGTGTGTCTAAAATCGATGAGGAACATTTGCTCTGGTCACTTCTTCTCTCCTGACCCTGACCACCCTCAGAAAGTCCCTAAATGCACCTTATTGATAAGCCCCTTCTCTGGCTTCTATCTGCTGGTTTCAGGACACGGCCCTCCATCCTCAGGAGCCTGGGCTCATTTGGCTCAGAGACGTGCGAGAGAGTGTGGCACTGCTACATTTAGTGATTCTCCAATACGAAATGCTCAATTGATTTCCAGACCAAGGGAGAGAGGGGGCTGAATCGCTGATTCGAATAGAGATAGAGAAACTATTCTTGTTTGTTTGTCGCTTTCTCTCACTCATGGGTTCTTTTTTTAAATCTTGCGCTACTAATCTCTCTACCCGTTCACCATACCTGTCATTTTTCCCTCCTGCCCTCCAGCCTCTTTCTCTCTCTCTCACTCTCTCCCGAACAGTACTAAATCTTTTCCTGGCGACTGTAATGGTCCAAGAATGAAAGGAAGGTCAGGATGTGAAGCTGCTGAGATCTGTAAGTGCCGAATCAATACGCCAATTGGATTTGCCCACTCGCATTAAGCAGTGCATCTAATAGCCTCTCCTGGCCATCGATGCAGCCAGCCATCATTTAATTACACTCACTGTGTTACAACTGCCTCAATTCAGGCCAGTCATTTCAATCTGGGGGCACCTGGTTGAGATCACTCAGGATTTCTTTACTTGGAGTGTAAAATATATCTGCAACTTGTGTGGCAAGATGGCAAATAACTGAAACTGACTGACTACTGAGGAGGAATTCATTTATTATGCTTTATTTAATAATTAGCCAAGTTTTAGTTTATATTGTAGTCAACAGAATGTTAAAACTATTTTACTTAAAGCTACACTGTGTGATTTTTACCCCATCTAGCGGTGAAAAGGTATACAGTATGATCATCTAAGCCCGACTATCACGAAAGTTCGTATGTATAGCACGAATGTCATTTCTCATGGTATTTATACGGCAAAACAGTTTTTGCGTGTATATGGTACGTTTTTCACGTGCATATGATACGCACCTTCTGGCGTATAATACGCACAACTCCCCACCCCTTCTCCAAACCTACCCCAGGGTTTTTTAGTGCGTAGCATTTGCACGCAAAAACAAACAAACATTTTTGGCGTATAAATGCCACGAGAAATGACATTCGGGATATAGATACGCATTTTCATGAGACTGTGTTGGATCATCCAGTGAATATTAGTTTCTGTTCCTCTCAATTCCGATTTCGTTTTAACTCCTACGGTGGCCAATGTAGTCCAAGATTAACATGGCTTCCAGTTCGACCTCGTCCATGACTGTTGACTGAACAGTGAACACGAAAGGCGAAGCTTGAATTAACTGGTATGTCCCTCTTTGGCTAATGTACTTTCAAGATGGCGAATCGACATTAGAAACCCTTACCCGTATGTATTTCCAATGGCATATTATACAATCATGAGAATACTTCATTACTTGAATGAAGTAAATATACATTAATGAGCACATATATTTTTGAAAGAACTAAGTGTTTTTAGCTAAGAATAAACTAAGAGTTACACAGTGTAGCTTTAATCACTCTTGATTTGGATTTTTATTTTATTTGTCTTGTCTCCGTTATTAATGACAAAGCAAAAAAAAAAGGTTTCAGTATTTTTGTCTATTAAACCAGTATTAAACAGTCCCTCCAGAAAAATGTGATTATGCGATCGCATGATTTAATGCATAATCGGCTACATAAACTTTACATAAATTGCCGATTTCCATGGAAAATAGGCGGGCTTGATTTCATAATCCTCACATTTTCGTTGCAATATGTCTTAGCAGAAAGTTGAAAAATGTTGCGTTTGCTTCATACAAGAGCAGGCATTTCCCCTGTTGCCATGGAAACGTTATGAAGTGACGTAATTACGTGACATGAACATCAAAAAGCTGTAAACTAGGAGTGCACTTCACTTTTTTATATTTTAGTTATTCATTTTTACAGAAGTTGTAGCCTGTTCCTTTTGTAAAGCTATAGAATTTGTTTGACTCAATGTTTTGTAAGTTTGATGTGTTTATTAAGGTCTGAAATAAAAAGAGAACTTAAACTTTCCCAGCACTTTCTGTGATGCTTGCTTAACATAGGAAGTAATAAGAAATTACTCTTTACATTAAGGTAGTAGCCAAGTGAGAACAGGGTGTTGAGGGAATCACTTTTTTCTCTCTTTTCATCAAACCGCAGTTTTTGCAAGTTCCCACAATTTCATTGCAGAAACTGCATACATATCCTGCATAAATAATTTTTGCCCGCAACTATCTACAAAAAACTTTGGAACGTTTTGGAAGGACTGATTATAAGGGACACCGGTTGTATTCAATGTTACAGGGAAGCCCCATTCAGAAAGCAATTTTTAATGACTAGTATCTCTCTAAAGATTGTCTTTCCATCAAAGAAAAAAATGTTTGCCGTGTCCTGAGATTGCAGAACTAACAGATTCATTATAATGTCATTAATTGAATTCCTGTTTTTGAGTGCTGCATCATTGATTCACATCAGACTGTAATATTTAAAAAAATAAAATAAAACAAATCACAGTTTCAACGTTTCCCTTCTCGGGTGCTTTGTTTCACTTTAGGAAACTGGCAACAGGACACAAAGCATTTCTTCGACTGTCGAAGTCTTTTGATTATGCGCTCGAATCTGCGAGACAGAAGAAGAGCAGAGACTCAAGGGAGGTAAAGACAGCTGGCGAGGCAAACATTTGTTTCAATTTTTTAATTAAAATGAAAACAGGCCATTGATTCCCCCTAAGTGAGAGCAGTGCAGCCTGAAGAGGAATCCATCTCGTTTGAACATGCGACAAGGGGTATTGGGGTGTATGTGTGATCTACGTGAGGCAATTAATAAACTGGTTTCTTGAAGACTAACATTAAAGCCTTGTTATGAAAGGACTGATCCCCTGTACTCCTGCTTTGAGCCTGTCCCATTACCACTGAAACTAAGCGATTGGTTAATCTAATGATTAGTTGATTGACTAATGCAGTCATTAAATTTTGATTTAGGCTGCAAGTGTGATGTCTACATGACTGCGGAAAACAGGACAAGAAAAAGCACTGATAATTAAAAAATGAAATAATTGTTGCAAATGTGCTGTCATGTAACTGAATTTTTCATAAATAATGATTGAACATGTTGAATGTGTTAAATGAACTGTAGGCTTATCTTTTATTCCTGGGTTATTATGGTAATTACTGGTTGTCCAAAATCTGAGGTGCAATAAGCCCCTGCATACATGACAATGACAAAATTTAGAAAGGATTACAATGAATTAGCATTACAAATTTTGCAGCCCAATTTAAACACTAAATATATTTTGGAATTTGGGCAATGTCTATATTAAAACTACTCTCATCTGTCTTGAAGCAGACTGGTTATATTGTTGAAACCAAGCCAAAACTGAGTTCTTAATCCAGTTTATCAAAAAGCAGGCTGCTCTTAAAGCTTGCCTTCATCAAATCAAGCATATATGCTCACCAGTGCCAGCTGGTGTTTCTCTAGAGTGGGGAAGAAGAGATGTCACTTATCAATGGCAAAATCTGTACTCAGATCCATTTCAGATCTGCAGTTTTGTTCCTAAAATAACTTAAAAAACAAAACAAAAAAACTGCTGCTAAACAGATAAATATTGATGGAAATGGCAAAAGGCACAAAACAAGATTATGAATGCTGCACTAAATGTTACACCAGACTTTTAAGAGAGAGAGAGAAAGAGAGAGAGAGAGAGAGAGAGAGAGAGAGAGAGAGAGAGAGAGAGAGAGAGAGAGAGAGAGAGAGAGAGAGAGGATGTGATAAGAGTGTGTGATATTGATTAATTTTGGAACGAAAAAAGCAATGTTTTTATATGAGTAAGTCATTGAATCATTCATTCAAACTATTTGTTCAAAAACAGACTCAGTTAAGAATCATGTGCTTATATATATATATATATATATATATATATATATATATATATATATAGCACATGATTCTTAACTGAGTCTGTTTCTGAAGAAATAGTTTGAATAAAATAAAATATAATATATAAATAATATATAAATAATTAAACATGAAATATATATATATATATATATATATATATATATATATATATATATATATATATATATATATATATATATATATATATATATATATATACATGTTTAATTATTTACCAATGTGGTTACAGTAGAGAGTGTAGTGTTAATGTACATCCAGACGGTTGTCCAGTTCGGTTGATGAAAGTCCTGATCACCCTTGAGGTTTATTTTGCAATAAAAGCCAGCCAGCTGGATATACAGTATCCGTTACTTAAAGGCGTAGTTCACTTTCAAAAAAAAAAACAAAACAAAAAAAACACTTATGCTGATAATTTACTCACCCCCATGTTATACAACATGTCCATGTCTTTCTTTCTTCAGTTGAAAAGAAATTAAGGTTTTTGATGAAAACATTCCAGGATTTTCTCTATATAATGGACTTGGGGACCAAACGGTTTAAGGTCCAAATGAGAGTTTTAGTTCCGCTTCAAAGGGCTTTAAACGAATCCAGATGATGAATAAGGATCTTTCTCAGGACCCTTTGAGTCATGACTCGAAAAAAGATTTGTTCATTTTGATAAACGAGTTCGAATAGGAGGGTCACGGACAAGTAGCCTGACTTCGTCATACTCGTATTTATTGAGAATACGAGTCTGAAACCGCTTCATTGGGCTTTGATTATGAGGCGTGTCTTAACCGAACCAGGAAAAAAAAAAACTCTGCACTCAATTGGATAGTCGGTAGACCTACAACCTATCAGAGCAACGCAGTAAGTCAAATACTTTGCATTTCACAGTTTTAGAAGTATTTTTAAGTAAAAGTAAAATAACGTGTGTTGCTTCTTTTACTTGGTCCTTCATGAGTGCAACCAAAGGAGAAACCACAACGACCACAGGCTTTTCATCACTTCACATCTTCTTAGCAACCGTCAGAGCCAGCTGATAAGTTACACTTGATGGAAGGCAAAGATATCTTTGCGATCGACAAATGCCTTGATTGCAGTTTTCTGTTTGTCTATTAAAATTAATGTGCTGTCGATTCATTGTATAACAGACGCGACAGCGGAATCTATACATCTCAATTCTCCAGCTGCAGTCATCTCTGAGGGAAACCAGTTAAGCACGCCGCTCTTTGATAACGTGATGATTATGTCCCCGAAGATCACCTGTCCATCATCGTATAAAATCTGATTGGCCCAAAGTTTTTTTGCCAGATCATAATTACTCCTCAATGGATCGAGTCCAGACCAAACTTCCCATCCAAAAAATGTTGTGGGCAGAGTTTGGGCTGGCATCCAGGCTAACGGACAAGCATCACAGAACAGAACCCTTATTCATCATCTGAAATTATTTAAAGCCCTTTGAACAGTTTGCAGTTTGCACTGAAAGTGTCTTATGGAGCTTGAACCGTTTGGTTCACTGTCCATTATATGGAGAAAATCCTGGAATGTTTTAATCAAAAACCTTAATTTCTTTTCGACTGAAGAAAGAAAGACATGGGTATCTTGGATGACATGGGGTGAGTAAATTATCAGCAAAAGTTTTTTTTTTTAAAAGCCAACTACTCCTTTAATGCACTGTTACGAACATGAACATAAATGTTTTTATTAACTAACATTAACAAATGGTAATTAATGTTGTACAAATATTGTTCATTGTTAGTTTTTGTTAGTGAATGCATGAACTAATGCTACCAAAAGACCCTATTGTAACCTGTAACCAATTATTTATCTAAATATATATTATTACAACATAAAAATAATAAGCAAAACACACTAGACACATATAAATTTAAATATAGCATAGTAAAACTAAAAACCACACAGGGTTCACTTATTCAAATGAAGTAGTTATTTGGGTGACCCTCCTGAAATGTTCATAATAGCAGTCTTGGATAGTTAATTTTGTTAAGTACTTTTGTCTGGCCTATGCATTCTAATGTTCAGTACTTTGAAATAGTATCTTGTAGATTGTTCTGTATTGAAGTGCATTGTTTGACTCTGTGTTCTTTTGGTCCAACGCCACTAAACATCTTGAAGCAGGGCCCACCAAAAGTCTGCTCCGGGCTGTGCCAGGAGGTATACTAAAACCTCAGCCTCTGATCATACGATACAAAACACATTGCCCTGCCATTTCCCATTTATCTATAACTCTAAAATACTTCAGGGTGCGCGCACACACACACACACACACACACACACACACATGCACGCACACCTTAAAGGAAGGGGAAGACTTCATTATACTTATGAGAAAGAGCAAGGCAGCAAATCTAATTCACTTCTGAAGGAACGCAGTGTTATTGCTTTTCTATATTCACTCTATTTCAGTTCTCTGTCACTTGTGCACATTATTTGAGCGCTCACCTAGGGAGTCATTTGAAGCGGACGAAAATAAATCCCTGATATAGTTAAGCATTATGAGAGTTTAATGTTCTAACATGTCTAGGCACTAATAGAATAGGTTTCTTACTTTCATTGATGGAAGCCATTTTATTTTGGGCCTGAAAAATAGAACACAGGGATAAAGAGAATGATTGTAAGATACACTTACATTTGTTCAGTTGTTTTTTGCTTCAGGCAAAAGTAAGTAGCTTTGGACTGAAGCGGCGGGTACAACTGATGCAGATGGCAAAAGTCACACACTGTCAAGAGCTGAGTGGAAACCATATAGAGCTATATTTAAATAGCAACATTACTGAAATGCTTAGTGCACAGAAAATACATACAGTAGATGCCATGGAGGTGCAATTGCTCATATGAGATAAGTGCAATTTGAAGAAATGCAGTAGAAAAATGCAACAAAATGAGTTATATATTGAATTATACACTCTCTCGATGGGCACATTGTGTTTTGAATGTCGAGTATGTTGGTGTCCCTATAGGATCATTGAAAAGAATATGCTAAAAAAAAAAGCTAGAATACCTCAGTTGACAAGAAAGACCATGCTGGTTGAAAACAGCATCACCAATAAGCAGCAGAAATGAATATAAATTGTAATGTTGCAAAATGTTTAAAACAGTGCTGTAATAGATGCATTACTAGTCAAAATTAGCTAAATCAGAGGTTCTCAGCTTGTTTTGCATAATGACACAGATTATTGTGCATCTAGTTGCGAACCAACAAGAAAGCACCAGACATAACTCATTTTTTTTCAGGGTCATATTCTCTTAGGTGGTGTAGTTGCAGTTTTTTACAGACTGTAAAAAAAAATTCATGATTTGTAATCACAACATTTTTTATTCTGTAGATATATTAGATAATTTATATAGCTCAGATAACATAATATTTTGAGTTTCTGGTGATTAAATTAACCTCTTTCATTGTATTAACTCAATTTTTCCATTTCAATGAACTTAAAATTTCAAGGCAACCAGATTTTTATTTTTTAAGTTAAACCAACAATATTTTTTACAGTGCATTGGCTAATTAATCAGCGAAACTAAATGAAATGAAACATAAAATGAAAACTATAGTTAATATAGTTAACTATAGTAGTCTATATAAAAAAAGTTCTAAAATAACACTGGTCATGGCCAACCCAACCCGATCTCACGACCAAGTCATACAAATTCGACAAATGATTAAAAAGTGTCTAATTCGTAACAATTCATACGACCTCACTCGTATGAATTAGTGCGATTTTGCTAATTCGTACATATTTTACGAATTGGCCAATTCGTATGAATTGATACAGAATAACCTACCCCTTACCCTGCCCCTAAACCTAACCATCACATGGGTTTAGACAAATCGTACAAATTCGATACAGAGTAAGTTGATACGAATTAGACACTTTTTAATCATTTCGTCGAATTCGATACGAATTGGGCGTGTGTTAGTGTTGAGTTGAGAACGGCCGAACTAAATGACTTAATTTGGATGCATTCAAATTGGTTAAACAACCTGATTACCTAACTTTGCACTTCAAGCATATGAAACCTGTTATAACTCTATACAGAAGTTTATGATTGACAGTTCACCTCCACATACACTTAACACTTCAATCAGCATGCAGACACCATAGTTCTTCAAAATCACAGACTACAAAAATGCGGGCAGTTGTAATGAGCCCAGGATTCTAATAGCATATTGAGGCACCCAGGCAATTCCTGCTCCGAATGTCTTATCTCTACATTTCTCTCATTCCCTCTGTTTGCTTTTCTCCATTGTTTGTGAGACTGCAAAAATTCAGGCAAGTTTTCTTCACATCTTAAGGATAGCCAGTATGTGATTACAGCATCTCTTTCACTAAGAACAGCAAAGCAATGACACACATATGGATGACTCCAAACATCAGACTATTTACTCTATGATTGCAGGAGGATAAAAGAGAAATGTTTGTGATGTGTTCAGAGAGAAAGAGAGAGAGATAGTGCAAGAGAAAGAGAAAATACTTTTAGGTTACATTCTATCTACATGGTTAGAGCTCATTTGGAGCAATCATGTTGAAAAACATCACATAAAACGAGACATGCTGAACCAAATCAAAATGTAAGTGACCTTAGCCTAAATTACGTGAGCTAAAATAGCTGGTTTGGAAAAGCAAATTAAAGATATTGTTTTGTTGTTTGCCTGAACTGTAAACAGAAAAAATAAAACCAAAACATGACATTTGATCCAATCCATATTGTAGAATTCAATTTTTTTTTTAAATGCATTTCATTCTAAGTAGACAGTCTGGCTGCATGATTAATCGAAATCATTTTTTTTTTGTGTGTGTTCAAATTTTACAAAATTTATATAATAAGTGAGTAAATCAGGAATCCATTTTCCAAACCATGTTTTTGCCTTATCCTGACCTTATCCTGACCTATAATGTTATCTGACTATTTTAGACTGGTTCGGGTCAGCACTGCTGCGGAGTAGCCTAGTATCTGTGTGACTCATTAAACAGAGAAAGTAGCTTCGGCTACATTTTTCTTCCGCAAGACAAAAGACGCATTTCTGTTTATTAACCGCTAGAGAGCTAAAAGTTACAGACTGCAGCTTAAATAAATAGATAAATCTGCTTTCACAAAAAATCTGCTTTGCACTCTGCATTTCAGAGTGAAGTGAAAAAAAGAAATAAAGACAGCCTTAAATGTTAAAACTGAAATTGTACTGTACAATAAAATGATTATTATATTGTTTTCTTTCAATTTTACAGTCAGTATTGCAATTGTAAGATTCCATATTGTGTTTAATATTTCTATAATAATATGTAATGTTTTATTTTGATACATAGTTTTTGACCAAAAAGTGCAGTTCTACAAGCAAACCTAGAGTTTTAATTAACTAACGAATAAATTACAGTCATTTGGAGTTCAGATTTTTGGTCATGGTTTTGATTCCTATAGGGAATAAATTAACTGATGAAATGCATACATTGAATGAAATGTACAGTAAGGCACTTTGGATAAAGGTGTACATAAATACATAAATGTACAGTTATGAGTGTAATTTTGGATGTGATGTGTACAAATTGCCCTATACTGACAGTATATATATATATATATGAAGAATTCAGATGCAAAACCGTTTAAGTGCCATTTGAAATTTTCTTCTAAAATGATCATTTTTATCAAGCTTGTATATTTAAGTTCAGTAATTTCACTCAAATGGCAATGAAGATTACCTATTAATTGTCATTTAAGTGAAATTCCTGAACTTAAATATACAAGCTTAATAAAAATGGTCAGTCTGTTTTTTTTAGAAGAAAATTTCAAATGGCATTTAGATGCTTTTGCATCTATCTTCTTCATATATACACACATACACACAGTAGCTTAATATACAAAGTTTTTACTTGATCTGTTCACAGATAGCAAGCTATGTGTATTAAAAGTCTCCAGCAATTTGAAATATGAATAGTGATTCCTTGCCTTACACATCAATAATGCATATTACATCAACAGCTGAAGTTTGGGACAAGCTAACTTGGATCTAACCTCAGGGCTGATGAAAATAGACTTCTAAATATTTTTTTGAAAGAGATTAGAAAGCTACGTGCGAAGAGCTTTAGACTGTAGGCAATTCAGATACTCATCACCAAAGCCAGACTTCTTGCAGAACAAGAAACCACTGTCGTTACTGATCCGAAATGGAATAATAAGGCAAAACCTGACAGTCAGATAAGGTTATGAGAGGGTGATCTGTTGTTATTTGTGTACGTGTTTGTGCACGTGGACGTGCAATGTGAAGTTCCATCTGCACGGATTTGGTTTCACCTAAGAATTGATGCATCTCTGATAACACACACATGGGACGTGGGATGTTGGCGACAGGATTGGTGGTGCCGTATCGGACCCTGCAGTCTCATCTCTCACAATGTCCACACAACCTTAGGAGAAACCCTCAAGCAGCATTTGCTTCTGATAAAAATCAGGCGATGCTAAAGAATTGCTTTCCAGTACATCGGAAAATGGATTCCATATCTGCAAGTCTGCAAATCACAATGTTGGAAAACACCACTGTAGCATAAAGTCCTCCTCATTCACTCACACCATCCACGTCTTCCAGTGTCTCAGCACTTGCAATGCTAAAGGTGCAGTACACTCAAAATTACCCTAATGCTACCACTTCAATAAAATGAATGTTACCCACACTCGCGGTCTTTGCACTTGACCACTTGACGTATTTCCTGTATTTGGCCCAAGTGTTCAAGTAGGCTTGAAGACTACAAGTGTGTAGAACATTTGATTACCTGATGAGATACACTTATAGTGTTGCAATAATGCAAGGGTTTACAGAGCTTTATCTTTATTTTGTTTTTCAATTTCAAATGTTAAAGAACACATTTTAAAATATGTGGTGCTTCTAATTAATAATTAAAAAAAAGTTGCAAATGTTGTGCAAAAATACACAGAGCCTACTCATCTTTGCACCAGTAAAAATCACAAACAATTTGTGTTACTACCAGATTACATGAAGCATATAATTAGTTTAACTTACAGTGTAATGTTTTCCTTGCTATCTCCGCATTTTCACAAGCGATTTCCCAAATCTAATGCATGATGGCATACGCAGTAAATTTAACTTACAGTATAATGTTTTCCTCACTATCTCACATTTTTGCAAGCAATTTCCAAAACCTAATGCATAGCATGGGATACGTTTAGCCTTGAATACTGCTCCGAATGCGGTATTTAACCTACAAATGGTCTTCGTTTCCTGTTTACACTTCTGGGCTTCGGGGTCTATACGACCACAACAATTGATTGAGTAATTGTACAAAAAAAATTGTAAATTTTTAATCATACAAATAATATATCATTTTTTTTGTTTACTTTTCATCTATTCATTAATGCTGTGTTTTTGGAGATATGTAAAGTCCTTTTGTATCCATATACCACACAATTCCTCAACTACACCATTAGCTTTAGCATTAGCATATGAAATGTTATTTTTTTATGATACATTGCATTTATGCTCTAGTACTACGGCCTTCATTTCTGTGGAATTTTTTTTTTTTCAGATTTATGCCAGATTTTTTATTTATTTTATTTATTTTGACACATGAAGAAAATATTTTCACATTTCCCATTAATTTCAATGTGGGGTCATATTGACCCCAAAGACCAGAAGTGTAAACATTTATTTTATTATTATTATTTTTTACATACCTTCAGAACAACCGAATCAAGCCCAGTTTTTTGTGTGTATAGATAGATCAGTGTATGAAAAGTCACAAAATCTTATTCCACTGAGATGAAGGGAACATTTTTTTTGTTAAGTAAAAGTCAATTCGGGGTCATGTACAGACCCCATGACCCGAATCAGAGGGCTACAGGTAGTCTATACTGTTCTATACTGTAGTAATTACCAAAACATGGCAAAAACACTGTCTTCCCAAACACAGCTTAGCCAGGTCTAGTCCCTTTTTTATTTTGCGTATTCCAAGGTGGAGATTAATTTAAATGAGGAACAATATGACTTCATAAAGCCCGAAAACATGGCGTTTGTTAGACCAAACTAGCAGTTCATTACTCTCAGGATTCTGTTAAGTAAAATTTTTCCATTGGGCAGTGGACTTTGAGCTTTGTAACCTTGCAGATCTTTTTTATGCTCAAACAGCTACACCTAACTGAAGATGAAAAAGTGCAAAATGCATAGCAGGAGCACTTTAAAATTCCAACTATTTAAAATGCATTGCTATTACCTCTACGGGCAAAGCTTAATCGTTACATCCTTTTCTTTGTTTATTTTTTTGTATGTGTGCTTTGAGGAGAAAAAGCTGAAAATATACAGTAATTAAACAAAGCAAGTCAAGTTACGAATAAAAAATGTATTTCTGATACCTGAACCAGGTCTCATGAATCTTCATTCGATTAGTGCCCTAGCAACCATTTGTATAAATACGTGTTTACAGTGAAACAGTGTCTCTAATGGCTGCTGTTTACATTGATCTCTCAATTCCAGATGCATGCAGGCAAAATGCCTTTTAGCTTCAGAGCTATTTTTTTCATGCACTAAAATGGCAGTAGAAAGGAAAGTGAAATACACTGATTCATCAAACAGGAAACATCATAGAGAAGAGAATGAGAAGCCATGTGCAGGTCCGACATTGTTTTAAATGTAGAAAGCATTTGGTCTAAACACATGAGCGAATGATGTGTTAGACAGACAGTGTTCCCCTGTTATGAAAGCAAAAATAGCTTATATGCTTTCATAACAAGGGATGCACCGGGCTCAGGGCCCCAAACTGCACTCAATAAAATGCTCTGATACCAAAACCGATACCATTGACAGAGCAAACAGAGAGCATAAATCTAAGTAAATGCATCTAATAACAGAACATTAAAGGGTTAGTTCACCAAAAAATTTAAATTTGGTCATTAATTACTATTCTTTAATTAATGACCCATGTCGTTCCAAACCCATAAGACCTTTTTTTAGGGTTAGGACTTACCCTAAAAAGGGCTAACCCTAACCCTAAACATTTTAATGAAATCCTAGAGCTTTCTGAATTTTGGACCCGGCCTTGTAAAAGGATAATACGCAGAAAACATAGTTAGGGAGGATAACCACCAGTATAAATGGCAACACTTAGTCAAGCAAAATAAAATAAAAACACTACTCTGAATGTGGCACATGAGTGACAAAATTAACCAAACAACAAAAATCAAACAACAGGAAACAATAAAGAAATGCTTATCAATCACATGAAACAAGTGGCTGCCCTGGTCCCTTTTCAAGAGAAACCAAGCATGTTAGTTACCAACCAATCGCATAGCATAGTCAACTCAAACATAACTAAAAAATATAGGACTACTTTTCAAGTATGCTCAACTGTCCTAGAGCACATTAACGCATGCACAGAAAAGGTAAACATTCCATTGCTACAGACATAGAAAGTCATTAAAACTTGTTTGAATGCAAGTACTGTATAAAACATTTAGTGGAAAATGTAAATATTGAGATTTACCAGTGTTAGTAGCCAAGCAGATCGAGTCACAGTGCAGGTGATCACATAAAGGTTAAACCTCCATGCTGTACAGGTGTCCTCCATGAAGATAAGACACACACTTCTAAAATTACCCTTAATAAAATTAAATAAATAAGTACTAAAATTCAATGGTGGTGATTAAACATGACCAGTTATACCTGCATAAAAAGGAGCCCAACTCACACAACAGTGTCTAGCATCAAAAAAAAAAAAAAAGCCTTGCAGACTTATCACTTCCTGATTGGTCATGTGACCTTACAACAGATCATATGATCCCGGGTGTTGAGGGAATGTGCTGCATCTGTGTTGTATACCTGCCTGAGTAGATCCCCACACAGTAAAACATGAACTGTTTCATGATTCATGTATAACGAGTGGAAAGCCGCACAGTAATCACAAAGTATTCTGTAAACATCCTAAGCATTCGCCCAGAAAGCTGCCTGTACTTCTATTTCAAGTAAATGTAGGGGAGCGCGGGGCACAACCTAACGCGGGGTTAAATGTAACACGGACGGTTTACATAGTTCGTCAGGATCAGTATACATATAACTTTGTTAGACTTTCACAAACAGTGTTGGAATTTAAAATGTTTAAAATTTAGTGTACTATGAATGATAACTTATTTATTTATTAAAAACATGGCCTGTTATTAATGCAATAAACCCTTTAAATGTATATCTTAAGCTCATTTGTATTATTATTACTGTTATTATTATGAATAGTAATATTAATTGTACATGCAGGTGCCACACACAAACCTAATTTAATTGCAATTACAATATTTATAATTGTATTTATTGTTATTTATTGCAAAACTATGCAGCCCTTTTCTATGTCTCTATCCATGATATTGATCCACAATAGAAGGATGATTGGATGAGGGATGGATGTATGGATATCTGTCTATACAGATGCACAAACAATCTCAAACTATATAAATAAAATAGTACTGAATTATGTGTGTTACACACAAGTGTTACAACTAACCCCTCTGTCTGTTACAATTAACCCCGCATATGGGGTAAGTTGTAACATTTGCACTTCTGTCACTTTCAGTGGAACTGTACGAAAATGGTAGGTCCTAGAAAAAAACTTTCAGTGGTCATTTGTAGCAGAGATGTGTATGTTGCTTGTGTAAAAAAAGTATTAATCTAACCTAATTATTTTTTAATTAATTGAGCCAAAACCAAAATGCAAACTGAAAACCAAAACCAAAATGAAATACAAACGAGGAGTAATTCACTAATGAGTTTGTCAACTAACTAGAAATTTTGTGTGAAATTAATTTTAATCTTTGGTGGCAGCTTGCCTTGTAGACGTAGGAGTGCTGTTCTGGATTAGTGGGATGGGCTCGACGGAGCTGTGCAATGTGGTGCATTGTGGGAGTTGTTGTCTTAAATGCACCTTAAAGTTATTTTCTGTCTTTTTTCGCTCAAGAGGGCATCAAATTCAAAATTTATTTTACATTTCAACTACATATATGATCCACTTTCAATAAAGAACAGAACCAAAAAATGAAAGTATCTGTATCGGACTCATTCTGAAAAAAGGGGTAATGGTGTATCTTTAATTTGAGCAGAAGCATGAAGCAGAATACTCACTCACTTACTCACTCAATCGCTCGCTCCTGTTTTCTCCTTTCCCTGGCTCTCTCTTGCTTTCCATCACAGGAAAATGAACCATATCTCACTCAAACACACAGCAGACAGCCACAAGACGAGGTGTGATTGTTTGCTTTGTCAGACAGCATGAAAGACCCTGATACCCATCTCTCCTTCTGCCCTCAATCCCATCTGAGCTCTATTGTAGTTTGTGTTTTGGAAGTCTATTGATAGAGAAAGAGAGAGAGGAGAGGAAAAGAGGGAGAAAAAGTACTAGATTATTTGTGACAGCGATGCTGATGCTGATGATGATGATGATGGGGTGACAGTGACAAGGAATATGGCATCAATATCAGTGCATCAGTCCCTCAGTCTATGTGAAACACAGAAATGGCAAATAAGATACTGTTTGTGCACACCATGATGTTGAAATTACTTTCCTCTGCTGGACTAAAAGGACTATTTACTTCTCAGCACACTTCAAATGAAGGAACATCATTATCACTTTCTCTAGAACTATCATAAGGATAATAAAGTTGCCAATGGCCAATCACCAATCGCTCTATTAAAAAAATGTCCGTAAAACAACTCTCTTTTGTCTTCACAATCTGTTTTGTTTTATTTCAATGGAAAGGTATTAACAGTCTTTAAGATGTTGTTTTTTATGTTTAACATAACTGCTTTGCTTGATGCATAAATAAGTAGTTTTCAAAAATGTATCTTATTTGAAATGCTTCTCATGAATCTGTTTCTGACTCTAAATTAATGGGTTTTGTGGTGGTGACTACTAATTTGCAAAATAAAAT
Source organism: Hybognathus amarus (assembly GCA_030378365.1). NCBI lineage: Eukaryota > Metazoa > Chordata > Actinopteri > Cypriniformes > Leuciscidae > Hybognathus > Hybognathus amarus. The sequence continues at coordinate 645,960 of JAQIUQ010003768.1, read as the reverse complement.
GTTCAACTTTAGATTAAGCAGTGGAACAATTTCAGAGTAAAGGTGCAGTCCCTTCAGAGAAATTTCGAAGGTTAAAAAAAGGCAAATTGTCAATAGCGTAGAAGTGATGCATGGGGCACAGATCACACAGAGAAACTCCCAATTACATAGATAACTAATGGAATGACTGGATTGCGAAATTTTGCAGAGCAATGGTTCATGTGACCACACTTTTGGCCTTTTCACAAGATTTAAAGCAATTGTTCACCCAAAAATGAAAAATCTCAGTGATTTATTCGAGTTGTTTACTTGACAAGATGCGGCACTGAATAAAATGGCAGATTTTGTCAAATAGGGTGTACAATTTCGATTCAACCTCCCTTCCACTAGATGGCAGACAGTGTTGGGGAGTAGTTAACTACAAGTAGCATAGCTACTAACTTAACTACATTTTTCAGTAGTTTGGCAGTAGCTCAGTTGCTTTTTAAACAGTGTAGCTTTTCCAGTAGCTAACTACTTTTTGCAGCAAGTAGTGGTGTAGCGCGAGCAAAAGCTAAATTGCTACATTGTCAAGCCGGCGGAATCAGCGCGATGCAAGGATATTCTTCTTGTTAGATTACAAACTATTTTTTGCCATTATCGCCACCTGTTGTTTAATCACGCATCTTGCGGCTAACGGTCCACTGGCGTACAGAAGTGGGTTGACACACCCATATTATGATTATATAGCAAGACGTGACGGCAGATTTGGAGGATGCAGAAACAACTAACGTTAATTACCCATGGCCTTATTTGTCCAAGTTCAATCAGTATTTTTGAGAAAATGTTCTACATGCAATTTACGTTGGATGTATATTTCGTTCTTGCAATATTGTAGGCTATTTGTTGCACTTTTGACAAACAGTCAAAAATATTTTTAGTGTTGTGTGTAATAAAACAATACTCTTTGAAATCGTAATTGCATTGCCTTGTTTTAAACACTAAATATTTTACTTAAACATTCCTCAGACACTTATTCAGTTATTTATAATATACATTGTTCAAAACGCAAAAGTAGTTTCAATGTAGCTAGCTACTTTTTGATTGTAACTTGTAGTGTAGCTAACTACTTTTCTAAACGGGTAGCTTGACTGTAGTTAAATTACTTTAACTTACGAGTAGCTTGTAGCTTGTCAAACTACAGTTTCAGTGTAGCTCCCAACACTGATGGCAGACATATCATACTTCATCCCCATCTTAAAAAATGTCATGCTTCTTTACAAAATCTTCGAGCTAGAGCGCATTGGATCAGTGGCGAACAAAAGCGGAGCTAGTGTGCGAGTGAACCATTTTATCAGAGCCTCTCCGTTATTGCGGAACGTATTGTGGTTGAGACTTGTCTAATGCCACTGGGCATGTTAGATGAGGTCAAAGTATTTATAGGACAGTTAGGAGGCACGCGGAGCAAGGTCTGGGGGTCGCAAATGAAAATTACAGTATACCAAGGGCAGATCTGGCCGCTCTTCTTGTATCATCACACTCATGATCTGTGCCTTGGCATGGTGAGCGTTGGCGAAGTGTATGGATGCTGCTCTGAGCCCGATTGCCAGCTCCAGGGCATCCAAATTCTCAATTTACCTGACGATTGGATCGACTTCAGCCTAATCCAGGGAGTTAATGACACACCACAGTGACCTTTGTTCTTCGTCATACTCTGTGACAATTTATCTATAATTGTATTATTTATAAAATAATATATACTTTACTTTATTATATAAAATAAAAATAATTTTATATTTTAAAAGCTAAATAACAAGTGTTCTCCAATGACACTGTTTCTAAACAATACTACTATAATAATAATAATAATAATACTTTTTTAAATTATTATTATTATTATTATTTAGAATGAAATAAGTCATAAATATGTTGGCTTTGATCAAATACTGTACAGGTTGTACCTACTGGGAAAATTCAATTCTTCATCTGAAAAGTATATATTCTGAGCACAGACCGTAATGGATGATTCATGGAACCAGAAGCTGAAATAATAATAAAAAAAACTAAAGCTGACCTTTCACACTTCATCACATGTGACTGATATTACAGAGAAAAGTACAGAATGCAAGATTTCCCCATAAAGCAGAACCCAACATAGTCATGGACAAATAAAGAGACTCATCCAATGGGAGGCACTGGTGTTTGTGAGGCAGGGGAAAATTAAAGTAAGACAGAGCCGGACCCGAGTGAAGTTCAAAAGCAGGTATGCGGCTTGTGCGCTCGGACACTCCATATGGGGATATTCCGTATGGGATCAGGAATTAGCTCATGCTCTTCTGGATTCTCCCTCTGTTACCTCATTAAAAGGGTACATGTGAGGATACATCCAGACTCATACACACACAGTCTTTAAACATATGCACTTGTGAGCATGATGTATGTTGTGTGTGTGAATGGCGTTTGATGTATGTGGATTTATAAGGAGAGTGTACATGTGGGTGGGTTTGAGAACACTTACTGGTTGATATGCAGCTCACATTCAGGGTTTCTCTTCACAGCCCAGCAAGCAAATGACTGAGAAGAGCCACTTCAGTGCAGGGCTAAAAGCATAGTGAATTTGTGCATGTGGACGTCCCAGTCCTGTTGAAAAGACCAGCATAGACCAGGTTTATGCTTAAACAGACAATGCAAAAAGTAAATTCAGATTTACCCAACATCTGAGCTACTGTAATATGAGGACAAACACAGCTACGACAAACCTACTAATATGCTAATATTAATCCTGATATTCTTCAGTTGATTATTGAATTCTAAGAATTTGAATTTTCAAATAGTCACGATGCATTATGTGTTCACTGTGTATATAAACACCAACATCTGTCCCACGGTTGTGCTAAGTTTTAAATAGCTGTGAAATGGCTTGCTGTTAGGGAGCTGTACTTAGCAATTATGCTGAGTGCAAGTCACCTGACAGTTCTTTAATGTGAAGACTTTGTTACCACTAACACAAAATGTCATGAGTGCTACAGTGATGTTAAAATCAAATCCAAAGCATAAAGATAACAGAGGATGTGGAGATAGGAAGTATGGTAATGATGGAAGAAACTAACTAAACATGATATGGAAGAAGAGGATTTTGAAATTCTGCAGCTCGAATCCGATGTCCGTGGCTGTCTTTACGAATAGCAGTATAGTGTAGCAGCTGAGGCTGATGGAGAAACCGGAGGCGGCTGCCTGTCGCGGTCGAGGAGCCCGGACTGGATCACGGACTGCTGTTGCCCGTGCTCTTGCTGTGAACTACGAACACCAGTGGCGGTTCTACTTTGAATTACACCCAGGGCGAGACCCCTCGAGACCCCTTATTTATTATTAATAGTAAAATTCGTAACCGATTTTTCCCATGGCTGTCGTTGCTATAGAACCATGAACTCATTACACTGCGCTCTCCACAACGACAAAGACGTTTAGTAGCTAATGTATTTCCAGCACAGAAAAACGCTTGCTGTATTTCTGCTAAAAGATTTATTTACGGAGAAGAGAAAAAACACCCAAGTGTTTGGGTGCACGTGAGCGCATAATGAGCGCGCTTCCCGTGCCGCCTATTTGAAACATAGAGGATTTGAAATGACCTCGACATCGCTTCTGCGCACGGCACCTTCTTCAGCAAGCAGGGCGCCATTGCCAATAATTGAATCAAAATGATAAAAAATAGAAAAAACTTTGCGGCACAGAGGTTTAACTGCTCGTGCTTCCCCCCATGTGACATGAAAAATGCCGCCCAGGGCGACTGCCCAGTTCCGCCCGTGCCTAGAACCGCTACTGACGAACACAGATAGAGTCCGTCTGCTGCAGAGAATTTCAACGATGGCAGTTTCTCCTGAACGTAAGCTCTGAATCAGACGAGCACATGGACGTTTGTGTTGTGATGTGAACCATCCTAGTTTCGCCTGACTGAACATCCAGATATCATACAGTAATTCACCATATAGAAAGAAATACAAACAAGGAGTAATTCACTAAGGAGTTTGCCAATGTAACGGTAGCGGGTTTTGTTGTTGTGGAAAGGAGGAGGCGGGAACCGGAGAACATTTAAACATTTAATAGTAAAATGAACAAATACAAAAGTCTAAGCCAGCAGCCCCTCATTGACGATTGCTGTAATGTTACTCACAACATAAACAAAATACATCATAAAATCAGGCCTGTTTCTCTGTCGATCTGCCGTCACTCGCTCCTCATTTTATGCTTTTGCTCCTTTGTGAGAGACACGAGACTGGTGTGTCTTTCATTATCACTCACGGCACCGGCCTTGCGCCACCCTCTTACGTCCCTCGACCTCGATCGTCCTGCTCACCACAGCCAACTAACTAGAAATTTTGTATGAAATGAATTTCAAACTCTGGTGACAGCTAACGTTAGCCTTGTAGACGGAAGAGTGATTTCTCTGATTTGTGCACAGTGGGTGTGGCTTGCGGAGCTGTGCATATGGTGGATTGTGGGAGTTGTTGTCTTATATACAAATGCGCCCCTCTGTGATTTTCCATCTTTTCTCGGTCAAGAGGGCACCAAATTCAAAAATTATTTTACATTTCGACTACATATATGATCCACTTTCAATAAAGATTAATGTTTAAATGGGTGAAATGCTCCTCTAAGAGGTAAATCGTGGTCTGCAACAATATTTAGGTAGGAGGCACATGTCAAATTTACGTCCACATGAATGGCTGGATCCAGAGTTTCCGAGCAGAACATAACATACACAATTCACTGGCTTGTCGTCATCTCACAGTGCATCCTGGTGATGTCACTTCCCCAGGTAAATAGAGCACATACATGGCCATCCATGTGATATGAAAGAAAACAGAACTTATCAGACCATGCAACCTTCTTACACTGCTCTGAGGTCCAATTCTGATGCTCGTGTTCCCATTATAGGCTATTCGACGGTGGAGGGGGTCATCATACGTACTCTGTTTGGTCTGTGGCTACGCAACCGCATATGCAACAGAGCGTGACACACTGTCTGTTGTTACATCCATAGCCATCATTGAAATGTTTACGTTCTGTTGGCTCGGACCAGTTGGCATAGCCTTGCACAGAGTAAACAATAAGTCCGCACACCAGAAAATGCTCCTTAGCAATTTGAATAGTTGCTCACCATGTGTAACGTTTCGTTGACTTTGAGAACTGATTGTTTGCTTACCATCTAATCTACCCAGACCATAATATGTGTATCATGTGAAATGATCATTTTGGCTCATCAGTGTATTGATTCAGGTAATGTCTTTCAGCATTAGTGTGTTCTTGACACCTCTGCATTCCTGCCACTTTTAGGATGCAATTAATGTACACAAGGGCTGATCTGCTCTATCTCATAATGCACAATGCCATGCAATTATCGTTGACACTAATGCGTTGCATGTTTGCATGTATGAATGCATGGTGAGCGAGTGGCTGAGATGGCTTTCGGGAGCGTGTTTCCCAGTGTGTTTTTTTGCATCTGCAAATGTCCAAGAAGGCACGTACTTCTCATCGTGCATGAATCACAGAGTTATGTGTGTGTGTGCTAAATTATACAGCTCAACTACATTCGTAGTCCTGTTGTGGTAATTGCTTGTCCTGTCCTCTCTATTGTTGAGTCTGTCGCCGCAGCTCACCCGTAGAGAGGAGCTCATGCAGTCATGGCTAATTCATTTCATTATGGCCTAATCAGAGAGGCGCACGTGGCATTTAGCCTGATTTCTGCAGATCAAAGACACCACTGTGTGTTCATGGGAGTCTTTCATTAAGCCACGTTCACTCTCTCGGCAACCGAACTGCGCAATTCCAGGAACGTTAACAACACAATTGTAAGGAAAACAGGGAAGAGAGAGGAAAGGCTGCATTTGAGAGGAATTGAAATTCAGTCTGGTCTAATATCAGTTCTCTAGAAGAGTCATGTTTCATTTTAGATCATGGATTTGTATATTGTGCATTTGTACAGCTAAAATAAAGGAAACTTAACTAAATATCTGAACATTTTTAAATAAACTTGGAGTATATTGTTTAAACAATAAATGCCTGAGATTGATTAGTTTTACTTTTTAATTAAATACATAATTTGTAATTCCTCTCGGGATGAGTATGATTGTTTATTATTATTAGGACACACACCCGGTCCAAAATACACACAACTTACAATATTAAAAAGACATCGTTCCATTCACTCTTAAAAATGTAACATTATTCTTGAAAAATAAATGTATTGATTTAGTGATCAAGTTATTGTATTTGTCGTTGAAAACGTGGCTTTATCAAATATTTTTTTGTATCAAATGTAAAAAAAAAAAAAAAAAAGTGGGCATTCATGGTTGTAAAATACAGCATTGCATAATATAAGTTGGGGGTTTATTTTAGAAATTAGTACTTTTTTTCCGGTGAGGGCACATTAAATTGATCAAAAGTAACAGTAAACGCATTTATAACTTTACAAAATGTTTCAATTTAAAATAAAAAAAAATTTTCTTCTTTTTAATTTCTGGTTTTAAAGTAAAATAAAATACTGAAAGAAAATATCATGTAATTAAGTCACAACTGCTTTCAGCATTAATTCTATTAAAAAATGTTACTACTATGATACAAATGTTACCTTGGTTATCAGCATATTAGAATGATTTCTGAATGATCATGTGACACTAAAGAAGACAATGATGCTGAAAATTCCACTTCACAGGAATACATCGCATTTTAAATTGTATTGAAATATAAAACAATTATTTTTTATATTATTTCACAAAATTACTGTAGTTTCGATAAAAAATAAATAAATAAAAAAAATGCAGCCTTGATGAGCATAAACGCATTAGGCCTGTTAAAATCTTATCGACCCCAAATCATTGAACAGTTGTGTAGGCCTAAGTGTGTTTGGTCTGGTTCATTTGCCTTCATGTTTCTCTAGTTTGAAGCATAAACCTCACTTAATTAATTAATAACTGCGTCTTTGCATCATTGCATGAATAAATAGCCCAATAGATAGTAGCTTTATAAACGACCATTGATAAACCTGCTCTTTCTTTCTCTCTCCATGGTAAGCAGAGTGTTAATACATGTGGAGCAGAGCACCAGTGGGGAGTAAGATTCCTGAAGAGCTGTGACTGCTATGTCAATGAGAGGATCATTACTGAACACTGACAGCTCTGATCACTGGGAAAAGGGCTAAATCAGACTAAATTGTGTTATAGCCACCTCCACCTTCCATGCTCCAGCCCATCCCACACTCCCTCCATTCTCTGGAAGGGAACCAAGAGCGTTAATTGCAGACCTTGAGGGGAGGAGAACAAGAAGAAGAGGAAAGTCGTGGGAGGAGGGGAAAAAAAGCATTTGTCTTTTGGCTACATTGATATCTCCTAACCATATCGCCGTCTCAGGTGGAAAGGAATCCCTTGATCCCACTGTTGTTTCCTCTCCATCCCACAAAGCACCTCCTAAATCCCTCCTGAAACATTTCCCAATTCAATATTAAAGTGTCTTTTCTTTTTTCTCAATCGATCGCCAGGGTTTAAACTCCAAACTACAAAATTAGCTTTGAAAATTAACCACATAAATTGCAGAGAGTAGCAGTGTTATCCCAGATCCAAATCCACAAAACACACTGACAGACTTGTTATAATAAAAGCAAATGTGTGACAGAGGCTGCCTGAGAACAAGCTGGAGATTTGTTGGAAGAGCGTGTGGAAAACAATCAAGTTGAGACAGAAATCTTTTCCACATCCACATTTTCCATTTGAGTGAGAAATAGCTGTTTGGGCGTAATGGTATATTGGAAAAGCAACAAATGACCCTGTTCAGGGGAGGTGATGGTGTCATTACACACACACACACATATGCGTACATACACATATGCCTACACTCAACCGGCTTTAAATTAAAAAAAATATATATATGGAGAGACTTCCAAAGCAAAACGGCGGTGTACTGACACTGAGAGAGAGAGAGAGAGAGAAAGAGACAATAGAGAGAGAGAGAGAGAGAGAGAGAGACAGAGAGACAGAGACAGAGAGACAGAGACAGTGAACTTCATGCTATCTCATAAAATACTCCATGATTTCAAAGAGTTCATAATTGCATCTCATAACCCACACATGAATATGAAGGGAAGATGTGAGCGCACACAGGGAATTAGATTCACGCTCTGTGGATGCTCCGTCTCCACCTCCAGTCTGGTGCTAATGTGCCCAGAGGTTGAGTCCTGATAAACCATGAGCGATTGCAATCGCAACTCAGAGAAAAGCCGCCTCTTAGCACTGCGCATTTCAATTTGCCGCAGTCCCCCCACATCCGATAAGCAAAAACACAGATAACGGAGCAATTTTCCCACAGACATCATCTGCACATCACAGACCGCCATTGTGCCATTTATAAGTATAGGTCGGAAATGTTTTTATCTGACAAACGTTGAGCTACTGTGTTCATTTACAAAGAGGCATAAAGTTATTTTCACTGCAGACACATTTGCAGAATTTGAATACATTAAGATGAGGGAATAGATGTAAGAAATAAGTAGAATCATATTTCTTGGAATATTTTCACAATTAGCTAGGAGTGTTAGCATATTGTATACACACTAGCATAGCTATATTTAATTAAGCCCCTGCTTCCTATTCAACACATGGTTATCGGTAATGTGCACTTCAATTTGCTTGCATTTCCAGGTTTTCAAGTAGTCTGTTTCACCTTTTCCTGTAATATCACAGAACTGTCGGATATCAGGTCGAATTAAACCTAAAGTAAAGCCCAAAAACACAGATCAATCAATAATTGGCCAATTAGGGTTGTTTTGATGGCTAGTCGAACAGTGCCAGGCTTCTAAAAGAGATAGTTGAAGGGTTAGTTCACCCCAAAAAAATGAAAATTATGTCATTAATGACTCACCCTCATGTTGTTCCAAGACTGTAAGACCTCTATTCATCTTCTGAACAGTTTAAGATATGTTGTCCAAGAGTTTTCTGTCCCTCCATTGTGTTTTCTGATGTTTTTTGAAATGTACATTTACATACATTTCATGGGGTCAAGGTTACTTTATTATCCCTGAGGGGCAATTTCTGTACAACACACAACACTAACACAACACTACCACAATGTATAAACACACGTAGTCTTAAAAAATACATATAAAATGTACGGATTGACAACAGAACCGGAATACAATAATGCTGAATAAAGTCATAGTTTTTGATATTTTTGGACCAAAATGTATTTTCGATTCTTCAAAACATTCTAACTAACCCACCTGATGTCACATGGACTACTTTGATGATGTCTTTATTTCCTTTCCAGACAAGGACAGTATACCGTGACAATTTCAATGGAGGGACAGAAAGCTCTCGGACTAAATCTAAAATATCTTAAAGTGTGTTCTGAAGATGAATGGGGGTCTTACAGGCTTGAAACTGACATGAGGGTGAGTCATTAATGACATAATTTTCATTTTTGGGTGAACTAACCCATTAAAGTGCAAAAGAGAGAAGCTTCTGACGGTTCATTCTCTCTTGTTTCCTGCTCCAGGAATACACTATATCACTACGGCAACCTGCTAAGAGGTTACTATAGTTACAGTGTGGCGTTTCACAGTGGAGTGGTGCATTGATAAACAGTGAAGAGGAAGAAACAGAGGAGAGGATGGAGGGTGAGAGAGCACTGTGTTGACAGTGATTCGTAATTTGCTCTCTCTCTCTCCCATAAACTGTGAAAGGCAGCAAGTCAGAAATGACAATAGAGAAATAAAGAGGAAGATGAGAGCGATGACCCAGCTTCAAATGCTGAACGCTTTCTTTTAATCAGATGCACAATGAACGCACTTGCCCGAAAGGTTAATTAACAAATTTCACTCTTTATTTTTTTATTTTTTATGAAGCATTGAAGCGCCTGCCTAGAACGGCTAACAAAAGAAAGCTTGTGGACTTGTCAGGTACGGATCGCTGTGACTGAAACATTTAGCCTGTTCTCAATACCCGTGATTGTTATATAAGCTTGTAGAATGAAACATCTAGGTAATCGGAACACGTCCGCTCTCTGTGAGTTTCAGAGACCACTATGAGGTTTTTAGGGGTTGCATTGGCTCAGCTAGATGCACCCACATCAATAATCTTATCTTGGTTGAACAGAGGACTGGAACACAGCCTTTCAATATCATTTAAGCCCCAAAAATAGATGAAAAAGAGGGAAAGAGAGATGAAAGGAGAGTTCCAGGAAGGGGCAGGAAACCCAAGCCCCAGAGTCAGCGATTTGTCTCAGAGAGATCAGCGTAATCGGGTAGAGCTCATGGGGAATGAGAGGGGGCTTACAGGAAGATGTTTGCTTACAAGTTTAGAACTTGTAAATGCAGCAGCAAAATTGCAAAGGGCAAAGGAGGCCACTAACTGATTTTTGCTTTGAAATATGCATACTCATGAATGCCAGAGCAGGGCCTGCAACAGCAATGACACATTTCCAGTTCCTGGCGTTTGCCATCCTACTTGCTTCTAGTTATTTGTGAAACATCGGATTGGGCTGTTTTTAGATTTTCAGTGACTTTTTAGATATAAGTTTTAGATATAATTTGATTTTAAGAAATCTTTCTTGTTATTATCAGTGTTGAAAATGTTGTCAAAAAGTTGTGCTTCTTAGTATTTCTGTGCACATACTTATAGTCAACAAAATACAAAATACTTAATAGTCAGTCTTATGTCTGTTGGAGGACCAGATATTAAGCAGACAGTCAACAGTCCGCAACCGGAACAGATGGCCAGGATCCTCTCGTACTGATTCTCTTCCCAGCCGCTTCACGCTCAGCAGCAAACCATCCCAGTGCACGCTGAAGGTCTGGGTTTCAAGTGGCCAGCACGACAACATAATCCACAAGGAGACGAAATCACGTGGTCCACAAACCTGACACCCTCCGGCCCCTGGCTGTCCCTAGAAATTCTGTCCATAAAAATTATGAACAGAACCGGCAACAAAGGGCAGCCCTGCTGGAGTCCAACATGCACTGGGAACAAGTCTGACTTACTGCCGGAAATGCAAACTAAGCTCCTGCTCCAGTCGTACAAGGACTGGACAGCCCTTACCCTGGACCCCATACTCCTAGAGCACACTCCACAGGACACCACAAGAGACACAGTTGAATGGCTTTCTCCAAATCCACAAAGCACATGTTGACTGGTTGGGAAAACTCCCCATGAACCCTCCAGAACCCTGGAGAGCTGGTACAGTGTTCCACGCCCAGGACAAAAACCACACTGTTCCTCCTGGATCTGAGGTTCTACTGTCCACTGTATTCTCCTTCGGTAGCTTGGTATAGACTTTTTTTTCTTGAGGCTGAGAAGTGTGATCCCCTGTAGCTGGTAGCTTTGTTGAAAGAGGGACCACCACCCTGGTCTGCCAGCCCCAAAGGTACTGTCCCCGACCACACATGATGCTGTAGAGGCGTGTCAAGACAGCCCCACAACATTCAGAGAGTTCACTTGCTACAGAGGAAGTTTCGAGACTACCTCTGGTGACTTCAGCTTGGGTGATGGACAAAACCACCACCAAGCTCTCAGCCTCTCTCCGACTGGAGACTTAACCAAACATTCCCAGCAGACAGTCACAGTACATTTAGGTTTGCTTCAGTCTGTCCAGCTTCCTCCCCCACCATCGGATCCAACTCACCACCAGGTGGTGATCAGTTGACAGCTCCACCCCTCTTCTTCAGTGTCCAAGACATATGGCCCGGAGATCAGATGAAATGACTACAAAGTCAATCATCGACCTTCGGGCCTAGGGTGTCCTGATGCCACGTGCACTGATGGACACCCTCATGATTGAACATGGTGTTCCGTTCATGGACAAGCTGTAACTAGCAAGTCCAATAAGTCCAATAACAGAACACCCATCAGATCAGGGGGACCATTCCTCCAGCAATAGCGCCCCTCCAGATGGGCATTGAAGTCTCCCAGTAGAATGATTTGGAGCACTTTCCAGCACCTCTCCCAGAGACCCCAAGAAGGGCGGGGTCTACACTGGCCCATAGGCGCACATCGAACAGTGGGAGACCTATCCCTGACCTGAAGGTGCAGGGAAGCGACCCTCTTGTTCACTGGCGTGAATTCCAACACATGGTGGCGAGCTGCAGAGCTATAACCAAACCCACACCAGCCCGCCGCCACTCACAATGGTCAACTTTAGAGTGGTAGAGAGTCCATCCTCTCTCAAGGAGTGTGGTTCCAGTGCCCAACCCATGCATGGAGGTGATCCCAACTATCTCTAGTCGGTACCTCTCAACCTCACGCACAATCTCAGGCTCCTTCCCTGCCAGCAAGGTGACGTTCCACGTCCCTGAGAGCTAGTTTCCGTGTCCAGGGATCGGGTTGTCGAGGCCCCCACCTTTGACTACTGCTGCAATCCACTGAAGCACTGCCCCCTTATGGTTCCTCCTGCATGCCGTGAGCAGAGGGGAAGGCGGCCCTACATTGCTCCTTCGGGGTGAGCCAAGCTGGGCACCATGGGGTGAGCCGTGCATATTTATATGTCTCTATCACTGATTTAACTCATGAGCTCATTAGTAGAGACTGCAAGACCTGAAATGGGTTTGTCAGATAAAGAGAGACATACAAAATGTGTAGGGCTGGTGGTACTGCAGGGCAGATTTGAGAACCACTGCTCTAAAACAGATAACCTGAAAGCCATACGAGACATGGACTAAATCCACAAAACTACAGCTATTTCAAGAGACCACATGAAAGCCAGTGTCAAATGTGGCCGTGGATTATTCATAAAGTGAAAACAGAGATATATAAACTACTATAGAGGACTCATAGTTTGAACTCTGTGCTTTGGTAAAGGGCTCCAGCCTGGACTGTGATGATGCTTCATAAACCCCTGTCTAACAGATGAGCAGAGGAGACAGACTCTACTAAGGAAATGATGTATTGGTTTACTGGAGCGGGAAGTGTGTGTGTGTATGTGCGAGAGAGAGAAAGAAGAGAGAGAGAGAGAGAGAGAGAGAGAGAGAGAGAGAGAGAGAGAGACAGAGTAGAATTATGATGTGTGAGATGGACTCATTTCCCAGCCAAGAGTGCATATGTGTGCGTGTGGAGAGAGAGTGAAGGAAAAGAAAGAAAGAAAGAGCAAGAATGAGACCGAGTTCAGGGTACCATAATATCACGGAGATGCTGACTCCTGTGATTGCTGGGACATTATTTTTACAGGTTGTTTTTAGATGCGTTTGGTAAAAGCCCACACTACAGTAATTTTATAGCCACTATTGGGAGTCCTTGGCTAACCTTCATGTTACTGAGATTCTGTGAGTTACAAAATAAAAAAGGCTACGTGTATTCATATGATTCATAAGAGCCACTGCTCTACCAACCCTCAATTCTCCATCCTTTTTCCCTCCTTTAATATATCCTAATCATTTGGCAGATGTATTGGATTTGTAGCATAGCCCATAATCCATTTTTCATCTTCTGCTTTTTATCACACACAGATACACACACATGCAAAGTAAAACCAAGCACTGATAGAAGCAGGTGGCAGCTTGTTTTCAGTTTCACAGTGGCCATTAGGTGGCAGTGTTACTCTGCAATGCTAGTTCAAAAGCCATAATCCCCTCAACCACAACTTAACCAAGCTCCAATGAATCATCACATTTGCTTTAAATGACACACCTGCACCTACTCATACAATAATTTTTCAAAATCTCCTGAAATTAAAGTTAGGCTTTTAAAATGCAATAAATACTAACAAATAAAGCCTATGTTAAATACTTGGTTGAATGATTAAATTGTGTGTCATACATGTACTGGAAAGATGTGACTAATAAGAAGGGAACAATTAAAATGAGGCAAAAGGGGATTTGACGTGATTCTTCACTTTAAAGGGATGTCCACTTTGATTGTAAGAAAGAATGCATGAAAGCAGCTCAGACATTTAGCTTAAGTTCTTATTTGATGTTGAATGGGCAAAAAAGCAGGTTTGGAATAATACGAGAATGAGTAAACTATGGCAAAATGTTCATTTGTGGGCAAAATATACTTTTAAACCCCTCAAAGGGAATACAAATCGGATGTGAGACTGGTTTTTAGAGATCATCTCAACAGTAAAATGATATTGATAGGAGCCAAACTAATTGTATAATTTTGTTTTAGATCTGCTGTTGTGTGACATTTTCTCTCATTTCATTCTCTTTCTCTCTCCCACATTCTGCCTTGCTTACTCTCTACCCACTTTGGTCTTTCTCATTCTAGCTGTACCAATCCTGTTCACTTTGCATTCTCTCTCTCTCTCTCTCTCTTCTGCATCACAGTAACCCTTGTACCTTGTTATTTTTCCTCTCCTGTGACAGGGGGCAGACAAGTGGTGTGGTCAGTGTAAAACAGGCTTTGGAGATTTCCTGATACAAAACAACCCAGAAACCCCAAACTATGGAGATGGGTGCAAAGAAATACACCTCTCTTGGTAATTTGGGCTGGTAAAAGGCTCTACTCTAATAAACCAATTGGATCCTCAGAGCTGGGCAGACCACAGCCATTAAAATCTGACCCCTTTTTTCATTCTTTACCGAGGGCTGAGTAATTCTGTCATCCCCTCATCCTCTCCTTCTTGTCTGTCTGCGATTCCAGTCTCCAACTGACCCAGAGGACCAGCTATGAAAGAAAATACTAGACGTTTTGAAGCGATGGTAGGAGGCTTATTAGACAAGAGAACAAAAGCCTTTCTTTATTAACCATTTAGTGATCAGTCCTAATGGGGGACAGGGGCGCTTGTACCTATTAAGTGTAGCATGGAACAGACATCCATTAGCAAAGCTCTCAGCTCTAATATTTACTATTAAACCAAATATGTCAGAAGAGTGAGAAGGGAGAGAGAGAGAGGAAAGGGAAATAATAAACGCAAGCAGGGGTCAGAGATCATGGAGCCCACCGTATTGATTTGGTTGGTTAACCAGCATCTCTCTGTAGGTCTGTGGCAAAGCACATTGCTTCCTGCTGCTCCTGCTGCACGGGTGGCTAGGTTTGCCCCGGCTGCATGCGGGAAAAAGCTTTTGGGAGACAAGCTGCAGGGGCAAGATTAGCCAGGGATGATCCACATACAAGCTCCGGTAATGGTTACCTCAGAAGATTGACCTCCCAGAGTCTGGCTTGGGAAGTCCCCATGTATCAACCCAGCAGGGCTCAGCAACAGAGGAGTCAGCCGACTCAGAAAGCATTATCTTCTGCTCAGGATGGCTAATTTTTGTTGTTTTGGGAAAGGCCTAGGAACTAGGAACAATTGAATAGAAACAATGGTGCTCAAATGGTTCTGCCTTAAATTCAAAGTACCAAAATTGTTTCTTGTACAAAATACAACAGAAATGTAAAAAAAACTAAATATTATATATTTTGCATATACAGATAAGATGGTAATATTTTTAAAACACTACAAGGGAATTAAGGCATCAACCCATGGTTTCACTTTGTTTTGCTGACATTCTTTGTTGACTGTGACTGTTGACTTAATTTACTTATAGTCAGTAGAATGTCTACTGGAGGACCATCACAATAAAGAGTTAGCAGATTTTAAAGCTGCAGTCCGGTGCTTTTTCTATATGTCGCCATCTCTGTTAGAAATCTGCAATTGCCAGAGGTGAGACCAAGTCATTGTTTTGCAAGTCACAAGTAAGCTCTCAGTCTTTTGCATTCAAGTCCCAAGTCAAGTCCCAAGTCAAGTCCCTAGTCAAGACGGACAAGTCCCAAGTCAAGTCCCAAGTCAAGACAGACAAGTCCAAGTCAAGTTGCAAGTCATCGAGTTTAAGCTTCAAGTCTTAAGCAAGTCATTAGTGCTTTTTGCACACACAAAAAAAAATCTTGGTGTTAAATTACTATAGTAAATGAAATGTATGACTAATTTATATCAGGAAGGCTTTTAAAATATGATATAATATAAGATATAATATCATATTTATTCAAACTTAGTGGTTGTCTGATTGGTTGAATGTGAAGAATGGCAATGCAGATTTTAAAAAAGGAAAAAATGTAACTGTTCATTGGGAAAATTAATCGTGATTTGCTTCACATTAAGTTTAAAATATTGAGTCCTGGTTAAATTATGTTGTTAACGCGACAGTAATTGTACTAGAACATTCCTAATTCCATGGCGACTAATCAAGCGTCACATGACACTTTTTGGGGCTACGTGCCTGTCATTTACAAAACGTAACGTAAATCCATCCATTTCTCCTGAAAGACATGAAAGTGAGTGGCTGGTGAACAGCGTTTGTTGTGGGGGAAAAATAACATGTCTCAAAATTACATTTGAAAGGTTTATTATTTCCGCTTACCTATACATCAGTGTTTTTTTTATTTTTATTTTATTTTAATTTATAAATAGTTCGCTAGTACTTGTGTATTTAAATACCTGAAAAAGAAAAAAGAAAACACTATTTGATTAAAAATTGTCTGAACGTGTGATAATAAATGGCAACTGACACGCGCTGCTGAACGCACTCTATCACGCGCTCTCTGGCTCAGTGCCAAACGTGCGAAAGCAGCGCTAATCAGCGCTGTGATCATGCGTCAATGATAAAGTGCTATACTACAGTCAGTGATTATTACAACTCTGATCTGTGGTTTTAGAAGGTAGGTCAAGTCTTTCCAAGTCACAGGGCTCAAGTCCGAGTCAAGTCGCAAGTCATTGTTCTCAAAGTCTAAGTCGATTCACAAGTCATCAAATTTGGGACTCGAGTCCAAGTCAAAGTCCGAGTCATGCGACTCGAGTCCACAACCCTGGCAATTGCTGTCATTCACGGAATTATCAACTTTACGTGAGTTGTACTTCAACACCCTCGAACTGGCACAGCGCAGATGAACACAATGTTTTAGGAGAGTGTGCGGCTGTCAATCACCATGCCAGTGTGGATACTGGAATTCAGAATCAGAGATTATTCTTTTTGGAAGTATGACCAACATAAAAATTTTCACTGAAAAAATGTCATCTGAACAAGTAAGAAACATCCACTTTTGTTCTTGTTTTGACATTGCAGTAAAATCGCACTGATTAAATCTAATAATTGCTTATAAGTTATAATATCATGCAAAACTGCGCAAAGTATACTTTGTTCTGAATTTGTTAATGTTAACAACGTAAGCAAGCATTGTGTGACGACACGTAATTTCCTTCCAATATTATCCTTGTATTTAAGTTAATTATTGCATAAAACGCATCATAACAGTTTTGGGTCATTCAGCACTGTTAATAATCAGTTTATTGGCAAGTCAATACTGCATTTGTCAAGGCTTTGTGTGAACTGTATAGTGTTTGTTAATAGATAATCTATACTTACCTGTAGATACATCAATATCGACATCATGTCGTGTGTACAAGCCCACTAAGATGTTTTGAATATTGAAAACCCACAGGGTCATAAAGAACTTTCACGTCTAATCTCAGAACCATTCCCTGTGATGCACTGGAGTGCGTAGTCACAAACGTTCAACACACATACAGTCCGAACTGTTTTATTTACACAGCCTGTGTTACGTCAAATTTGCCGTAATGCTCCCAGCTTTCCATTTGGATTCCAGAGAGCATGTAATTCCCCATCTGTGTGATATATGATCTGAGAGCTCTCTTAATAATTTAAATGATTTAATGACTCTGACTTTGCTGTACACAAGCAGTTTTGAGTCAGATTGCGATTGAGTTACTCCATTAGTTTGTGCTCAGGCTGAATTTTCCACAATATGTCAAAAAAGAGAGCAAGGCTACGGCTAATTCCCCAACAAACTTCCTGCACAGCCTGTTGATTAAATCACCAGCAATTTTTATATCATTTGAAGTGCTCGCCTTGCAGCGAGTGGTTTTACAGAACGGCTTGTAATGTAAAATATATGCTCTAGTGCATTTAAGTATATGTGTACTCATGTTTTAATCATAGCAGGTTAACGGCCCAGAAAAGGGGTGGTAGACCAATGTCTACGGCTCTCACATAAAAGCTGTAATCCCCCAAATTTACAGCAATAATCTTTAAAAATGAAAAGCAACTTCATGCGGCTAATCAGCATTGATTTTCCGTAGCCTGCTCCATCCGATCACGCACGTGTGGATGTTCGTTTAGCTGTGTAATTCTAATCTTCACAATTATAAGTAAGAGAGAATACAAATAACACTCTAGCTGTTTGTTTGCTATAGCTTCTATAGACAAGGTAAATTCCATAGGTCAAGTAACTAATTTTGACTGTCACATTGAAGTTCACTTCATTGAAGAAGTGAACACTGACAGATCATCTTTGGGTATTATGCAGTAAATTTGATAGGTATACTGAGGGCCTTTTATAAGTACAGTAGTTTTGGCAGGTAATCTGGAGAGATGCTGGAGGTGGGTTAGTCGACAGGCATATCCAAACTCTATTGGAGCTGTTATCTCGACTATAGGCTGGGATAAAAGAACACAGAATGCTAACCGAATACGCTGAAACCATAGGAGGTATAATCAGAGGCACTGTGCTGTACTAATTAAACCCTAACAAGCACTGAACGGTTCCTTGAACGAGCAGCTGATTGGTTTCTCTCATAACAGCTCTCAGCCCATGCCATATCTCGCACATTACAGAAGGAAGGCATGAATGAATAATAAATATTTTGTGAGCACCAAAAGGATCATTGGAGGATCATGTGACACTGCACGTAAGATACTGCAAAAATTGTCATGACTTTGTCATCACAGGAATTAATTGTTTAAGGGATAATGAAGCCTACATTCAGTCAGTTGTTGTCTCAGAATAAACCCCAACGCGAAGTGGGGTGTGTAAATAATTAGACAAGAGATATTGGTAACATTTTACAAGGTTCCAGTAGTTAACATTAGTTAATGCATTAGTTAACAAGAACAAACCATGAACAACAGCTCTGTTCAGAATTTATTAAATAATAAATAAAATAAAATACATACAAACACACACACACACACACACACACACACAAATAAAAAAATAAAAATAAAACATCTAAGCACAGCTTATCTCCCACAAAGATTTGAACACACACACACACACACACACTATACACACACACACACACATATATAATATATATATATATATATATATATATAAACACACATAACAATCTATATACAAACACACATATACATTATAAATAATAACTATACACTTGCATACATATACACGTGTACCTGTACACACAAACCCATACAAATCCCAATTTTAATACACATATCCACATAATAATAGTTGCTCGAAAGAGAGTGGAAAGAAGTATTACTTATTTGCTCCTACCCAATTCCTTCCCATATATTACCCCATATCGCCGCTGCCATAAACAGTCAAATTAATAATAATTTATTTGTTTTGATAATATTTATTTGATATTATAGTTTCTTACAATTAATACATTATGCTATCATAATCACAAAGCGAAGTGGAGTTCATATGGCGTTCACCTGAGACCCGCAGTGACAGCTGCTGTCAAACTCTAAAATGGAGAGTGGCTGGAGTGACACAAGTAGCTTTGCAACAAAGCGGTCATTTTAAGTCGAGGACTTTCTCTCCACCTTCACCTGAAGTGGAGGAGGGTGAATTGTCTGTGGACACAGGGCCATATTAACTGAAGCCGCTGGCTCAAACTCGCGATCAGCATCTGATGAGTTTTGTCGAATCGATTTCAATAGCGCACGTTCCATGTAGGCATATATTCATACTGATATTTTGCTTCCATATGCAAAAATCCAGCAAAAATGCTCCGGCACATTTGTCAACCCCAGAGCATTAACTTTAGCCTAACCATGAATTGAGATTAAAATATACATGATCACTCACATCAAGACGCCATCAAGAGTCCATGCTGGAGGAGCAGTGTTTGGCCATTACCATCCTGACTACTGTACTAAACACAGATAAATCTCTGCTAACTTGAAGCTATCCTAACTGTACTATGCTACTAAGTAGGCTACACAAAATAATCTAAATAACTATTGCTGCGTCTCAATTCGCATACTATCCGTCCTGAAATAGTATTCGAAAATAGAATTAGTACGTCCCAAACCGTAGTATGTTGAAATGAGTGTTTCAAAGAGACTCGCAATGGATCTCACTGATTTCCGGTCAGAATCCGAAAGTGTAGATCGGTGCACACTCTAACGGCTGATATTGCCCACAAATCATTGCGCGGTGGATCGGGATTGGTTAGAACTACAAACACGAGTAAAAAGTGTTAAAAAACTACAGACACGGTAGGGCGCGCGAGTCCCTGCGCTGGTTCTGCGGCTGTGTGAGAGGTTTAGATAAAGAGGTTTGAGTGCATTAATTATCACTATCTAACCGGACGAAAATGAATTTATTCAATGTTGTCCACATTATATTGCATATGCAGCAGCATTGTGAACTTTTGTGAAGACACGTTTAGCCATTACTTTTTAAATGCATCATTATATTCAAATTGCAAACACGAGGAGAGTATCTGCATGAAGACCCACGAACTGGCAGATGAACGTGCTCTGAAACGGTAGGAAATCAAATGAGATAGAATGGAGGATTTAACTGTGACAAGATGATTGACAGGGCAGTTTACGGTGACAGGATGCACGCAGCACGCGACAGAGCCGTCCGTTAAAGATGACGTGATAGTCTGTCCCAAAGCTTGCCTACTCTTTTTGCTGCACACTCAGAAGAGTATTGTCTTTTCTTCACAAAGAATATATCTTAGGGCGTAGTATAAGTAGGCAATTGGGACGCAGCATATATAAATGCTATGCTATATGCTAAAATCCTGATTGTTTTCAATCCTTGTAATTCCAACTCTTGACACGCAGTCGTTTAAAAAAAAAAAAAGATGGTTTTAATACTGCCAAGGGGTTGATAGCTCGTACCCAAGGACGTGGTGAGCTGGAATCTGCTTACGTCAGCTCTTCCTGCTTACATCACGAAGAACTGCAAACATCCAATTGGAAAATTCAACTGTAGTAGCCACTGTTCAAACTGAATAGGGCAGCACCATACGTACTAGACGTTTTAACACCATATATTGTAGAATTAATACACTTTATACCCAAATGTCAAAAAAGTTACTTGAATCAATGATCAGCACTAAGAAAGCCTCATTCTTACAGATCATTAACTGAAAAAAGTTGGTTTAGGGTTTAATTACCCTTTAATCAGTGTCACACTCAGGAATTATTGCTGCTAAATTTGGACCAACATTTCCAAAAACTGATTGAAGCTTCTTACTATGTTATGCATTTAACGCATTAGTTAATATTTGTTAACGTTAACTCACACATGGAATTCATCAATTTACATTAGCATGGCTAGTTAACATTAGTTAATGCATTAGTTAACATGAAATAACCATGAACAACACTTCTGTTCAGCATTAGTTAATTGTTTGTTAAAGGTCTCCTGACATGAAATTTTCACTTTCTGGATTTATTTATTTTATTTATTTATTTATTTATTTATTTATCTATTTTACATTAACATAGGTTTCCCTAACCTCTATATGGTCCCCCAGTGGCTACATCACTCTAAAAAATGCTTGGTTGTTTTGACCCAATTTTGGGTAAAATATGGACAAACCCAGCCATTGGGTTACATTTTTTTATATTACATTTTTTAACCCAATAGCTGGGTTTGTCCATATTTTACCCGAAATTAGGGTTAAAACAACCCAGCATTTTTTAGTAGTGTAGACATTTCAATCGAGATGAAGACCGAGCTTTGGCTATCTCTCTGCATTTGGAAAAAATTAGATAGAAACTGCAAATGTCGCAAGCCCGAATCTGAGTTTTTTCCTTGAGATATATCATCGCTTACAAATGAGCAAAGCATGGCAGTTGATCAGTGTTCAGATGTACAAATGAACTTTAAAGTATTTTTTAGCTCCTTCATCCGAGCCTCTGAAGAAACAATGGAACTTGATTTTATTTTCTCTGGAAATGTGGTGTATGGTCCATACATTTCACCGACGAAATCTTTCCTCAACTTGGGCCAAAACAGATCTGGCCTCAATGAACATCTGAAAATATAATTGATTCGAGCTACCAAGCAACAATTTCTGATGAGTAGCCTAATTGTTCAAGTTCAGACAATCGTTCAATACTGTTTATGCATCAGTAAGTAAAGCCAGTGACTAAAATATCAACTGCACATAATTTCTTTCAGTAGGATGAAAATAATCTTATTCAAATTGTGAGCAAATTACATACAGAAAGTGATCAAAGAACAATCTTTCCACACAGAGCGAGTTTATCTTGTTAACTCTGTTATGAAATCAATGACAGCCGCTACACTGCACAATGAAGCTCTTACTGTATGTACACCATCATGTTTGCATTAGTGAAAGCATTAGAGAGTGCAGAAACTGTGTTGCAATGATAAGATCTCCATTATCACGATCAACAGACTGTCATTCTGCTTGCTCAATGCTCATCATTGGCAACATTTAATGTGAAGGGAATAGATCTAGGTCAGGGTATATTCTGGTAAACTGTTTGCCAATCACATCTAGCAAAGCAAGCTGTGGTACACGCCATTTACCAACATGCGATGGGTAATTCGCAAAGCACAATGCTATTTTCTGTTTTCCCAGCACAATACCATAGAACGGCATAAAGTAAGAGGTTTGAGAAGTAAGAGGTGGGGCACCAGTTAAAATATTTCAAAGTTAAAGTTCAGGGAAACAGGTATTAGCAGACAAGTTTGAGTCAAAGGGTGATGGCCCATAGAGAAGGAAGTAAATAGTTGAAATAAAGCCGTTATTTTCGTTTGTTGTTTGTTGCACAAAAAAGTATTGTCAAGTTAAGATCGAGCCACTGAAGTCACTTGGACTATTTTAACAATGTCTTTAATAACTTTCAAGGCCGGCAAGTTTCAATTCCTCAAGAAGCCTACGGACTAGTATGGAGGAGTGATCCAGCTCTCAGATTTCATCAAAAATATCTTAATTTGTGTTCCCGAAGATGCTCCGAAAATGTAAAGGGACATTGTGTAGGAATTTCTCCCATCTATCAGTGAAATAGTTTTTTTGCATACAAACAAATTGTCCTCTCCAGTGCCTCGCTTTTTGAAATGCGTGTTTGCATCTACGGTAGCCATTATCAGTGTTGGGAAGCTACTCTGAAACTGTAGTTTGACAAGCTACAAGCTACTCGTAAGTTAAAGTACGTTAAACTACAGTCAAGCTATCCCGTTTAGAAAAGTAGTTATCTACAGTACAAGTTACTATCAAAAAGTAGCTAGCTACACTACAAGTTACTATCAAAATAGCTAGCTACATTGAAACTACTTTTGCTTTTTTTGAACAACGTATATTGTAAATAACTGAATAAGTCTCTGAGGAATGTTTAAAGTAAAATATTTAGTGTTTAAAACAAGGCAATCTGCAATATATCAATTCCAAAGATATTCAAACTGTTTGTCAAAATTGCAACAAATAGCCTTCAACATTGCAAGAATGAAATATACATCCAACGTAAATTGCATGTAGAACATTTCTCAAAAATACTGATTGAACTTGGACAAATAAGGCCATGGCAATTAACGTTAGTTGTTTCTCCATCCTCCAAATCTGCCGTCACTGTCCTTGCTATATAATCATAATATGGGTGTGTCAACCCACTTCTCTACGTCAGTGAACCGTTAGCCGCAAGATGCGTGATTAAACAACAGGTGGCGGTAATGGCAAAAAAATGAGTTTGTAATCTAAACAGAGAAGAAGCAATGTAGCTTTGTGCTTCGCGCTACACCGCCACCTGCTGCAAAAAGTAGTTAGCTACTGAAAAAGCTACACTGTTCAAAAAAAAAAGCAACTCAGCTACTGGCCAGAAGCTATCTTGAAAAATGTAGCCAAGCCAAGTAGCTACTGCTCACCTGTAGTTAACTACTCCCCAACACTGGCCATTATGTACCAAAAAGCTATGGATGTTTCTAAGTAGCACTTCGTTAAGTGTTCCTTTCGGGTGAATTGGTTGCAAGAATAATCATATGCTATATTAATATATATTCTTAACAAATTTCTTACAAAAAGTAAACTTACAAACCTTGTTTTTAGCGCCTTATCCACAGCTGCTATTCATCAAAGAGCCTGTTTAACCTTTAACTATAAATGTTCAACTGTCTATATAATAAAGTACACAACCAAGCAATGAAAAAAAGCTTGTAATTAAGACTGTAACGTTGACTTACCTGTCAGAGAAGAAAGCAGGACTTTAGCGTCTCTTTCAAATCTTTCTCCTGCATTTAGCTCTTTCCACCTGAAAAAACAAAACAAAAACAAAAACTATCCCAACTTTGTTTTTTTGTAATCTCCATCATGTTTCCTTTTATATTCTACTTGTGGACTTGAAAGCACATTTGTTATTAAAGCTTGCAAGCTTTTAAGTAAAAACTTCCCATAAGCCAACAGCAGTCTTTGTCATATTACAACTGGGGTGTGTGTCTGCCAGTGCATGTATGCTATTCTAAGGTCACAAACAAATGGACACATAAATAACATGTCCTAAATTTCTAACCAGATGAGGAGGGGACAGAATGAGCGCACAAATGACAAGTTTGGAGTGGGGATAAATAGAGGGGAAAGGAAATGAGTGGAAGAGGGGAAAACAAATGTGAGAGCCATCGTGCATGAAATTAAAAAGATACCTCAAAATAGTCCAGGCAGGCAAAGTGCTTTATGCCCCCAACAAACCCACCACACACACTCACTCACTTTACCTGCTCTCCTTTCTCCTCTCATACACTCTCTTGACATTCTCTTGCACCCAGAAACTCACACTCTCATGTTTTCCCCAGTGTATTTTTTTTATTATATTGAAGGTGGACCATCTTTTCTTTCTACATAGTTCCCAAGAATCCTCTTACAAAAGCACCCCCTACACACCTCTTTCTCTTATTTGCCCCCGGGTAGAGGTGGGGAGGAGGGGAATAATGCATGAACTGTAACCTTTACACAGCGTCCATTCAGATCAGTCTCTTTTTCCCTCTATCCCTCCTCAGGAGTCTGCATTCATGCCTTTATGTTGTGTTACAAGAGGTTGGCAGTAGTCAACAGGAGCCAGATAAATATCAAGCCCCAACTCCACACTCCCTCCTAAAATTGGTTTTGCAGTCTGTCACAGTGAGACCTATCACCAAATTAAGATTTATATGATGAGTAAACTGGGGGAACATTGTAACAAGGTTTATTTTGATTTTAATATTGCTTTAATCTTGTTGTTGTGTTTATTTTGGATTCTGCGAGGATTGATTAGTGAAATTTGAAGTAGATAAACTGCTTGTGGCTGTCTAGATCATTTAGGTTCCTCACCACTGAAGAATAAAACTCAAGTGATTTGCTTTACTTTATGGACTGTATCCATGCTTAATATCAGCAGTGTAAGAACCCTAACCTGATAGGATACAAAGTTTACAGCTACAGGTCATTTGTTTTGGTTTACACTATAAGCAAAAATACTCAACATGATATACAGGCATGTAACCCTCAGATGACAAGCTTATATTTAAAAATGCAAAAGGCTATGTCAGGCACTTCATTTAGACCATTTGGTAATGCTTTAGATTGCAGCCTGAAAAGTACCTTGTAATTAAGAGGAATTTAGAGAGTAACTTTTGGTAATTATAGTGTCTCTATAAAGTAATGTATGTACTGTAGGTATAAGGGAACAATATGTTAAGTTTAGGGAATAAAGGGGTAACAAAAATATATATATTCATAGTGAAATTGTTGTAAAACTGAGGGGTTCTTATTCTACTATTATGATTAGCAATTTAACGAGAACATACATTTGATATCTTTTTGTAATAACGGTGTACCAATACGTACTGTATATGCTTTTTTTTAAATTGCAGGGTACATATCTATGCATTTATATTTTTTTTCTTTTTTTTTAAAGTGTAGGTGCAGATGTTTAAGTTTGGGCTAACATGTTTCCAGACAAGAAAAAGCTAAAGAGTATTGCATATATATATATATATATATACATATATATATATATATATATATATATATTGGGATATATATCTTGTTTCATGTGGTTACAAGGTAGCCTAAGTGGGGTCTTGTATAATAAATAAAGGTTTCCAAGTCAGTTCCATAATATTTAACCTGTTAATAACCAGTGCCCCCAGTACTGGGGGCAACACCTTGTTACAGGGCAACGATGTTGTTATGCGCATCTAATCAGTAAAGCCGGTTCCTTGATTAGCAGTAAATCACCTTCACATGCTTTCAAATGGACGATATGAGTGTTAAATTAACACTCGAGAGTGATTAAAATTATTGAGATAATTAAGTGATTAATTTCAGTGATGATTGAGCATTATTGAAGACACCTGATGATCACAAGCAGAATCACTGAAGGACAAAATCACAAATAGTAAGCCACCGTTATGGAGATCAGTGTCTGCTTTAGTTGGGCTCTTGACACTTACACTTTCACTTTAAACTTTTTTTTGTCTGCTGTTATTGATTTATAACAGTCAACGAGCTTTTATTGGACTAACACAAGGACGTTTTCAGTTCTGAAACTTACAGGATATTCTTATAATATGATGACCTCTTAGATGTCAAAAGCTCAAGGAAATTTTGATTTCTCAGTTCATCACCCCTTTAAAAGACTTGCGAGAGTCTTGTCAAGTCCAAGTTTGTCGCAAAGCTCTCTCCATCCAGAAAACGGCACACCAATGTTGATCATTTCTCAGATTTTTGTTTACCTCAGTTGATTTAATTTTGGGGGGAATTTTCTGTTCTCGCAATCAGGATTGTGAACCTTTATGACTGAATGACACAACAATGGCATGCGAGACACTATCATGTATAAGAGTTTTTGATTTCAATTAAATTTCAAAACATATTGGTATTCTTCCTCTTCAGACAACAAAAAGCTATATATATATATATATATATATATATATATATATATAAATATATATATATAAATATATATATATATATATAAACATATATATATATATATATAATATATATATATATATATATATATATATATATAAATATATAAATATATATATATATATATATATATATATTAGAGCTGTCAGTTAAACGCGTTATTAACGCGTTAACGCAAACCCATTTTAACGGCGTTAATTTTTTTATCGCGCGATTAACGGTCTTTTTGTCCTAGCAAACTTTGTAGTTTTTTCACATACTTTTGCAACAGGACGCGGCATGCGTCCTGATCCATTTCAGCGTCTCGCGCTCGTCATCCACTCAAAGCCGGCTCGCAAGCCCAAACGAGTGTGTGCGGCGTGCCTGTTGTTTTGTTTCCGGTCTAGCTAGATCCGCTTGCGCTTTGGTCGAAGGAGCAACGAAACGTCCTCGCGCGGCGCAAGCTATGAATGGGTTTCAGAGCGCAGCGCGAGGGACGTTTTGTGCCGCACACACTCGTTTCAGCTTGCGAGCCGGCCAAATAGTAACGTTATGTTTTGAGTGGATGACGAGCGCGAGACGCCGAAATGGATGCCAATGAGATTCTGAATGTAAAGTTTACTTTTAAAAAGTTGCCAAATTGTCCCATTGACAAGACCAAAGCGATCTGTATGTTTTGTCATTATGAACTGAGCTATCATCATCGCAGCACGTCCAGCCTGAAACACCACTTGATGATGGCCAAGCAACAAACACACACACAAACACAGATGATGCGAATTCTCCACCCCCTCGTCAATATCAGGACCTCGTCAGTATTTCTTTCACCCTTTTATTGATGGACAGTGTTGCATTGTGTGAGAGATTATTTAGGCTATATATGTTAGAGTGAAATTGAACACTATTCCAATGTTATTTTCAATAATAATAATTAAAAAAAAACATTTGCACTAAACAAGCCAATCCACTTTTCCATGTTGATAAGAGCATTAAAATGAGAAAAAAATGTAACAAAAAGAAATCAAAAGACATTAAGAAATAGATAAAAATGTGCGATTAATCGCGAGTTAACTATGACATTAATGCGATTAATCAGCGATTAAATATTTTAATCGTTTGACAGCACTAATATATATATATATATATATATAAACAGGGATGTACTGGAGGCTAAACGGCATGTAAACGCCGTTTACGCACCTCCCATATTCGGAAATAGTTGACCCACCTCCAAAGTGCGTTTATCCAACTATCAATTGTGTTTATCCACCTCTAAATGTCCTGTAGTTCCTAAGACATTTTAAATTAAGCTTATGTCGTTTTAGTTTCATATTCTTCATTATTAGTTTCATAGGTTGTTGAACCTAAGACGAACTCTTTCATATTGAGCCACATCACTGTCAGTGTTGTTGACTAGTATTACTGACGGTACTTGTTGACGTCTCGAGAGCCTCTCGAGCAGAAAGCTACACGAGCGCAGGACACACTCACACACACTCAGTTAACAACACATACTGCCTATAAAATCTAAATGTGGATTTTTTTATGTTTAACATATGTTAAGCAACCTCATTTATTTTTCCTGAACACCATCACGATTGAAAATTTGACATGATTTCCTACAACAGTTCAATAAACAGTTAAAATTAAATCACTTACATTTTAGATGCAATATTGGCTGTTTTTGTTCTGTTTCAGCAGCGAAAATAGTTCCAAACAAAAATCACAGAAGAACCACAGCGTATCTCACAGGAACACATGACTCAGCCGTTTGAACGAATCGTTTGAATGAATGAATCAATGACTCACTGGTCGCCTGCCGCCACCTACTGGTGGTTTAGTGTTAAATGTTTAAAAGTAGTAACATTTTTTCCAACTTTTCTTATAAATAAATTAAAATCAATTTCATAACATTATTTTAAGCAATTGTAATTTTTCAGTGTAAATGATTTAATTTGATCAGTCCCTAGGGTAACAGCACTATAGTGTCTTATTAGAATTTATTGATCAAATTTAGAAATTTAAAATGAAAGATGAAGCATACATTAAATTATATTGGGGCAGGGGATGCCCTTTAAAGGTGCAGATATTATTAATATGGTGATTTAAATATCAAAGCTGATTGAACACTGATGAGAATATTGTTTCAGAATAAATTTACAGACACAAAATAAAAATCCAGACAAGCAACTTTTTTACTTGGACAAGTGAATGGCAGATTTGCTTGAGCGTATGAAAAGGCTTGATGTCGAGCCCTCTCTATATAGCAATGTTATCAGGAGATACACATACACCGGTAGGCAGTGGCCCACCTTACCTGGTGACCACGTCGTGGTCCACCAGAATTTACCTCTTTTTTACCACTACACCTCTGTATATAACTAAAAGTACTCCAAGTTCAACTTCTGATTTAACAAAGCCCAAGCACACAAGCTCTCTTCAAGCGCACACACCATAACTGCATTGATAAGCGGCTGGCAGCCATGTGAAACTAGAGTGGATGGAAAATGCTAAGAGTAATGTGTGAATGTAAAGGTCAGCTAGGTATTTTGTACAACTGAATGGAGGAAATGAGAGATGCAGCATTTTACTCTCTGGGCTGGGAGGTGAACGTGACATTGATGTGTTTCCAAAAAAAAAAAAAAAACCGCTAATACGTTAGGGGGCTAGTGTTTTTAATGTGAACGTGTCCAAGGTAAAACAAGACAGCTGTAACTATTCAGAACAGCTAAAAATTTCTGTATTAACAACCAACGTAGAGTCATAGATCACCAAAAATATTAAAATTACCAATTAATCACCCTCCACTCCACCCTGTTCCAAACCTGTATATATAATTTTCTTCTACAGAACACGAAAGGAGATATTTTTAACAATGTTTTATGTTTTTATTCATACAATGTCAAAAAAGTCTGAAAACATCACTGGACCTCATTGACTTTCATTGTATTAAAGAGACCCTAATATAGCATTTGAAATGTTCCTATTTTTGTTTTAGGAGTAAAAAAAAACACTTTTTTGGTCTAATAATCTGCATTTATTTTTAACTGATTTGCTCACCGACTCCCAAATGATTCGTGCATCGACTCAGTTTTACAAACCACTCCTTTTCGTGACGATAATCGGCGGTGATTGGTCAGATGACAGACCCAGTCAGTTATTGTTTGTTAGCATAATGCATAAACATATTGATAAAACACTGCAGTACTACAAGACACTCTATTCTTTATGACAACTCCAATAACAGCGACAAACATTCCACATATTTAAAAAAAAAAAACTGACATTGGAGACCTAGAGGCTGCGCTGAGCGTAACTTACACACACACACGTGCACACACATACTTATTGCGCCCCTCCCTCCTCGCGCCCCAACGCTACAAAACCGTTCAAAATGAAGGAACAACCGCTTGCGAATCCACATTTGAATTAATTTATGTTTTTGAACGATTGGTTATTTAAAATGATGAGAACACATTCGGGCTATACTGTTGTGGTATTGTTGCAAATATGAACTCTAACCACTGATTCTTCACATGCTCGTCCCTGGTAAATGAAAACAAAGTGGCTGAACTATCTTTGCATTGTAGAACACAGCGTTTCTCAACATGATGCTATGATGAAGTATTTGAATGTGTAGACTTCAAGTTTACACATCCGCAGTAACTGGGCGCGGCCAATATGTCTCTACGTCACGATGTAACAGCTCACGATGTAACTCGTTTCAAAAACAATTCATTTCATAGACTCAGGCCCTGTTTACACGAGAACGATTCCGGGTGAAAACGTACAAATATTTTATCGGATGTGCCTTTCGTTTACACGCGACGGTGTTTTTGAGGCTTAAAAACGCAAAAAAGTGAAACCACCCTCCAGAGTGGAAATCTTAAAACGCTCTCACCGCGCGTTCCCGTGTAAACGGTAAAAACGCAAAAGTCTGCTTGACAGTGAAGGTTGTACCCAGGCACGTGGACTTGGTGTTGCTTGTAGTATGCACTCCTAGCCACCTGAAGTGCATACTACATTGAATATCTCACACTTTTCCGTCACCATTTGCACGCGTATTTCCACACAAAACGCTCGTCTAAACGCAAAATAAAAAGTTATGGCAGCAACGCCATTTCGTGTTTCTCTTTAGAATCGTTTCCGTGTAAAACATCAGTCCGACTCAGAGTCGACTCTCACTATTGAAAGACAATAACTTTATATATGGTGCACTTTCAGATATAAATCTTTGCAGGATGTTTTCATTCCCTTAGCGTTAGATTCCACACCATATGAACCGTCATTTTCAAAAATCCATGATAGGGGCTCTTTAACAGAAATACACACGTTATTTTGTGGTCCTCGGAAAATAGAAAGTTTTGAACGACATGAGTCTGATGACAAAATTTTGAATGTTCCTTTATCACCATAAAAAAATGAACACTTGATTGTGAGTTTTAGACTATTTAAAGACACTTCAGCAGTTATAAAAAGTTATTCAAAGATGTTTGATGTTAGAACTCTACATCACTCTATTTCGCAAAACTCTGCTGTTATGAACAGACTATTTGTAGGTTTCAAATGTTAAATTTCTTTTGAATATCAACATTATAAGACTGACAAAAAGAATAAAAAATAGTTTGTTTTATGTCGACTGCTTTTCATGGAACATGAGAGCATTGGATTTGAATCAAAGCTCCATCTGAGGAAGATCAAAGCTTTATTGATTCTCACGTTATTATATGCAGACCACCTGATGAGAAATGTGTGTAATCTCCCTTCAATATAGCAGCCATCCTTGCTGCTTATGGTTTAAAAAAAGTGATATCACTATCTGACTTGATTTTGATGGTCCCTTTTAGACATTATATCGACCATAGGCATTGCACCTACACGATTCAGAACTCTCATTAGAGTATTGCTTATTGTTTATAACTGTCTTAAAGGAGTAGTTCACTTTAAAAAAATAAAAAAAATAAAAAAATAACTTTTGCTCATAATTGACTCACCCTCATGTCATCCAAGATGTCCATGTCTTTCTTTCTTCAGTCGAAAAGAAATTAAGGTTTTTGATGAAAACATTACAGGATTTTTTTCCATATAATAGACTTCATTGGGAACCAAACGGTTCAAGGTCCAAATTAGAGTTTCAGTGCAGCTTCAAAGAGCTTGAAACGACACCAGACTGATGAACAAGGGTCTTATCTAGCAAAATGATTGGTCATTTCAAAAACACATAAAAAAGTTCTAAATCTTAAAAAAAAAGAAAATCGAGTCATTACTCGAAGGGTCCTAGATAAGACATTATTCATCATCTGGTGTCGTTTAAAGCACTTTAAAGCTGCACTGAAACTCTCATTTGGACCTTGAACCGTTTGGTTTCCAAAGAAGTCCATTATATGGAGAAATCCTGAATAATCATCAATAACCTTAATTTCTTTTCAACTGAAGAAAGAAAGACATGGACATCTTGGATGCTATGGGGGTGAGTAAATGAGCAAAAGTTTTTTTTTTTTTTTTTTTTTTTTTTTTTTTTGTGAACTACTCCTTTAATATCTGCCTAACACTTTACTTTACTTAACTATTTTGATGGTCCCCTAACACAAATTGCACTATAAGTAATTTTGCAAGTAAATGTCAACCTACTCTACTAAGCCTACCCTTAACTAATATTCTAATAAGAGTCAGTTGACATAAAGGTGCAATGTTATATTCAACAGAATGTCTAAAAGGGACCATAAAAATAAAGTGTTTCGAAAAGATAGATGCAATGAGATGTATATGATTGTCTCGACATGTGGCATTAGCAACAGGTTCAATATTCATTTGCTGAGTCATCTGTCAGCGATGCCAGGAACAGGTCCTCTCCACCGAATGTTATTAGACAGTAGAATCTATTTTACCGAATTAATAGGTCTTTCCATGCCCGCAACTGCAACTTAGATTATAACAGGGTTAATAATATAGCAAAACATGCATTTTATTTACAGCTGTGAAAGGTTTCATCATAATCCTATGGCACTTATGGTTAGCTAAAAGTGTTTCTGAGGTTATTTGTTGCATAAACAGATACACACAGACACATGAACAGTTAATCATCCTTGACTAATGGAGACCCGTAGACGAAGCGGTTAACGCTTGGCTGGCTCTTC
The DNA here is from genome assembly GCA_030378365.1 of Hybognathus amarus. Taxonomy (NCBI): domain Eukaryota; kingdom Metazoa; phylum Chordata; class Actinopteri; order Cypriniformes; family Leuciscidae; genus Hybognathus; species Hybognathus amarus. The sequence continues at coordinate 612,988 of JAQIUQ010003768.1, read as the reverse complement.
TATTTGTCTCAGTCTCTGTTTTTTTATGCTGCTGAAGTACACCAAGCAAAGATAACTTTCATTCCCACACCACCTAATCTGTTATGAACTCAGGCCAAGCCTGAAAGCTTTCCCCATCAGGTGTTTGTGTGAGCCAGTGTGAAAGTCTATTAAAGGTAATAACTGGCAATTTGTCTATTAAAATTGACTTACTGATGTGAGTGATGCTATTGCCGATAGTACTGCTCAGTATGGCACATTAATCTTGAAGTATGATTTTACAAGCATTTCAATCACACTTTATAACGACGTTCTACTATTTATAAGTAACTTTGCAAATAAATGTCAACTAGCAGGCTTTAATCTAACTGCTAACACTTTATTTTAGATGTTCTCCCAACCAACATTATAAGTAACCTCGCAACTATGTCAACCTATTCTACTAACCCCGAACATATAACCTTAAAGGGCAATTCCACCTCTGGAAAGATGAATGTGTATTTAAAATGGGTCATTTATGTAGAAGAAATGTGAAATTATTTTTTAATTTGGAGCTTTCTTAGACTGAGAAAAGACAGAAAATGTATTTTTGGCTTATGTGAATGAAAAACATCAACTCCCAGAATTCATTTGCTTCGCTGCCCTAGGAGGCCACGCCTACCGCTAACCTCGCAGTATGTAAACAACAGTCTACTAGTGATTCTCCGTGATGAGTCTGTCCGAAATGTGTTTCGAAGATCGCCCAAAATGTCCGCCGATTCGGCTTTTGCGTTTCTACAGTCGTCATTCATCATGTTTACTGTGGCAAGCGGAACGAGTGCGAGCTGTATGTGAGACGGCGCTGAGACGAGCCAGGTTTACTGTGTCGACCGGGATGAGTGCCGGCTGTGTGGATAACGGCGGAGGCCGGTGGCGTGATTACCGATGAGCGGCACCTAAGACGTAAGTTACCGGTCTCTGTATCTCTCACGGAGGAGCAGGAATTTTCTTAGCAATGTTAAAACGCATCAACCGATCACTTGTTTGGCGTTCATGTAAACACAACAGTCAGATTCACCAATCATAAGGAATTGAGTTAGATTGAAACAAAAGCTGTAACTTACATGTAAACAATGAATGGCGACTTCAGAAATTAAAAGCTGAATCCCGGACATTCGACGGCCGGACATGTCCAGGAAAAAGAGGACGGTAACCCCTACTACTCAGCTTTCTCCACAGAACAAGAGCCTGCTAGCTTAGCGTCCAAAAGATGTGTAATGTTAATCCCAATCCTCCATACCGCATCCGTCAGCGTATTCAGTAGTTTCGTCCACATTTTCAAAACGTTTCTGCCAGTGAAATCAAACGCATTGGCACTGATCTGTGATAGGTCTGTTAGCGCAATAGGTCCAACCCCCTATTGGCGGGTTTGAAAGGGTGGGGACTCGGGCTTGTAGTTTTTTACTGAAATCGCCCTCTTACACTTCCGCCAACAATGACGTAAAATGACGATTTTTGCGTCATTGTTGGAGGAAGTGAAAAAGGTAAATAGCAGATTTCTCTCGTCTCAGGGGAAAATGATAAAGTGTTGCATGACCATTCAATAGTATAACTGGGTTTCTAACAATGGGGAAAGCTTAATGCAAATGGGTGGAGTTTGCCCTTTAAAAGGTAGGGTAGGCAGGTAAAACAAATTTAAAATAAAATAAATAAATAAACTGTCTTTGTATACCAATACATATTTAAAATGTAAGTACTCTGAAAAGGAGAGTATAAATATCGAGTGTCTGTAGTCCTCTTAGGGCAGCAATAAACACAGCTACTTATTCCATTCGAATCTAATAAAATGATTGGCTCGGCGACTGTCACTCTCCCTCGCTACCATGGCTACCAGCACTGCATTACAGGAGCTGCCCATATGCGCACACTTGGTTGACTCGCTCATTTCAGAAGAGGAGAGGCTCTCGTCGTGAAGCTCTTACATGCAAAACACTGTATATTTTATGAATCTTACACTAAATTCACCTTCATCATAGTGTAAATGATGGTAACGGAAACGTGCATCAATGCAACCTGTTTTTAGCTTTGCCGTATGTTAGTAGCATGTTACCGAATCAAGACTTTAGAGGTGGTCAAGGTTTTAGAAAAAAACCTACATACCCTGCCTTTAACCTAACAATCTATTACAGCCTACTAATGCTCTGACTTGTTGTTGACATGTAGTTGCAAAATTACTAGGTAGAATGTCTAAAGTGAACTAAAATCTATTTATCTGATAAAATAATAATAATAATAATAATTGGCTAAATGCGAGTTCTTTTGACCTTTTTGGCATTTAGGTCATTATTATGCATTTGAAAAATAGGTCACATTTTGTGTTCAATACAAAACTTGACAATAAAAGAATGACATGAGGGTGAATAAATTATAAAAAAACAGCTTTAGTTAGTACTTTTAGACCTTAAAAATATACGTTAAATACAATAAAATAAATATTTGATTAGTGTGAATGACATGGAGACTGTATTTTATTTAACCTGGGCTGGATACACATTTTTTTTTCTCTGTCTTTTGGAGTTTGAGGTCACTAGTTGAATAGAACAAGCTATATAATCCTTTAATACAGCTCTAATCTTGAGTTCAATGCAAATAAATGACAGCAAATGAGTTTGGAACAACATACGGGTGAATACATGAAAGCAGCAAAAGCTAGTACTTTTATTCCATTACAAAAATACAACACAGTCTTGGTATCGGTTGCTTGCTTGAATCCAATGCATTAAATAATGTGTTTCTCATCAGCGAGACAGCAAATGTGCCAATAAAAAAGGCTTGAGGACAGGTAATGCTCTGAGATTTGTTGATAATTTTTCTCACTATTATTAATGCAGTTCTTTCCCATCATTGCAGACCCGACCAATGAGTTTATTGGAAAGCTAACAAAATGATATACTGCAGTCTCAAAAGCCTTTCATATCTCTAAGATTAATGTTTGTGTTTGCGTGTTATGGGGTAAAGGCTAGCAACGGTGATGGCGCAACACTTTCAGGACACATTGAAGAAAAATAACTCTTTTATGAGGAGCCGGAATTCTGTTAAGAACTAGCCTGACTAACGTCAGACCCCAAATCTCATTGAGAGCTTAGGTCTGGGAACAACATGTTAATTTTCTCGTTTTGAGGCGTGGTTTATGAATGCCCAGAACTGTTTATTGGGTGCTAAGAATGACCATCAAATGTGCCTTTACGTAGCTCATTTAGCCAATCATTTCAATTGTACCAGATGACGTATGTAAGACGACAAAAATTAGCAAGAGAAAAGGGCGACGGTTAGATGTTAGTACACAATGGCGTGTATCTAAACGGTATCTAAATAAAATAAAATAAAAGACTCAAAAAGATTTTATAGACGATTTAGGATGCATGGTAAAAACTTTTTTAATTATTCAGTTTGGGTAAAAGATGTGTATTAACTTTTTGTATATATATATATATATATATATATATATATATATATATATATATATATATATATATATATAAATATACTAGCCATACAATATTATACAGTAGGCTATATAAACATTATTTTAGTTTATGTAACACAGACAGTTACATAGAACAGCACAACCCAAATCAAACCCAAGTGTGTGGTTTATTTTTGTGTATTGTATTTTATCAACGGAGTTGTGGCCAGAGTTGTGAACATATGAAAAGTATGACTAGAACTGATAGATTGGAGCCATTTTCCAGGTTGTTTTGTTGTTTAACATTCATATGCAAATATTGTACACCTCCCCATTAAAAAACTTTCAAGACTATCATAAATGACCAACATGTTATGATGACCAACCTAAAATAAATGTAGTTGTCTTTGTAAAGAGATTGCTCGCTTATATAGCTTTGGATAGACAGCTAGAAGTTAGAAGAATAGAAGTTAGTTACGTTGACGTGCTGCTCAAGTGTCGCTCACGCTTCCGAGTGAAATGGACAGTCGTGACACTGCATTGAGAAAGATTCTCGCAACTGCTGCAATGTTGGATCCATAGTTATAAACAAACTGCTTTGGTGTGTTGCATCAACGTCGTCATCGTCTCGTGCCCTCCCCATTCTGTGATTGGTTCCCTAGATGAGGAGAAAATTTGTTCCGTGAATGACGTCGAAGAAAATCAGCGTTGCGGCAAGGCGGTATGGGCAAACCCAGGCTAGCTAAGAACGCAAATTATAGAAGAAAAAAAGTAGTTTGCCATAAAATGATTCTTGGGATCTAATAAGAAAAGAGGAAAGGTTATGTTTTGCAATATGAATTGTTGTACTCTCCAACACCTTACTTAGTCTTTTTTTTCCCTTTTTCTTTTTAAGTGGACCAGCCTTTGATCAGCGAGCGTCAGGATTTGAAAATAAGCTCCAGGCTTTTTAGAAATCTAATAATGAGATGATGAAAAGTAGCTCGATTTAATAGGTAGACGTTGGGAGCATTCCAAGTTCTGATGACACTGAGTAAATCCAAGAGGATAACAACCTCCTAAAACACATCGAGTTAGCAAGGCTAAAACTGTCCATCAAGCAGTGAAAATAACAGCAGAAGCTCACAACTGAAAGAAAGGTGGCGTATAAGCTAATTTCGAGCGGGTTTAAGGACTGTCAGAAGTACAGAGAGAGGTATTTTAGGAGGGATGTGAAGAAATGCTGTGCAGGTTTCTGGTGTGTGTGTGTGTGTGTGTGTGTGCAGCACTGGTTTCCAGAACAGAAGGTCATGGCTCTCAGTGCCGTGGCCATAATTAGAAGCCCTTGTCCACACAAGTAGAAGTCAAGTGTCCTGTCCTTGTGCTGAGGAGAGCAGTCGAACGCTGGGGGAGAGTGAGCAGTAGAGATGTTCTCTGACATTTAAACTGAATCCCTCGAGACAGATGTCTTACATCCTGAAGCACAAACTCCGAGGAGATGCAAAGAGCAAATGAACAATACAAATATACAATCTCTATCAATAAAATCACCTTTTTACCTTTTCATGAAGCAGTCCAACAAGAGCCCTAATGTCAGTCATTCAGAACTTATCAAGTGTGTGTGGTCTGTGAGTGTCCTCGCACTCAAATGTCCTCAAGTGAAAACCACCAGGGGCTTCCATCATTAGATGAGACACTGGATTGAAGAAAGAGTCATGCCATAGATATGCATGAGTGAGGAAGATATGAGCTGGATCTCTCTGCTCCACTCACTGACCTACTGCAAGAGAAGACTTTCAATCTCCTAAGAGAGTGGCGCCTTTTATATCTCAGGTGTCGGTCCTGGATTCAGCCCTGGGCTTTCAATACTTTCTCATCACCACATGGCTTGAAGAGGAACCAGGAAGGGAATTAAACACACTGAAGACCCAAAGGCCCCTTCACACTAAATGTGAAAGAAAAAAGTGCAAAATTACCTGTTCACATAAAGAGCGAAATTAATATTGGAGGGGCTAGACGGAAAAGTCAATTTTCTCCAGTACAATAGATGGTGCTGTTCACTTTTTCAGTTGGCCTGCCATCCAACTATCACAGAGGAAAAGACGACTTTAGGTGAATTGCATTTTCTTTTTTTTTCAGCATAGATTATATGAACTAATTGCATAGTTTAGGTAGCCTGACTTCGTCATACTCATATTCTAATGAGAATATGAGTCTGATACCGCTCCATTGGGCTTTGATAATGAGGCGTGTCTAACCGAACAGGAAAAAAAACCCTCTGCACTCAATTGGATAGTCTGTAGACCTACAACCAATCAGAGCAACCGCAGTAAGTCAAATACTTTGCATAGCGCAGTTTTCAACTACAGAACTTACTTATTTTAGAAGTTAAATTAAGCGAGTGTTGCTTCTTTTACTTTCTTTCTCCATGAGTGCGACCAAAGGAGAAAGCACAGGCTTTTCATTACGTCCCATCTTATTCAGCGACCGTCAGAGCCAGCTGATAAGTTACACTTCCCGAATCATGTGGGAAGGACGGCAAAATATCTTTCCGATCGACAAATGCCTTGATTGCAGTTCTCTGTTTGTCTATTAAAATTAATTCGCTGTCGATTTACTTTTACAACAGCACGACAGCTGCAGTCCTCTCTGAGGGAAATCAGTTCAGCGCTCGTTTGATAACGTGATGATTACTTGCAGATCAATTGGTTCCAAACTCATGTATAAAGCCCACCCTGGCAATTTGATTGGCGCGGACATTGTTTGCCTGATCAGTAATTCCTTCTCAATGGATAAGAGTCCAGACCGAACTTCCGTCCAAAAAAATTTTGTGGGTCAGAGTTCTGGCTACATCCAGGCTATAGTTTAGGCTCAGTAACTAAAAAAAAAATCAATGAATTACAATAATACTTTTATTCAACAAGGATAGCTATATTAAGTTGATCAAAATTAGCATTTAAAGACAATTGCTGTGTCCGAAATCTCGACTCAAAGCACTACTCCCTACCCCTATGTTGGGGGTAGAGAGCAGAGCACTATATAGTAAGCTCACCAGCATAATGAGAAGACACTTTCGGACATGCTACTTGATCATCTCTCGAGCACCGTTGATTAGCCTACATCACCCGTCAGCTGGTGCCGAGCCGGCAATATAATGTAACCAACATTACATTATATTGAGCTTATTTCTCCAAAATTTACAAACTAAAAGTCATTTCTGGCCGTTTTTGCTATAATGCGCTACTCCATACATGATTATAACTTATTTTTATGATCAGCGCAATGCATGATGGTATGTAGGGCATAGGTTAGTAACCATCGGTTGTGCACTCTTTTCAAAATGCATTCTGGGATACATTGAGTGGACTATATAGGGTATAATAATTATCACTATACATTCGGACAGCACTACAAAATGGCAAGCTCACTATATAGTCCACTATATAGTGAGTTCTGGGAGATTTTGGACACAGCAAACGATACAAATTATTTACATTTCCAATATTTGCTGTTGCTTTTGAAATTAATTCCTATTCATCAAAGAATTTCGAGAATCCACAAAAATATTAAGATTTTAACTGATAATAATGTGAAATGTTTCAAATTGTAATTAAAGTTCTTTATTTGTTTCAAAGTTTCCATGAGGGAACCTTTAACATCCATGGAGCATTTCCTTTACACAAAAGGTTCGAACTTTTGAACAGACAAACTATTTTAGATTATACACTTAAAAATAAAATCTACACTTACATATACACTTCTAGTCATATTGAACTGTTGTTGCATGGATAGATTTGCATAATGGTTCTTCAAAAATGTATTTATCATTTAGAGTGGAAAAAAATGAATAAATACATACTGGCTTGGAATAGACAATGAGTGAATTTTAAAACAAACTTTAAAATGGATACTTAATGTACTTATTGCAACATACTGTACAAGAACGTATACTTGCGTATCAACTAGATGAGAAAGAGAGAGAGAGAGAGGGGGGGGATCATATTTAGACAGGAGTCAATGGCTTATTTAGTGCCATATGGTGGATATTTAGTGAATTATTTTACTTGTGTGTGCGTGAGTGTGTTTGTGTACATTGTTGCCATCAGGTGCCCATCTGTGCCATCTCTACTTCAAAGAAGTAGTTGTAGCGCACTACCTTGCAATCAGATTAATTGTTTACACAGCTTTTTAATGCAGCACAGACAAGCATTTTGTTCATAGAGGAAATACAAAACCCTGCCGGGAATCTGCGGGTACACACTCCCATCTGGATCAATGATTAAGAGTGTCACTGCGAGTTGCTTTCAAACTCCTGCTTGCGAATTCACACGAGGCAGGTTAAGTCTACAGCGAGCCTCAGCGGTGAAGGCAGCATAATTTGGCTGATTGTCACTGAAGTGTGAACGCGCATGCCGGCAGATTCACGTCGTCGGCCAATCAGAGCCGCTTTAGAGATAAGCCTGCCCTCTTTCTGCTTGCAGTGTTAATTAAAACTCTTGCACTTCCTGAAAAACACACACACGCATAAAGATAACGGGAACGATTCCCAGCGGTGCTAAGTCCCGTCTCCTTCACTCTTTCTTTTCAATCCCATCCTTTTCCTCTCATTCTGACTCTATAACAATCTCTCAATCTTTATTTAAATGGCTCGCCCATAAGTCAAGCTCAAAGCCATGTCTGCTGGCCCCATGAGAGAGGAATTAAAACCAGCCCTGTCACTCCCTCTCTCCTCATCTAAGAAAAAGAGAGAGGGGGGATAAAGCATCTCAGTGCCAGACTTACGAGCAGTCCGTGCTACATCAGGCCTGACAGAAGCTGCAGTTATGAGGCCTGGCTGAGAGATTTATATTCACTTCTTCTGTGGCCTGCTGGGAGACATGTACACGCAGAGATGCCTAGGACCTCTCTATATTTATCTGCATTATTGCTACTGCATTTACCCCGACAGCAAATCTCTCATGATACTGATTCCCCAGAGACTAAACGCCGGGGTCAGAATCGAGGTTACCTCTGATATCTCCAGATCTGAGTTTTAAGAAATCAACAACCACTATTCGATGTGTTGGGTCTGTGTCGGCTAGTCATTTAGTTTACATTTAGTACATTTAGTTGTGCTTGGTGAAAATAGGAGACAAAAAATCTATTTACAGCAGTGCTGAATAACCTGGAATATTTGGGGCACGCACTAGCCCCTTTTCCACCAAAGCATTTTGAGAGCCGGTTCGGAGCCGGTGCCTGCGCGCAAACCAGTTCTTTGTGTTTCGACAGCCAAAGAACCGGTCTCTCGGCCAGGAGAACTGGTTCCAAAGCGGCACCAACTCTTTGCTGGACTAGAACCGTTCTTCTACCACGTCATGCTTACGTCGGGGGCTGGGGGCGGGTGTAGATGTGTTCTAAACATCTTTTCTGACCATAATAAAGGATCGCAAAGCCAAGAGAAACATTTGCAGAAACACGACGGAGTCCGCCTTTGTAATTGTTATGCTTGAAGTTAACGCAAGCGTTTCTATTTTATTTTTTTTTTTCAAATTTTATTATTGAAGACATTATAGACACAAGACAGGGGTACATAACTTATCAGAAAAGATTACATATCAAACGAAAATATTAAAAGACTTACACATTTCGATTGTTTTTAAAGCCTTCTTGATACACGAGTTAGAGATAATCCCAAAGTAATGTACTTGCAAGCGTTTCTAGCTAAGACGTATGGCGACGTAAACAGTGACGTAACAACGTCGTTCCCTGGGTGCTCTAGTCAGTGGAAAAACAAACAGGTTCTGAAGCGGTTCGCAAGTTGAACCAACTCCAAACCAACTTTGAACTAGCACCAGTTCCGAACCAGTTCTTTTTTTGGTGGAAAAGGGGTAACTGTAACCTTGAATTATTTGAGTATTTATTTAGTATTTAATGAAATGTGGAGTCACACACAAAAATAAAAGACATAAGCCAGCAGCATTTTGTGAATGGAAAAGTCAGCAAAAAAACGAAATACATACTCTAACACTGTCACATTACTACTATTAAACTACCATTAGATCATTCTAATATGCTGATTTGGTGCTCAAAATACATTTCTTATTACTATCAGTGTTGAAAAATGTTTGCATGTAAACAGTGATTCATTGATAAATAGAAAGTAGAAGTCTTCATAAGTTAAGTAGAATAGAAGTCTTCATGACCCCAGAGCTAGCACTAGTGTTTTCCAGTTAAATCCATGAAATGAAAAGCATGCAAAAAGGAAGATTTTGGAGTGGACTTGGCTCAAACACACAAAAAACAACAATAATAATACGAGACAGAATGTTGAGTCATTTACATAAGGCAAACACTTACTTGAGTTGAGTGCTTTTCCAGTTGACTTGTAAACATGAGTGCAAGCCCTACCTCATGCACCAATATATCCAAAGTTTGGCCAGAGAGAGCGTTTGTGGGTGGACATCGAGGGCTGTGCGTGCCTGTGGGGTAGGGGTGATCGTCCTTGACGTCAAACGTGGAAAGTAATGAGCTCTCAGGTGGGATTTATGGCATGCTGTAACTCTTGAACTCCAGACAGAATGGATGAGAAGAGTAGGCAGAGGCAGCTATTGGCACGAGGCCTGAGATATGTAAAGAGCCAGTCATCTCCTGAGTGATGGAGCCGCTCTCCCTGCCCAGCCGTCAGAGGCACTGATGTGGTTATGACTTCCTTTCCACCCTAAATCTATCAGAGCTACTATACTTCAAACAAATCACCTGCGAAGGAATTCATTTGGGATACTTTCAAACACCAACGCTTAGGAAGAGAAAGGGAGTTCTAGTGAGAGAGGGAAAAAGATGGCTTTGACACTCTTCACTTCATGATTTTGTAATCAAAACACTGGTTTCTGTTTCACCAGGGGAGGCATACAGAAGAAAGTACATATCAATTGTCTTAGTCAATGAACCGTGAATGTCTCATATTGCTATAAGAATTCATACTGTTTGTGTGCAACAAATAGGCTTTTCTATTTTCTATCGAATGCAGAACTAGAATTGAATGTTTGGTTTAGCAGCCCACAGGGCAGTGGGGGTGATCTTTTACAAAAGACTTGTACAATACACACTGGTCCAACCTCAACCCTGAGATTGTGGTTAGGGTGTATATATATATATATATATATATATATATATATATGTATATATGTCTAAGGTTGAATTCTCCCTGTAACCTTCCACTTCAGTTCACTCTCTAAAGTCCTTTCTTAGCTCAGCCAGGCTTCCCCAAGGATCAGCATACAACCTTGTCTGAAATCGTTCTCAGCCACTCCCTGGTGTGCATGTGTGTGTTCAAGCATCAGTTTTAGGCCTTTTAATTGCCTGCGACTTTTCCCTCTTACACTTCAGTGTATAAGAGTGATGTAACACTTAGAGTGATGTGAAACGTCAAGATTGTGAAACGGTTTTAGTCATGTGTATACTTGAGTATGTACACACACACAAACACAGGGTCTCATTTACTAATAATTCTGTGGATTATTCTGTAGGAAGCTTCTCACGAAAAACATTCACAGTCACATTCCTGCGCACAACGCAATTTGTTCTTAACATTGGGTGGGTGGTGATGGCGCAGTGGTTAAAACATATGCCTTTGGTGTGAGAGACCCAGGTTCGAATCCACTGTGAGACACCAATGTGTCCCCGAGCAAGACACTGAATCCCTAGTTGCTCCAGAGGCGTGCGACCTCTGATATATATAGAAATTGTAAGTCGCTTTGGATAAAAGCGTCAGCAAAATGAATAAATATATAATGTAAATGTATTAGGGGTGTAACGATGACGCGTATCTCGTATCTGAACCGTTCGGTACGAGGCTTTCAGTTCGGTTTCGGTATGCATGTTTGAACTGAACGGTTCGTTGCGCGTGGCAAGCGCGTTCATAATGTAAGAGACCACAACATTGCCCAACATCAAATGGCAAATGTAATGTAAGCAAAACGAAACTGAGCTACTCGTTATTGTGTGGTTGTTTGGATGATGGACCGCTTATCAGTTTGGAACAATGCAGCGCGAGGCGATCTTCATCATTAGCACTGTTACTACACAGCCGAAGCCAGTAAAGAAAACATTTGAATTCGCCACTGAAGTAATAACATCGCTGCGAGATCTAGTGAGAAACATTCACATTTCTCTGTTATTAACGGATCAAACAGCGCTGACGTGGAAACCAGGAAGAAACATTGTGCCATGAATGAACTATCCAGTGTCCACAGATCAGCAACATTCACCATGGATTTACTGTATAACACTACTATCTGTAAGTTTGGCAGGAATAGTAGGCTATAATGCTTTCAAGTAACATCACGTCGGTTGTATTTTGACATTATCAATACAATTGCTGCCCTCAAATGTTAATCTAAACTAAAATATACCTTTATTTATAACTACTACAATATTACATTTCGTTTTGTCCAAGGAGCCGTTTTGTTTTATATGCTCCTAAGAAAAGTTAAGTATAGTTCCATCATTGCTCAAAGTTAAAAAATATCATACTTTATGATGTTAGTTTTAATAAAAATATAATTAAAAAAAATTAAATCAAGGAAATTTCTCTGCCATTGCTTTCTTTTTGCTGTATTTGAAACGTACCGAACCGCTGACACAAGTGTATCGATCTGGAACCGAACCATGAATTTTGTGAACCGTTACACCCCTAAAATGTATACATTGTTCTAATGTAAGTGAATTAAGAGTATTCTAAGGGTACGTTTACACAACAATGATATGCTTATAACGTATCACTTTTTCCCTTTGAGTCTTTTATGAGGCCATTAGATGGCGATGAAACACTTTAGACTGAACTTTTGTAAGATTAAGGTCGCACAAAGTGCTTTTTTGTAAATTTAGAATATATTTTAGAATTATATTTTTTACAAAAAATATAATGTATTACTATATTTATTAAATGAATCAGATTTATATGTGTTTAAAATGAGATAAGACATTAAAAATGTTTGGTTATTGCCAGAGTTTTTGTCATTACATTGCTACTTACAAAATTTAGCTTGTTACGGTTCAGGCTAACTGACTCATACTTCCGCCCTATTTCAGTTCGCTTCTATACTCAGTCTGAGATAGCGACCTATCTCTCAGTTTTCCTCCAGCCAATCAACGAACAGAGGGCAGCGCTGAGAGCCGTGACGTAGACGCTAAGCACCGAGTTCAAGTTTGTATTTTAGGTTAGTAAAATCGAAAACAACCACGTATATGGAGACACGGGATGCAATTCCGTTCCTGTTGTGGAGAATATTGCAGGCATTTGCAAACTGAAGCCCGAACAAGAAGAGTGTTTATTAAACATTTTGAATGGAGGTGATGTTGTGGCCCTACTGCGGACAGGTTTTGGGAAAAGTTAACCAATAACCAATGATTTTTTTATTTTATTTTTTATTTCAAACAACCCCCATGCCATGCCATGAGTGTAGCAGGCTAAAGCTTAAACTACCTACTGCCATTGTATTGAATGTACTTATGTAATATGTGACATTTACTTTTAACAGCAGATTCAGACTATGTACAGACTATTTCATTGTGATGTTCAGTATATTAATCCAGTATATAATGCATGAGAGACAGAGATATAATGCTCAAGTGTCTCTCTGGGGCCCCTTCACTAATAATAAATCACTAAAGCCATAATTTTAACTCACTCCAACTAAAAGCAATTACATATCCTTGACACCTTCCAGAAATAAAACAATGAAGATACATTTTTCTGCCAATTATCTTTAGTTACAGACATTGCTCTGAACTCTCCTTTGCAATCTCTCCCTGTGAATAGAACGCACAACTGATAAGGCCAAATCATACTTACAGTGCTTAGCATAAGTGAACACACCCATGCTAAAGTTGATTAAAAAGAGGGGAAAATCATCTTTTGGAAATTAATCTTAATGTCTTTATGGCTGCATAAGTCAGGACGACCCTATGTTAAATTCCCATAGAGGCAGGCAGATTTTTATTTTTAAAGGCCAGTTATTTCATGGATTTAGTAAATATACTATGCATCCTAATCAAGTTCCATTGGTTTTTGGAATTAAAAAATATCCATATCATCAAAAACCCTTCACCATATATAGAGATTGGCATGGTTTTATTTCAGTTAGCCTAATAGCTGGTTTGATTTGCATTGAGAGATGACCTTATGGAAAGTACCCCATGCCAATCTTTAGGTGTGGTGAAGGGTTTTTGATGATTTGGGGATATTTTAATTCCAAAGACCAAGGGAACTTCTATTGATGATTTTTAGATGATTTTCTATTCCTCTTTTTAGTCAACTTTAGCATGGGTGTTCACTTATGCTAATCATTTGTATGCCTGTATGGAAATAATGATGAAAAAAGAAGCATATAAAGAAAAAAAAGTAATTTGAATCCAAGTATTTAACTTGAAGGCATGTTTTCTTCCCTTAAAATGTCAGTAATTTCAGAGTGGGTGTTATGTCAATCTCTCTCTCTCTCTCTCTCTCTCTCTCTCTCTCTCTCTCTCTCTCTCTCTCTCTCTCTCTCTCTCTCTCTCTCTCTACAGAGACTGAGACTCTCCTACTCCCCTCACCCCAACTGTACGTCTTTACCTTACTCTTTTTTTCCGACTGGCAATCAAAAAAAAAATAAAAAAAATGAACACTTCACTGATGATTATTTTTCATTTACTTTAGTATAAAAGCCACCAGAAGCTCAGCTTAATTTTACATCTGCCTCTAAGAGCATCTCACCTCAGCTGAATGGCACCTTCTCAAGAGGCTTTTCAGTAAATGCTCAGTAAAGATTTTCTCTTCCTCATGCTCCAGTGTTAGACTGAAAGGAAGGAATCTGAGGTGGTCGGACCTTGTAAGAGCACCAGCTCCACCCTCTGTGTCTGTGACTCATGATTCTGAAAGGTAAAATGTGAAATAAAGGAGCAGGGAAAGAAAGAGATCAGAGAGAGTGGAATAAATAAAAGAATGCCAAAAGAATGGGACAGAATAAAAGCTAGGAAAAAAGAAAAGATAAAATGAGAAGGGAAAGAGACCCATGAAAGGGAAAGAAAGAAAGAAAGGAGAGGAAGGAAGGAAGGAAGGAAGGAAGGAAGGAAGGAAGGAAGGAAGGAAGGAAGGAAGGAAGGAAGGAAGGAAGGAAGGAAGGAAGGAAGGAAGGAAGGAAGGAAGGAAGAAAGAAAGAAAGGAAGAAAGAAAGAAAGAAAGAAAGAAAGAAAGAAAGAAAGAAAGAAAGAAAGAAAGAAAGAAAGAAAGAAAGAAAGAAAGAAAGAAAGAAAGAAAGAAAGAAAGAAAGAAAGAAAGAAAGAAAGAAAGAAAGAAAGAAAGAAAGAAAGAAAGAAAGAAAGAAAGAAAGAAAGAAAGAAAGAAAGAAAGAAAGAAAGAAAGAAAGAAAGAAAGAAAGAAAGAAAGAAAGAAAGAAAGAAAGAAAGAAAGAAAGAAAGAAAGAAAGAAAGAAAGAAAGTTTCTTGTTTATTCACATTTTAAGTTATTCATTGTTTTGTGGCAAAATCCATGTTAGATAGCTCATGCTGTGCTGATGCATGCTGGGATTGAAACAGAGAGAGCCACTGGAACAATCACTGTACAGCCACCGTGACAGATGGAAGCTAAGCTTTCTAATTCAATTGGCAACATACTAGAATACCTCAAATGCAGAACTGATATTACTTAAATGCACAAACCTTACATGACTAACGGTACCAAACACAACACATTAAGGAACTGATTATGCACGCATGCAGTGACTATTCCCACAGCTTGATACATTTGTATTTTAAATTATTTAGCTTAACAAGTATTAATGCAATTCCGAGTAAAATGCTAACATCAGTTCAAAATCAGCATGCGTAGATACGGTTGGTCTACATCTTGGGACTGAAGTACACTAAACAATCTCCATAATGAATACAGCACTGGACTCGGCAGTATTAAAGTCAAGTTCAGAATTGGTTGTAGTTAGTGCGTGGGGTGTTCTTTACGCATGAAGAGGCTTTTCAAGCCTCACTGCATTAGCTCACTGGGCACTTTCTCCACCACGCTGCCATTTATCTTGTCTCAAAGATGTATGCCACCATGGAAATATATCCCATTTTACCAGCTTTTCATAAAACATATTCTTTGGTAATGGTCTTCTCTCAAGGCCTTATGTATTATTGAACAGGTCTCATTTTCATTCAAACAACCTGTAAGTCCTTCATAGCGGAGAGGGAGGAGGAGGAAAAAAAATATAATAATAAAAGAAACTTAATAACTTTTCTCACGAAAATTAGTCACCTTGTCCTTTGCAGGCAATTTTCTCTTGGTCGGCGTGGTATTTATCAAGCTGGGGGATATGCAGGTGAAAGTACGCCTCTGACGCAGTTTTATTGGCTTCTCATTTACTCCGGCTCTTACCGAACACAGGCCGGCATGCACACACACACACACACGTTCCCTCGCACATGTGTGCGCTTGCACGCAGCCAGGGTTCCGTGGTGATTACATGCAGAATTCCATTTCCAATTTGACATGAGCTGTGGGTGGTTTATTAATCTTTTGGCTTTAAAGACATGCCACGTTTTCTTGACTTTCCCTCATCTCCCGAGGCTGAGAATCTCTGTGGATTCGCGTGAGACGGAAAAGGAGGTCCAAGCTGGCAAGATGCTCAGGTGCTGAGACACATCCTTTTCTTTGTAAACAGTCTCTAGGCATGTGTTTTAGAGTGTGTGTGTGATGATCAAAAGCAGTTTCAACTGTTTTGTAAATGCATTGTGTGTGTGTGTGTGTGTGTGAGCAGACATGTGTCACCCATACACAACTGTTTGCAGTCCGTCCTTGTGCTAACGGAATACAGGCCTGATTATTGACAATATAAATATGCGATGCTTTTATTAAAATGCATTTCTAATTATGCAGGATGAGAACATTGCTTGTAATCAAATACAAATGCAATTCATAAAGTGATTGAACATGTTTTTACGCACCAGGCCGACGACTCAGTGATGTGGCCGTGAAAGCAGTAGAACCCTGATGGATCCATTTCAGATGGGTTGATCATGTTTAATGAATTTCATGCACATTTAAAGGCAGGGTATCTTTCAGGTTTTTTAGAAACTTTTTTTTTTGCACCGAAAAAGTCGTTTTCTGTTGTTTTTTTTTTTACATGTCAAAATTTTGAGTTTCTCTGATCTTCTTGAAACTCTGGATTCTGATAGAGGGCCATGAGACTTAGACCTGAGTGCAAAAATCGAGGCTCTAGACCCTTCCAGAGCTGAGATATTGAGATCCCCACGTAGCATTTATGCCATAATAAAAATAGTGGGTTCGTGGGATCTCAATATCTCAGCTCTGGAAGGGTCTAGAGCCTCCATATTTTTGCACTCAGGTCTCAAGTCTCATGGCCCTTTATCAGAATCCAGAGTTTCAAGAAGATCAGATAAACTTTTTTTTGCACAGAAAAAGTCCAACACAGAACACTTTTTCCCAAATTTGTTTAAACTGTCTATGTATCCCAATACATAATTAAAATGTAAGTACTCTGAAAAAGAAAATATACAAATCGAGTGTCTGTAGTCCTCTCAGTGCTGCAATAAACAACTCATCATTTCCAAGCGGGGCGAGAAATGATTGGCGGGGCGACTGTCACACTCCCTCGCTACCATAGCTACCAGCACTGCTGCGTAAAGAGCAGCCCACAAGCGCACACACGTTTGCTCGAGGAGTGGAAGAGGCACGGAAGCTAGGAAGAATCACAATTATGGCACAGGAAGAGCAGTCAAAATTCCCAGTTACCTGCATATACAGTCAGCGAAGGAAAACCTGGCAAAAAGACGAAGACAATATATGAAAAGGCTATGATTAAAGTCTTAAAAAAATGGGATTTTTTTTAATTCTACCTACCCCACCTTTAATATTGCATAAACTAAGTACAAAGAAGTCCATCGATGTAAAACATTACCCAACTTTTCTGTTCAAAGACCATATTGCAGACACATGATCTAAAGCCATACTTTGACAAGACTTGCTCTCCTTAAGGATATATTTATACTTGAAAGACTGTGATTTTAATCCTGTCCAAATCAAACATATTTTTTTTTCCTCACACAGCATCCAAAGATTCTACTACATATAAAATGGCTCCAAAAATGTAGACACCGTAACGAAGCAAAAAATGTTTTGAATTTGTTTCAAATACTGAAAAGCAGTCTTGGACATTTACTGGTTGTCAAACTCTGTGAAATATGTTTACAGTTAATTTAACTATACTCGTGGTTATTCTGCTAATCAAGTAAATACGTGTGTACTTAACCCTTTAATTGATTGGATTGATTTCATATATCCTTCTTAAAAAAATATGGAATGCCAAAGCTGACTTAATTAAAAATAAATAAATAAATATACAAAGAAATGTAAACAAGTACAAATATTTTTTTATACTTGTATAATTGTATTTTTCCACACACTTATTTATTTATACATTTATTGATTTATTTATTTCCACTTTTTTATTTCTACATTAATTTATGTATTTATGTTTTTATGTCTAAATTTATTTATTTTCACATTTATTAATTTCCACATTTATTTATTCAAACATTTACTTTCACCGTATGCTAATGAGGGGGGTTGTTTTAACTCAGATATCAGCAATCGAGCTCAGAGTGGCAATGTTATTACAAGTACAAATACCATTATTAATAATATTTGTGGAAGGGGCAGTGGAAGGGAAAAATTAAAAGGAAAGAACATTTAAAGAAAAGAAGAATGGACAAATTATGAAGAAAAAACAAGAAAAGAATATTACTTAAGAAGTGCACATGTGTTCTGGAAAAAGGCATAAAGATGTGAGAAATAACTTTGCAGGCTGATGTATGGTTCCATTGCAGAATTACCAGCCCTATCCAATTGCACTCTGCTATCTTGAAATGCCATTGTTGCTTGTTATACCGCATGTCTTCCATAATAGATTCCCTTATCTACAATATATGCAAGTCTGTACTGTGTAAATAGGCATGCACCTTGAGTCAATACATTCACTCAAAAAGTCAAGACTTATTATGTAGGAACACTTTACACATGTCCTAGTTTTCCATGTGGTACAAATGGGATTGCTGAAGGAGGTAATTACATTTCGTGGGGCAACAAACTGGTGTCCATGTGGAAATCCTTTGGGAATCTTAAATGATATCAATGTTGAAATCCTCCAGGGAGTTTGTGGCAATGTTCTCTTTGAGACAGACTGTTTTTCTCTGAGATTTTGTTTTCTGCGATGTAATGAAGTCCAGTTTGCCGTAAAGACATTTTTGCCATGAGTGGGTTGGAAGACATATTGTCTCATAAGTCCAATTCTCGTTTTGTGGCAGGGTTTGAGTGGAAGTGCATGCTTTAGTGGACTGTCTTGTTCAGCAATGAGGACTTTTCCAAATCCACACTGAAGCTCTGTTCTAGTCCGGGAGATGAGTGAGTGAATGAGTCCAAAGCTTTGTGATAAAATTGCTTTGGTCGGTAAATAAGTTTGGACAGTGTGTTTTTTGCCCCTTTGTGGAGAGCTGTACACAAACTTCATTCCAACAATCCACCTCCACGTTATTGCAAGGAAAACATAAGGATAAAAAAAGAAAAAACAGCACAGCAGTGTTGATAAAAAAAAAAAGTGAAATCATAAAAAGTTCTTTTTGGGATTGAAGGTGTGTTTTTTATGTAACCATGAACGATGAATATTTATTTTTCTTAAAAAGCAAAACACATTTTGAATGGGCCACAGGCTGTCAAGCTCCAAAGAAAGGACAAACAAAGCACTATAAAAGTAACAAAAAAATGTTACTTTCCATAAGGACATTTTCTGAAGTCATTCGATACTTTTCAGAGAAATTTAAGCCATCATTCACTTCTGATGTTCTGCTGAGGTAAACAAATCAAATATGGTGCCCATTGATGGGCTGTGGTCACTATGGAATGTTTTAAGGGGTGGTTGACTTTAGTTAGTGTGTAATGTTGCTGTTTGAGCATAAACAACATCTGCAAAGTTACAAACGCTCAAAGTTCAAAGCAAAGGGAGACATTTCCTTAAAGAAATGGCTTTTTGAGGACTACAACAAACAGCTGGTAGGGACTACACAACTTTCCTGCCTGGGTTAGTGACATCACTAACCCTCAAACTTACATAAACCCCACCCCGGCTATAGAATTCATATATGCATTCTATATGTTATCACTTTCTTCTTGAGTCTCTCCATCTTTGTCTGACTCCACTTTAAACATAAATGGCTTAAGGTTTTTGAAATTTTGCAGTGCATATGAGGAGGTAATAAAAAAGTGTTTTTGCTCACCCTCAAGTCTTACCATTTTAATGTGGTATATAAAAAACAACATGACATTTTGAGCTAAAACTTCACATACACACTCTGGGGACATTAAAGACTTATTTTATGAAAAGGGCATTATACCACCCCTTCTTTAAATGAAATAACAACTTAATTCAATACTTTATAAATGACTCTGCAGCTCTACTTTAGAAATTGTAAAAAATGAAAAAAAAAAAAATTTAAACAGTGACATTCAAGCCTGCTCAATCATTAATAGGAGAGATACGAAAAAAAAAAACATCACGAAATTGCAATTTACTTTTGGCCATGTACTATCCATCCATGCTCCTATCTCTCTATTTCTGCTGATAGATTTGGCAGGCTGGAGAAGCAGAGCAGTAATTCTACATAGAGTGTGACAGGCCAAACTGGCGGTGAGCTTCCTTTTCATCTGTCACCGAGAGCCAGAGCCAGGGCAGACATACAGAGAGTACATCAGCTCTGCAGCACTGAGCCTGGCCTTTAGGTCCGCTGGATAATACCTGTGTGTGTATGTGACTAAACATGTGGTTTGCAAAGATTTATAACTTTTCCAAAGTCTATGTATTATGTTACGGCTGTCAATCATTTCAAATTTGGAATCAAATTACAAAAAGTTCCAATTAAACAATGAATCAAAAATGAATAATTACATTACAAGTAGTGTTTATTAATATTATTATATATTATTCTTTTTTTAATGATTCAGATCAAGTTAAAAGTAGTTCAACTTTAAAAAAAATGTGTCTAGATGAAAGTGATACTTCAAGGTTAAACTTCTCCAGGTATGAAAAAAATAGAATTATGGAAATGTTGGAATTCAGGCATTAGTTGTCTTATAATCACATTACTTAAAGTAATGTATGGGATTACATTACATAAATCTCAACTGAGAACTTTTCACTCCATGATTAAGACATTTCCAGTCTTATTAGTTCTCCATTTGTCATCCCCCCACATTGCATATAAAAGTCACAGTGCTTAGATTAATATCACACCATATATCAAATCCAGGTGACAGTTATGATCACAGAACACTATATGTGATATATTAACACAGTTAATCAACTTCATAAACAAGATACATTACTATTTTAAATAAATGTGTTTATTTTTTTTTTTACTTTTTTTCCCCCCAACATTATATTTTTCAAAGAACTTAGCAAATAAACATAGCCTTTCAAAAACATTTCAAAAGTCTGGGGCTAGAATGTTTGCTTTATAGAAGTGTGTACATACATTATTAATACTATCACATGTTGGATTTATTTGCTAGTTTTGCTGTCACAGTTTGTTTCTTGAACTTCATTGAAAAATTACAACCTGTATCTTCCCCAGCGACAGCAATGATAAGATAAAATTTCCAAACAAACCTCAGCATATTGCATTTGCACACTTTGGTCAAATCTGAAGCATCTGTGAAAGCGCTAGTCCTCTCTCTCCCTAACACAGCGGCTCCCAACCTTTTTCCTGGAGGCCACTCTGTTGTGACCTATAATAAGGTCCTTTGATGCATTTGAGAGGGATGCTCGGCAGCAGCTGGTGATAAATTTTTACCCCGTCTGAATTAATCAATTTGTGGAATTCCTGTGAGGCCTTTATCAGAGTCTGGTAAATAGAATACAAATTGGCCCAATTATTCACAGCTTCACCATCACACGCTCCAAATACAAACAAACAAATAAATACGCAAATAACTCCTCAGGCCTTTCCACATTCCTCAAGATCAGGGCCCAAACAAAACACTTTGAGAATTTTACAAGACTAGACTAATCAGTAAATTGTTTCTCTGAGAACTTTGAAGCCAAGGGAGAAGCCTGCAAATGGGCCCAGAAGACTGAGATGACTAGTGAAAATGTATCTAAGTGTTTTTGTTTTTCCCTAACTTTATCAAATCTTCTTATTACAAATTATATAATCAGCATAATAGTTAAAAGTTGACCTGAAAAGTTGTTTAAATCAGGATGATCATGCTTCTCCAGCATGATTTGAGAATGAACCAGCATTCAACAGTATATATTGGTAACAGTTTACAATAAGGTCTAATTTATCAACATAAAGCATCAATGATCAATACATTTGTGCCGCATTTGTTCATCTTTGTTAATGTGTATGTTAGTTCAGTGAATTAAAGGGACACTATGCAGTTATTTTAGCTTAATTTAACAGCTTCAGAGTTATTGAAATGGCTGACTTTCAATGACTTCTTTCGGGTTGAATGGGGGCGTCTCGACGCCCCCTGGTGCCTGTGAGTGGAAAAATCTCACGTTGCAAACCTCGGTGCGGCGAGCCGCCGGCCTCGGCATCAGGAAGTATCGCGTGAAATCAGCTCTCGCGATGTAACAAATTTCTTTACGGCAACACTGCACATATCCAGGAACAAGGTCGAGAGATGGAGTTTGTCACACTATCGTCATGGAAATCACAAAACCCAATGCACAAAAAACATGTCCCTGCTTGAAATACAGTCACTAATAAACAATCGGTGTTGATGAGGAAAATAAACTATACTATTAGTAGGGATTAGAACCCAGAACCTGTGACACACATGGCAAAAGTTCTTCCTCTGGACCATTAAAGTTCATGGGAATATGTATTTAATTGTGAAAATTCTCACCACTAACAACATATTAGATCTCATTAAACGACAAATTAAACACAATGTACTATTGTATACTATGTAACACGTCATGTCCTCCGTGAGTGGTTTTTACGACAGTAACGTTAAAAACAAGTACTCCACAGTTACTCTAGGGGTCGCTGTTTGACAAAAACAGCATTCTTGCTGTCCCTTTAACTGGTAGCACTTTACAATACAGATCATTAGTAAACTACCTTAAATGACGTGAACTAAGGATGAACAATATGCCTATTGAGCGCGTTCTCATCCTTTATCGTCATATAGAAAGCTATATGACAAAAAGGGGCTATACTACGCACATGGCACCCTTTATCGTTAATATAACATGCGAACCCAAGGCGTAATAAATCCAATAAATCCTTTAGCGTAATATGAGACTACCCCACACCTAAACCTAACCATCACAGCGCGTGTTATATTAATGATAACGGATGCCATGTGCGTAGTATAGCGCCGTTTTGTCATATAGCGTTCTATATGACGATAAAGGATGAGAATGCGTTAGTCTATTAAGTACAGGCCTAAACACTCAACATATAATTTGAGAGATGGCAGACTGAAAGTATTATCACACACAGGGTGCGGTTTAATAACATTTTGAATATAGTTTATAAATGTAGTTAATTTATATGTATAGCTGCTCTGGAGAAAACTGATGTCATCATCCAGCTCAGTTCAGTTCTCATATAATGGTGTCAGTGCAGGCAGATCAATATTATTGTTGAATATTAAATTTAAATGTTACATTATGGTATACAGCAATTCTAGATATCTTAGTTTACATTAATTTCAATTAAAACTAATACATTATTAAAATCAAAGGTTGTATTTGTTATCATTAATTAATGTACTGTGAACTAATATGAACAGACAATAAACAGCTGTATTTTCATTAGCTAACATCAACAAAAATTGTGACAACTGCATTGCTAGTTCAAATGCATAGTTCATGTTAACTAATGTTAACTCGAATGCAAATGAAGATGTTTGCCATGGTCCTAAATTGCTTGGAAAGCCAGTATAAAGTGCAGCGTGAGTGTGATAATGCAAGCGTTAAGAAGCACTCTACAAACATTAGAGCTCAGCAATGAAACACCACCGATAAGTAGTCTGGTAGCACTGTGTTTTCAATTGACCTGCTTACATAAAGAATATTAGGGGTGTTTTTCTTTTTTAAACACACAATGGTTGAGAGTTTGACTAAACAGGTAGTGACTAAACAATACTCTTACTATGAACTACAAAATCTTTATTGGAAATGGCTTGGAGTAGGAAAGATGCCTGAGCTGCTTCACCAAATGCCTCAAGAACCTGAAGGAGAGCAGGCGGAGGAAGAAGCGTGCACACGCGAGAGAGAGAGAGATGGTGCTCGGTCACTGCTCAACATAGAACATGGCAGACCTGGGATGCATACAGTGCCATGAGCAAATAACTCCAATAACAAACCTAATCTGACAGCTCCATGCAGATCTTTGTTATCTGTTGGCTATCTGGGTTTACTGCTGCATCTTAATACGCAAGGTGCTGTGTGATTAGAGGTGCAGTTTAAACAGTGTTTGTGCAGTTTACAGACACTATTCAATAACGCGATATGAACACAGCACTTAAGAATAAATAACTTACTTTATCAGCTGAATCCGTGCTCTTCTGAAATTAAACTACCAGCACTTCTGAGGTAAATTTTCCAGGATTATTACAATAGTATTATTCCTCACAGCACAGCAAGACGAGGTAAAGTACAAGATTCTTATTAAACTGGATGTTTTATCCAGCTGATAAAACCGTTGGCATGGCTTGCCTCAACATCTGCATTTGAATAGCGCCAGAGACAATTTAAATAGAGACATGCCACTTCCTCAATCCTCAATACAACTATATAGGGAAAACCTGCAACACCAAAAGATGGCGGTTATATGGACATTCCCCTGGAAAGCCAATCGTCTGCTTTTAACAGTCAAGCTGTGAAACATTGTCTGGGAAACATTGTCTTATCACATGTGTAGTAAACATATAACCTGTGGGGACAAGGGGTGTTTTAAACCTTAAGGCCTGTTCACACCGGGGACTGAATTTCGTGTGCATTATTCGCCGACGTTTAACGCCTCATGACTAAACAAAGAGGGTCAATGTGAGTGTTCACACTCGACACGTAAAACGCCACGCGTAACGAGTAACTGCGTCACAAAACTATCCGAACCAATGAGATTTGCACTTTTGCTCACGTGTTTGAAGCTTCTGAAGTTACAGTAAAACACACCTTGGAGGCACTCAAACACAAAATGGTCTTGCCGAGCACACATATGGAACGGAGAAGAAGATCTACGCGTCGCCGTCTACACTACACAGCCAGGAATGAATAAGATGAGGAAGATGCAAGGCAAGATGAATGTAGAGCTGTTGTTCTCGTTGGAGCTAGAACATAAAGAACTATATGACAAACGTGACAGGGACTACAAACATCTTGAGAAAAGAGAACTGTTATGGAGTTGTATTGCACAGCAAATTGGTGCCATCTAATGTCAGGGAATGAATTTGCATGATTCACTCTGCTCATCGTCAGCTAAAATCGATTGGGTGTGAAAACAAAACGCGCTGAAAAACGCTGATGAATAACGCGCTGATATTTGTCCCGGTGTGTACGGGCCTTAATTTTGGAGCAAAGTCATCAAGCCCTTTCAGCGCTTTTTATCATATTTTACTGCTGTTAGAAGGCAAAATTCGCATCATGTTAATTTTCTTTATTTGATGAAAAGCAGAACACTTTGTTTTTATTGTGAGTATACACAAACATATAGACACATAACAGGATCGAATGATGTATATGTAAGATCAGCGCAGTCTCATCCCAATTCGTCATATAACTGACGTTTTGGGACGTCTTTTGACCATTAGTCAATATACGACTTTTTAGGGCCCCCTAAACGTCAGTAGATGACGTTATGGGATCCCTAACTCTACCCCAGACCTAAACCTAACCCTAAACCCAACTCGTCACCTAACTGACGTTAAAGGTAAAGCGTCAGTTGTATGATCGACCTGGGATCGTCATCTACTGACGTTTAAGGGGGCCCTAAAAAGTCGTATATTGACGAACACTTATACACTTGAACACTTATATGTAAGATCAAAATCAGCAGACTATTTTGAGTGTCTATTGCACTTTGAAAAAAAAAATAGTGAGCTGGTATCGCCCCGCAAAACCGCCGACCCCAGAGGGTTAAAAAGGTTAACAAAGAAGACTCTCAAAATAAACTAAGCCTCTGGGTCATTTCTGGAAATACGTTTTGAAAAGAGCAAAAGTGGCAATGTGAGCCCTCAACATTCACATGGCAGGTTCAGGCTACATCATTCAGAACTAAATTCAGACAGACAGCAATCATTACAATTTAACTTTCTGTTTTGTGTGGCCAATTCATTTCAAAGTCCAACACATTAACTGAAAATGCAGCCAATTCTTTACTTCTGCAAGTTACCCAACCCAGAGGAGGAAATGGATTAGGTTGCATGGCACGGGCCAAATTTAAGAATGAACATGTATTGTATGCATTTGGATAAGGGCCATGCCACTGATCTCGATTATAATGTATTAGCCAAGCATAAATTTAGAAAATAAAAGAGTGAAGTGAACAAAAAAGATCTACCTGGGCAATTAGTGCATTTCATATTGTGTGTGTGTGTGTGTGTTGGCCTGTTTACGAATGCATGGACTTTGCTTTTTAAATCAGCCTATTGTTATTTCTGCTGAGCAAGCAGACCAGTCAGTGACTCTGTAGAGAGCTGAGAGAGATGTTTGCTCACATCATTACGCTATATACTCCAAAATTACATATCAGGGAAATATCACCTCACCAGCAGAATGCAGGACTCTATTATCCAGCATCTCAGCAATATCATGAAGAATGGGTCATGACTTTCCAATGAATTCCTGAACAGTTTAGGGCTTATGCCCAATCTCCCGCCTTCTCACACACACAAACACACACGCGCGCGCTTCACACTTAACGCGTGCACATACAATGCTAACTGAGCATGTCTGTGGCGGAGTTGTAGCTGAAGTTAAACCCCAAAAACTCAAACCTTGGATTTGTGCCTGTGTGACAAATCACTGTGTGCACATCAAACTGTAGGGATAAATCTGATTTTTAGAGCTAAAACGGCGCAGAAAACTAAAGCTATTACCCTGCACACATTCTCCGCTGAGCTTCTTACAGTGCAGAGATATACACCTAGCGTACAAGTACTCTTTCTAGGAAGCTAATCCACACTGGGAAAACTAAATTGCATGTTAGGTGATCAAGTCACGCAAATGAACCTTCACCTAATATGAAGTGTAAAAGCTGAAAATCCACAGTAACTTAATCTTGTTAGCTTGGCTTCCAACCAGTCAAGTACTACAGGAATATGCAATACCAACTGCTTTGGGTGGCACATTTATAAAAAAAAAAAAAAAGAATAAAAAATAGTTTTAATTCTACGATTAGATTTGTCCTTTGTATAGCACTAAATGTAAGTATAAGATAGATATTGTTGTTTAAAGGGTTAGTTCACCCAAAAAATGAAATACAGTCGTTATTTTTGTTTGTTTTTGCGCACAAAAAGTCGCTTGTCGCTTATAAAGTTCAGATTGAGCCACTGAAGTCACTTGGACTATTTTAACAATGTCTTTAATAACTTTTTGAGGCCTGCAAGTTTCAATCCCTCAAGAAGCCTATGGATTAGTATGCAGGAGTGATCCAGCTCTCAGATTTCATCAAAATATCTTTATTTGTGTTCCAAAGATGAACGAAGGTCTTACCGGGTTGGAACAACATGAGGGAGAGTAAGTACTTATAGAATTTTCATTTTTGAGTGAACTAACCCTTTAAGATGTTCCATAAGACGTTCAATTCAAATGGGGACATAGTTATTTGCTGCTGTCAATCTATTCAATTTAAAGTAGAATGCTGAAAAGACTAAAACAAAGAGCACTAACAAGTGTATAGGCGAAGATCAAAGACCCAGCAGGTTCCTTAAACATGAGGAGCATTGATGGGGAATATAGATGAGCTTAACTCCTCTCCCTCTCTGTCTGTCTCTCTCCTTTGCATGATTCAATATACTTTGAATAGCAACATTCAATCGCTCAGTGGTAGCTCAGGGTTGCAGTGTCCAGCTCTTGACGTGTTGTAATTTCTGGATATTTAATGGTTGGTCAGGCAGAAAGATCATGGTCGGTCAGCAGCACGAGAGACCTGATCTCCAATAAAGACGGCTTAATTACCATGTAAATACCACGGCAGGGGTGGGCCTGCGCTCCTGCCAGCTGGAAGGGGGTCCTGCTTTCATGGCCGTTTGACAGATCAAAATCTTCAAGACTACCCATAGTTCCTTACATGTCAGGCCAGCGGCAGCACAGCAGTTGTGTGAGATTATTACCTCAAACAACTTTATTAATGTTACACAGCCGAGCTGGAGAAGATACATAGGGAATTTTAATGTATTAACTTAAAACTGAACTTATATATTCAGTAGGTTATTGGTCAAGATAAAGTACTTGATTATCCCACAAGGGGAAATTCATATGGTCATTTATTACGCGCCACAACATATTCTCTAAAAACAAACACGTGAAATGACAGCGAATTTAACAGTGACTAAAAGAAAAGACAAAACTGCAGAAATCACAATAACAATCCAACATCTAACATAAAAAGTCTAATATTATCACGTAGCTAAAAATGTGATAGCTTGATCATTAAATCTGATTGCTGTAGGTACAAATGATTCATGGTACCTTTCTGTTCTAATTCTACAATGTCAAATTCTACCAGTTGACCAAATACTTATCTTACATTTATAATGGAGAGGGTGAGTCTTTT
Organism: Hybognathus amarus; assembly: GCA_030378365.1. Taxonomy (NCBI): domain Eukaryota; kingdom Metazoa; phylum Chordata; class Actinopteri; order Cypriniformes; family Leuciscidae; genus Hybognathus; species Hybognathus amarus. The sequence goes on along the minus strand of JAQIUQ010003768.1, from coordinate 584,769 downwards.
TCTCACTCAGGATTTGGTCTTTTTAAAAATAATCTCATTGCTGACACCTGGTCAACTCCAATGATCTTACAGGCCATCTCTATCATGCGCTGCAGTTTCTCTTGGTCCTGAACGTGTTGCCAAACTCAAAGGACAGAATACTCTGGAGAAGACCTTTATAAAACACAAGAATTTGTCTGTCCAATCTAAAATTCTATAAGAAAGTACATCCACTGGTCCATTTTCTTAGTTTTGTTTAGTGCACATTCATTAAAAGTTAGTTTAGAATCAATTTCAACTCCCAAGTATTTATAGGTTGAGACCCTCTTCACTAATTCACCATTGATCTTAGAGAGGGATATTAGGGGGACCTCTTTGCTAAATTCTATGACCATCTCTTTTGTTTTCTTCACATTGATTTTAAGAAAATTATGAGAGCACCACTGAGTGAAACCCTGTAATTCCCTCTGAAATCCGCTCACAGAGGAAATGTCAGACTTAAAAAAAAGTGTCCAGTGTCACCAGCATATGTAAAGTAAGTGTGGGCTGAAGAAGAAGCTTGACTGTTGTTGGTGTACAATGTGTATAGGATGGGCGACAGAACGCACCTTTGTGGTGCCCCTGTATTTATCATTTTTGAAAATTATTTACATGAATTAAACTTTGACTTGCTGACTACAGTGTGTCAAGAAGATATAGATCCATAAAAACAATTGGGAATTTACTCCCAAATTCACAAATTTTCTTACCAAAAGGTAGCCTGGCTTACGCCAGACCACGTATCATTGAGAATGAAACGTGGTCTGGAAACCACATGTAAATTTTCCCGTATTTGAGGCATGTTTTACGAATGCCTAGAGCCGCATTATTGGGTGCTACGAATGTCTATCAAATGCACCTGTTTGTCTATCAAATGAGCCTGTGCTCCCTCCTCGTTCTGTGATTGGTTTCCTATTTCAGGAGAAAATTTGGTTCATGGTATCCAGACTGTCTAGCAGCGTGGATAAAATCGAGCTGCGGCAAGGCAGAATGGGGAAACCCAGGCTAATCAAAAGTGGGATTGGATCAAAAGAAAGATCCAATGACATGTCTGCCATCTAGTGGAGGGGAGGGCAAACAAAATTTGACACCCAAATTGACAAAATCGGCCATTTTATGCAGTGCCGCATCTTGTTGAGTAAACTTGACCATAGCACCTAGAGGGTTAAGATCATTCTCTGCTACCATAGGGTGCTTCTTGGGCTCATATCCTGTGATAGATTGGACTCCCTGCCGCATCCTGGATGGTCGAAGCAAGCTTTATTGCACATAGAACAGGTGACATATTATTTGTACGTCGGTAAATGTTTCTTTAAACTGCATAAATTCAAGTCACCCAACACAAAATTGGCTGCGTCGGGGCCTCTTTCTCGTTTTTAGTTACAAGTTCATGAATCATAGTGCCACCGGTCAATGTGTGGTCAATATTTCCCTAGGCAAATGGTAAGGCCTTAGGCAGAGCACTAGTAGTCCTTCGTACAAACTTGATACTTCATCGTAATATGACCAGGGTTACAATATTAATTGTTGATAAACACGCACACGCACACACCTCCACTTTTCATTTTTCCAGAGTTCAGGTTGCGGTCCATCCTCACCAGCGTGTAGCCCTCTAGGTCGACCGACGAGTCAGAGTCCGCCTCAGTGAGCCAGCTTTCTGTCAAGCAGATAAGGCAGGATTGATCGGAGTCGGTGAGATACTGAGTGCTGGCCATCAACTCATCTGTCTTATTCCTTAGGCCTTGGACATTGCCGAGCATAACAGAGTGGAAGTGATTGTCTATAGGGCTGTCTTTTCACACGTTCCTGGATTCCTCCTTTCCCACCACGTTTCCTTGCTTTGGCGTTGTTACCCCTGACAAATTCCGATGGTAACGGCGATGTGTCGTAGGAATAAAGATGCGTTGCAAGGGAATTTAAGATTTAGCAGAAAGTCTTGTGTAGGTGAATCGGGATTCCGGGGCCACTATACATGTAGTGGCTGTAACCGGCAGTATGAAAGTGATCAAAATCACCAGCACAATAACTGGGCTTGACTTAAAAAAAGTGTATTATGTATTCATTTACATAAATAAACCATCAATCCTCACCAAGGTCCTGTTTACACGAAGGGAAAACGCAGATATTTCCCTGCGGATTGGCCACTCGTTTACACGAAAACCCCATTTTTATCACTGAAAACGATTATTTCAAAAAAAGAAAACCTCCGGCCAAAGTGGAGATTTCTGAAATCGCCGGTTATGTGTTGTCGTGTGAACTGGGAGAAACAGCGTTTTAGGTTCTCTCTTGATCGATTTCCGAGGATTCTGTTTGGCTTGCATGGCTTTATCCTTCTCCCTACACTTCAAGGTTTGGCATAGATATGATGGCACTCAACAGCGTATTTATGCAGGTGTGTGAACGATGTTATTTTTGAAAACGGAGAGGGAAAATATTTGTTTAAATGAGCATAGCCAGTGCTAACTAATGCAACAAGTTTGAATTACTTGAGCATGATTTAATGGTTTGCTTTGTTCTGTAACTGTGTTGTACTATACACTAAAACGTATAAACACATTAATTTTATTTCTATAAAAAACATCTTAATTTTATTTGTCTTGCAGCAAAGAACATAAGTTGATTGTCCACATTTGGATTAATTTCTTCCATCTCTGCATTCTTTGTATATTTGTGCCAGTATGTAGCTGAGTAAACAAAACCCGATCGAGAAAACTACTTTATTATGCCAGCATTTCATGTCAGCCTCCTTCAAATAAAACCAAAATATGCTTGTTTCATAAGTTTATGACAGAAACAATGGATTATCTCACTGAGGCTTTCGAATCGGGTTGCTGTTGTGCTGACAGAGATAGTGATCAATAATTGTCTCCTCAAGAACTCTTTTATCAGTCTTTTTCTTGTGGCAAAAAAAAAGAGCGGCCCACAAATCTAAAGCACGGCCGTTTGTGTTTATCCCGCCATGCTACTTAGTGAGAATAATGCAATTGTCTGTTTTATGGGGGCACCCTGGAGGGTGAAAAACCATAGGGCTATGGCCTGAACATTATGCGGTTTGGGCCCTCTCTCAGGACCCTCAGAGACTCTCTCAATCAGGAGCTTTATGTGGAGAATTCCTCTGATATGAAGAAACCCCAAAAGAACTGCGGCTAATCCAATTTGAGACACTTGACTGGCAGAGCTAATTATGGCGCAAGGGCATTGTCCACACACTAGGACCAGCGGGTCGCGCTGGCATGCTGAAGGGAGACAGCTGGACGAGCTGAATGCGTACAAACACGCATCATGCTGCAAGAACTGTGCGAATGCTAATTTTCACTAAAACGTACTAATCCACCACAAAGCAGGCTGGTTGCATTATCTGCATCTTGAAAAGTCTCTCAGTGTCTTCCCAGCTCATTTAGGAGGATAAGACAGAAGGAAGGAAATAACGAACACGTTTTTATTGTACGTTTCAGTCTAGCACAGTCTCAATCACAATGCGACTATTGTTTATGCGGGCACGGCTCGATCTAGCGATCCAACTAATTGAGTCTCATTGCTACGTTAACCTATTCAGAGTGTGGGCTTGTCTTTCATCAGCGAGTCTTTAATTTTCAAAGACTGTTGGACGAGTGCACGCACACTTTCTCGACAGCCGTTTGAAGCCGTTGTTTTTTTGTCCTGAAGGGCTCTCCCCGCTTGTGGTCCTTCTCTATTGATGTGTGATAACAGGATTCCGACATAAAATCGCCAAATTGTATTGTGTACGAGAAAGGGGCTTATAATGCTGTCTTTACACAGACCAACAGGATTTGCATGTTTGTGCAAGTCATTGTGGGCATTCATAGTAGTTTATGCGGTAACATACTACAATTTCCATTATGTAGCCTGAGTGGATTTGCATGTGTTTTTGTGTCTTGTGTGAATAGCACTTGCCTAATGTAGCTTTAACTGGATTTACATGCCACTTGACTGCATCTGCTTGTGACATATGGGCTTTAAAACACACACACAAAACACCATAACAACTCAGAACACTTGTGACAGGCATCCTCTTTCTCATGCTCTCAAAAAGGCGTGCTGTACATTTTTAAGGCAATTTGGTACATCCATAAATACAATCCACAAATAAATACTGACATATGGAAACTACACATCATCTGTGTGATATATAACTATGGTACGCTGTAGCCTAAAGCCAAACTTTTTAGTAAACATTAAGGCCTATAGGAATTTAGAGCGTAAATCAATCACAAACATGTCAGTAAGTCGTATTCACGTGCCACATGTGTTTATAATATTAATCAATATGATGAATAAAGCTCTCAGTGCAACATTAAAGAAAAAAAAATTCTTTAAAAAACATTTATTTTTATTACAGTGGCAAGTTTTAGAAACTCTGAAACTTCCTCTAATAACCAAGACATTGTACAAGGTGATGTGAGTTGCAATATATATCTAATACTTTTTTTTTCTTTTTTTCTCACAATTGTTGAGCTTATTGTTGGTCAATTGTCGGCCATCTAACGCAATAAAGCCCCAAGACTTACAATAACCTCAACAGACAGTCAATGCTCCTGAGGGATGTTTTTCAGGATCAGAGAGGGTCGCCTCACATATTGGTCATCTTCTGTCACATCTTATAAAACGTAGCCATCACTGACCAGGTCACTACACACACACACACACACACACACACACACACACACACTGAACTGTACAATATGTAAGTCAGTAGCTTCAGACCAAGAGATGACATTTCCCAGTTGGATATCCAATAACCCCGTGACCCCTCAGGTGAGGCCTCTTTGTATGTGTGCGTGCAATGTGTGTATAAATTCAGTTAAAATCATATCGTATTGGACCTGAGCAAGTTGTTGAGACATGGAATCGCCCATACATTTCCTCTTCATCTCTCGCCACCCAGACCCTGTCTCTCTGCATTTGTCTACCACTCCAAGAACTGAGCATTTTCTTAGAAGAAAACCAAGGCAAGCTTATTTAAATAGCACATTTCATACACAATGGTAATTCAAAGTGCTTTACATAGGAGTTAATATATAAAATTCAAAATAAATAAGAATAATTAAAACAGTTTAGAATAAAAATAAAATCAAGTAATGCCCCCATCTGAGATGGAAGAGATTGAGGCAGTTTACGGTGCCACTGGACCTCTAGCCCAGGGATGTACTCTGCTGGGGTGGTGCTACACCAGTAATGCCCAGCAGGGCCGTAAGAGCGTCAGTTCGTGACCCGAGTTCGAATCCGACTTTTGCCGAACAAATGAGATATAAAATGTATAAACTAACATGAAGGTCTCTAGCGTTATATTTTGCCAATCAACTAAAATTGAAACCATGATATGGCTTCTTGCCTTCATAAAACAGCACAAGACTTTAAGAATAGGCATTTTCTGTTGTGCTGGGTGATTTAAAGAAACATGCGCACTTTGCTCACATGATTAGCATGGTTATCAAGTGTTGTCTCCTAAATAAAAACTCAGGGTTTATTTCTTGCAAGTGTAGAAACAAGGACAAAAGTATTTTAATTTTCCTATATTATAGTGTAATGTAGACTAAAATATACGTTTGAAATATTCATTTTCATTTTCACAAATCACTCAATAATGTTAATAAGCAGGCCCTCTGAGAATGCACCACACATTCTATGTAAAAGAGACCAAAAGAGACCTGCTGAAGCTAAAGACTCTACTGGTATTTATATTGATAGTGACAGTGTCTGTGACTACAGGCTGTAAGTGAAACACAATCACTCCAAAGCACTGACAACTGCAAAAGGAAGTGGGAATATTGTAATAACGAGCATGGTAACAGAGGGTTCTTTGTGCTCTCACACATTCACATGTCACATACCCACTCAACTATTCCAGCTCTTTCTCTTCCTTGTTTTTATCTCTATTTGAGCCCTCCTATGTACCATTACATCCCCAATATTTATTAGTGGTGTAACGATACACAGGAGTCACGGCTGGATACAACAGGAAATAAACAGAATAATGACAAAATTGCATGTCATTAACATGCAGTGACAATGGCGTATGTACACATTCAATATTAGGCTTTTTTAAGAAATCAATTAGACGAGCGAGAAGCAGACAAAGTGCCATAGATATACATCTGAGCCTATGTCACCTTTCCACGAATTTCAGTCTAGAATGACGAGACCAGACAAACATACGTGTTTGATGCTTGCTTTTATGGAGGAACTGATGAGGCTGATGGCAGACAGGTGTGATGATTGTTGAGCGTGCACAGGTGGTAGCCAGAGTGGATGATGGGAAATATAGGCTGTGTCCGAAATCTCCACTCAAACCACTACTCCCTACCTCCTATGTAGGGGGTAGGGAGTAGAGCACAATATAGTGAGCTCACCAGCATAATAGAAACACCACTTTCAGACACTACTCGATCGTCTCTCGGCGCCGTTGATTACGTCATTGCTGTTGCCCGTCCATCTTTTTTACGATCAGCGCAGTGCATGATGGTATGTAGGGCTTGGGGTAGTGACCATTGGTTGTACACTACTTTTCAAAATGCATTCTGGGATACATTGAGTGGACTATATAGAGTATAATAATCATCACTATACATTCAGACAGCACTACAAAATGGCGAGCTCACTATATAGTCAACTATACAGTGAGTAGTAGGAGATTTCGAACACAGCCATAGTGTGCTGGGGTGACTGAGGATTGTGACATGTATAGGCTACAAATGCTGCGATTCCACTCCACACAATTTGACTACATAAACAGCATTGTACAGTTAGAGCCGAGAGAGTGAGAAGGAAGAGAGCCAGTAAAAGATTATGATGAGGATGGTGCGGGGCTGGGTTGTGTGTTGTCAGTGAATAAAACATGCCTTGCTGTCCTGAACTGACTTCTGCTCTAGTTTCAGTCTAACATTTCACAATAATTGTTGGCACCTGCATTTATTCATAAAACCCTTAGATTATGGAGTCTCATGCAAATCACCTCATCCTTACAATAATTAGGTTAACAGGTCTCCTTGATATTTGTGCATTAATACAATTACAAGCAAAGCACACATTTAATAGCCTCGGTTTTAAGTAGCCTACAAACATATATTACCAGAGTGTATGTAGCCACATGTTTCTAATAATGATTTACCGCGTTAAAAATAAGCATAGCTACTTACATTCGCATTCACTTATCTATGAATAAATTACATTAATGCATATCTTGAATATGCATAAATGCATTAAATTCTGAATAAACATATTGGAATTATTTAGTTATGAGTCCGTATCCTAAAAATAAAATAAAATGGCAGCAATTTAATTCAAATTAAAGTGCACACTGGTAAAAAGAGATATGGTTTCCATCCCTAGTTAGACTGTTCAGATATTTATCATGCTCCACAAGTACAGGGTCTCTTTCTTTCACTCCTCTAATATGGAAATGAGTCAAACAGGCCAGTCATAAAGTCATACTTTTCAAACTATACACACTGGCACACGCTTTTGAAGTCTATCCTGAAAATGTGTGTGTATCTGAAATGAAAAAAACCTTGGTGTGTGAGCGTGCTAACATTAAAACCTTAAAACAACAAAGCGGCTGGTCAAGCATTGTTTGGACAGTCTCCTAATGCCGTACCAGTAATAACCTCGATGTGAAATATAAAAATAAGAACAGACATTTGGGTATCTTCAAAGATTAATCCTTCAAATAATTCCAATTTAATCTGATGGAAATGAAAAATTGAGTGCAAGACTAGTGTGTGTGAGTGAGTGAGAAAAGAGAGAGAAGGAATAATCTGGTTATTATTTTCGAAACGACAGGGATATAAAATGTCACCTCGGTTACAGCGATTCCAAGTGCATTAAATTATTGCTGCATATGCAGTGAATCCTTATCTATTTATAACCCTTGGGCCATCATTCAAAAGCGTTGTTCATTCATACACTAAAAATATCATTAGAACTATCTGTCTAACAAAACGTCTATCCTTACATACACGGAGGAACGTTTAAACTCCTCTCATATCTTTCGGAGCAAATGCATTTCATTACATGACAGGCTGATCCGATACTATTAACATCTTTATATCACCTAGCTGTTTGTCAGATTTTGGATGTGTGTGTGCGTATGTGGTTCCAGTTCCTGTGTTGGTTGTACCACTAAGAGCACTACTGCCATCTCAACTTAGCATCAATGCTTCAGACAAGCAAGCCAAAATAATAAACATGCTGACAAACAGAGGTGGTGTAGGTGACAAGATCAATGTAACACCATCAAGACATGAACGCCGCCCATTCCTGCTCTGGGGTTTCTCCATTTCCAATGGCAGCCTCTGAATCACGAACTGCCCTAAATTATTCAACTTTTCTTCTTAAGTACTGCTAAATATTTACGTGTCGATTAATTTGTAAACACGTTCTCACGATCACAGCTCCTTCATAATGAAAGGAGACAGAATGAAATGTGTAAATCATGATTTGATTGTGTAACGTTACTAATTTATGATGAAGAAGGCAGATTTCAATACGTGCACTGATTTGGTATCCGACAAGGACCATCTAAATATGTTTTTTTCTTCGAAAATAGGCTTTTTTTTCTGAAAACTGGGTCCCAATTTTTGCAAGTAAAAAGATTACAAATTTTATAAAATTATATATTTTTTTAAATGCAACTTGAGTACATTCATTTTACTCCTTAGACCTCCCTAACATTAAAACAATATGCACATCAAGAAGGTCCAACACATTGAACGTTTCTGGTTTCTGGGATACTGATAACTACACTGAACAAACTTATAAACACAATACTTTTGTTTTTGCCCCCAATTTTCATGAGCTGAACTCAAAGATCCAAGACCATTTCTATGTACACAAAAGGCCTATTTCTCTCAAATATTGTTCACAAATATATCTGAATCTGTGTTAGTGAGCACTTCTCCTTTGCCAAGATCATCCATCCTCCTCACAGATGTGGCATATTCAGTGTAGAATTGCCAATGCCTGCCAATGCCAGCCAATACCTGTGTTTTTAATTGAATCACTGTGCAGACACAGGACGATGACCACGGCAATACACAGGATGACAGGTAAGTATCTTCAGGGTAGGATTGACAGTAGAGTCTTGAAGCTTCGCAAGATGAGACCAGACACATAGGTCTTCTTCTTTTGGTTTTATGGCGGGACATGGGTGGATAGTGACAGATGTTTTATATACAATTTTTTTTGTAGTCGGAGGAAGAAATCTTCTAGATGTGCAAGCAGGAAAATAACCGATCTGGTCATGTGACCTCTCACACAAGTCACATGCCATTGATTGATTTTAATAGAGACAATCTATTTTGTAACAACATTTTTAGAGCTTCCAGTAATAAGAAAAAAAGCTGCAGTCACAATTGTGACCGGTGGGATTAACGTGATTTTACAGAGAAATGTTACAACATATTTCATATTTAAACATTTTTGTTTAATAATAATAATAATAATAATAATAATTAATTATTATCTTATTATATTATTATTATTATTAATAATATCAGTAGTAGTACTATTATAAAATACATTTATATTTTAATTGAATTTTTTGTCATTGATATAGAATATAACCACAAAATCCTGGGCCAAATTTTACAGCTGTCCAAACAACCACAACTAACCTAAAGCCTAAATAATAATAATATATAAAATATATAAACTCAAGTAGACTAAGCAGGCAAATGGGCAAATGTACATCCATCTGGTTGTTATCGCAGATTAAACCCCGACAGGTTAATCAGGACCCCTACACAAAGTGTGTTTGTATATATGTATATATATATATATATATATATATATATATATATATATATATATATATATATATATGTGTGTGTGTGTGTGTGTGTGTGTGTGTGTGTGTATATATATATATATGTATATATATATATATATATATAAAAATATTATAATAAAATAATAATAATAATAATATATTGACAGAGTTGAATAACTGGAATAATTTGTCAGCTCTCCACTGACATTAGGAGATGTGTGTGTGTGTGACTTTAGATCAATACACACTGGAGAGTACAGGGTCTGAAAAGTTCCACGATGCACCTTCAGTAATCTCCATTAGCTACTCAAACCCACTTTGCATCGATTCCCACCCCCTCCCCCTCAAGCATCACCAGAGATCGATAACACACACACACATAAATGCACACACTCACACAAAAGGCCAACAAAAATAAAACCCGAAACTCTTCCCTAGCAGTCTAAAAGTGATTCCTTCATTTGAAAAGCCACATTAAAGCACTTGGTTTTCCTAAAAGGCAGACTCAAGATCGATATAGAGACAAATGCAGCGTCTAAATTCTGAATATGTTCAAAGAATGGACTCAGTTTAAAGAAAAATTCACTCCTTGACTCAAGAATTCTTCAAATACAGTACGTTCTGTGGGTATGCTGGAATGTCATATAAATACATTGCCAGACATCAGGGGCTATTTCCGTCTATACTCTGAGTATGTTCAAAGTATAGAAAAATGCATTTGTTGACTCTTGAATGTTTCAAGTAAGTTCACAGGGTATGCTGCATTGTAGAACAAATACATTCCCAGAAATCATGGACTACTTCCACAATGTTGGCAATTTACTGTTTAAACTACGCCATACACTAATAGCATATCTTTATATCTGATGGCTCCCCAGCTCCCATAATCTCATGAGATATCAAAGTTTCCACCGGTTACACGCTTCAGAATCTCTGATGAAGTTCCTAATATTCTTCATCAGAAGAGTAATCAATCTCTGTATGCATTTCCTAATACTCGGCTACAATACGATTTTCTGCCATCCTCATTTGACATGTTACTTTTTGCATAACGTGTGGCAGGAAAGTATGTAAAGTCTCATTTACAACAATTACATTTGAACAATGTCCCAAAGTGAACACACCGTGCATACTGTACACAGCCAGAAATAATAATTTCTGTGTATTTTAACAGAGACATAAAAATCCCAGAACATCAGCCATTTTTACTGAGCATTCTTTATGCTCTGAAAGGTCACTGTGCATCGCTTTTGTATGTTTCCTGGCAACTATCAGGTTAGAGTGAGTTTCAGAGAGATCAGACATGTGGATGTAATTAGCTACTTTTCATACAGCAGTGCAGACTTAACATTATAAACACAATGTTACAGCTTACTCACTGCTAGATGGAGCAGAGTGTACAGGAAATACGAGATGGTTCTCACTGCAGAAAATGAAAACCAGAGGGAAGAATTCGAATCCAGATGCACCTCCTACCACTTTACATACCTAAACCTACCCATCTCCACCCCTGATCCCTAACCCCACTTCTAATCCTACCCATCTCTGCCCCTTCCCTAACCTCACCCTTAAACCTGCCCATCTCCACCCCCTGATCCCTAACCCCACCCCTAATCTTACCCATCTCCACCCCTGATCTCTAACCCCACTTCTAATCGTACCCATCTCCGCCCCTTGATCCCTAACCTCACCCTTAAACCTGCCCATCTCCACCCCCTGATCCCTAACCCCACCCCTAAAACTACCCATCTCCACCCCCTGATCCCTAACCCCACCCCTAATCCTACCCATCTCCACCCCTGATCCCTAACCCCACTTCTAATCCTACCCATCTCCACCCCCTGATCCCTAACCCCACTTCTAATCCTACCCATCTCCGCCCCTTGATCCCTAACCCCACCCTTAAACCTGCCCATCTCCACCCCCTGATCCCTAACCCCACCCCTAAACCTCCCCACATCTCCACCCCTGATCCCTAACCTCACCTCACCCCTAATCCTACCCATACCCACCACCGATCCCTAACCCCACCCCTAAACCTGCCCATCTCCACCCCCTGATCCCTAACCCCTCCCCTAATCCTACCCATCTCCACCCCCTGATCCCTAACCCCACCCCTAATCCTACCCATCTCCACCCCCTGATCCCTAACCCTACCCCTAATCCTACCCATCCCTGCCCCCTGATCCCTAACCCCTCCCCTAATCCTACCCATCTCCACCCCTGATCCCTAACCATACCCCTAATCCTACCAATCTCCACCCCCTGATCCCTAACCCCTCCCCTAATCCTACCATCTCCACCCCAATCCTTAACCCCACCCCTAATCCTACCCTCACCACCCCTGATCCCTAACCCCTCCCTAATCTACCATCACCCCCTGATCCCTAACCCCTCCCCTAATCCTACCCATCTCCACCCCTGATCCATAACCCCACCCAGTCCTCCCATCTCCACCCCAATCCTTAACCCCACCCCTAATCCTACCCATCTCCACCCCTGATCCCTAACCCCTCCCCTAATCGTACCCATCACCACCCCTGATCCCTAACCCCTCCCCTAATCCTACCCATCTCCACCCCTGATCCATAACCCCACCCCAGTCCTACCCATCTCCACCCCTGATCCCTAACCCCACCCCTAATCCTACCCATCTCCACCCCCTGATCCCTAACCCCACCCCTAATCCTACCCATCTCCACCCCTGATCCCTAACCCCACCCCTAATCCTACCCATCGCCACCCCTGATCCCTAACCCCACCCCTAATCCTACCCATCTCCACCCCCTGATCCCTAACCCCACCCCTAATCCTACCCATCTCCACCCCCTGATCCCTAACCCCACCCCTAATCCTACCCATCTCCACCCCCTGATCCCTAACCCCACCCCTAATCCTACCCATCTCCACCCCCTGATCCCTAACCCCACCCCTAATCCTACCCATCTCCACCCCTGATCCCTAACCCCACCCCTAATCCTACCCATCTCCACCCCCTGATCCCTAACCCCACCCCTAATCCTACCCATCTCCCACTCCTTAGATTTGGATCCAACTCCACCCCCTGGATCTTGTGTACTGCAATGAGGCGCTACTGAGAAATACACAGACTACAGCATGGAAATGAATAATAATACAAAAAAATAACAGAATCTTACATGCAACAAATATAAACACAGTGATGAAGTGATGTTCAGCTAGCAAAAATAAAAATGAATATAGATAAACAAATATCTTCTATAAATTAATTGTGTCCTGATTTTAGATAATATTCTACACCTAATTCTGATTTTAAGATGAAATTCCAAGATTTAATACTTAATTTGTTGGAGAAAGGTTGACAAGCCTACACACTCTCCAATGTCATAATACAAGATCAATATGAGCTATTAATGAATTATTTATGATCACATGCATGTGAGTTAATGATGTGACCTTACATACAATCATCATGGTGATCAATAACAACATTTCTCCTTGATTGACAGTTCTCAGTTATGATTTAGCACTGCAATGATGAATGAAGAATGTATGATAAGATTACCAATACCATAATCTCACACAGAATTTCATTTCTGACAATAAAATAAAATGTTCTGATATTAAAGGTATTTGATTTCAGAGGGATTCATTTTACCAGCTGCTCTTGATGCAGTTTGATGGAATGACATTTTACAAGATAGCTACAAATGTTAGAGGACTTAAAATGTTAGAGAGGGCTTTTCTAACTTAATATTATCCCTCAAAATCTCTGAAAATATCCCAAAGGCCTAAGAACTAGCAACACACACACACACACACACGCTTTTTTCACACTATCATTCACACATACTTTAGGCTCTTTGTTAAAGAAGTTGAAACTCTGTACAGATAGATTCACATGTAGAAAAATAGTCAAAGGGCAAATTTATCTATATCTGTAGCAAGTTAATTGCACCAAGAAAAAGGTGCTGTTTTTTTCTGATTAAAGCACATCTATGAATTAGACTAGTTTACATATAGAAAGGCATGTTTGTAAAGAGATAGCACGTAATCATTTAAAAAGTTGCACTGTATAGCGACGTTCAAGTTGTTAAAGGGTTAGTTTACCTTAAAATGAAAATTCTGTCAATTACTCACCCCTCATGTTGTTCCAACCCTTAAGACTTTCGTTCATCTTACTGTTCATCTTACAAATAGCCTACTGTACTATAGGCTATGTATTTATTTTATATAAAATATATATTTTACAAAATATTTTGTTACTCTAAAAGTACTATAAAATCAAAGCCATAGCCTATATCTAACCAAGTTATGATCCAAATTTGAAGTTTGAAATTTGAGTAGATCACTTTAACTAACAAAAAAAAAAAAACTTTTGCTGATAATTTACTCACCTCCAGGTCATCCAAGATGTCCCCGTCTTTCTTTCTTCAGTCTAAAAGAAATTAAGGTTTGTGATGAAAACATTCCAGGATTTTCTCCATATAATGGACTTCATTGGGAAACCGAACAGTTCAAGGTCCAAATGAGAGATTCAGTGCAGCTTCAAAGGGCTAAACGACACCAGACGATGAATAAGGGTCGAGTCATGACTCAAAAAAAAAAAAAAATTTGTTCATTTTGATGAAGGAGTTCAGACAAGAGAGTTACGAACGTTCATCACAGAACAGAGCAAGATGAGCATTTGTGCTTATAAAACTTAAACTTTTTTTTTAATGAACGATTGTTTCACTCAGATCATTTAAAGCCATTTGAAGCTGCACTGAAACCCTCATTTGGACCTTGAACCATTTGGTTCCCACTGAAGTCCATTATATGGAGAAAATCCTGGAATGTTTTCATCAAAAACCTTAATTTTATTAAAAAGAAAGATATTGACATCTTGGATGACATGGGGTGAGTGAATTATCAGCAAAAGTTTTTTTAAAAAGTGGATAACAGTTTTGCATATTATTGAGTTTCGAGTCAATATATTACATATGTGTATATATATATATATATATATATATATATATATATATATATATATATATATATATATATATATATATGTATATGTATATATATATATATATATATATATATATTAGTAATATATATATATATATATATATATATATATATATATATATATATATATATATATATATATATATATATATACATATATATATATATAGTAAATATATATATATATATATATATATACACTAATATATTATTATACACACAAACAGTCCAGTGAATTTAGCCCAAAACAGGTCATGTCATGGCATCAGTGTCTTTAAATAATGACTTAGGCCTATGACTCTTCAGGAATGCCATGGTCAAATTGCTATCTCCTTACACAAACAAACACTGTTTTCGGTCACCACAGACACCATATCAGCATCAGTGTAGTAGGAACAGTAGCAAATCTACCAGGGCATTTCTACTGATATTTCCCAGTTAGTGATACAGGCCATTTATCACCGTCATGCTCTAGTCTTCGCTTGGCGTACAGCGCCGCCAAGATAAGGCCGTGGACTTAAGGAAGCTACGGACTCATTTTATTTTTAGTAAGATGCTGGTTCAGCTAAAATCCCTCACAATGGCTAATGTTTGGACTATAAAAACATTATTACACTCTAAATTAACATTATTAACTGTTATTTAAACACCATGTAATGAAAAGGTCCACAACAACTAGGTTATTTCCTCTCCTGCGGATGTTTACAAAAATAAAAAAATAAAAGCACTGCAAATGTGACCTGCAAATGTATGTGAGGACACCCCATGTAAGGCAATTTCTTCCCCTCTCAGCGCTCACGGGTTTGTGTGTTTGGAAATGAATAAGCCCTGCATAATGTTGTCTTCCTGAAAGTGCTTGTAGTGTGTTTATCCGTTCTGATGAATCATTTGGCACAGCTAGAGTAGTGAAAAAAGGCCATAGCTCCTGTTTTTCCGCTAAGTTTGATGCTCAGCACGTTGGTTTCAGGCTGCACTAGTAGCTGGCGGCCTCAGGATCGAATATGCATATGTTAAAATTATGAGTCATCTAGCTAAAAGCAACTCTTGCTTAGAGGAAGTTCCAACATGTTATTCCACGATTTAACAAAACACCTGCCCCCGTTTCTTACTTTTTATCAAGGACAAACTTTAGAAATCCATTTAAAATAAAGATCTGCTACTGTAATCACATGTACAGTAGCTCAATGAGGAGCGAAGCCAACATATACCACTGTATATTTCTCCCAACGTGTAGTTGCAAAGTTCTGGCTTGGTTTATAAGTCATTAAACTTAATGATTGGCATAATGAGGTTGGGATTCTGCCAGAGGGGGGACATCAGGTGGAATTACCATCAGAAGTTCTCCAACACACAGTCACACATCCCGTTCTCTCTCACATACACAAACACAGACACACACGTCGGCATCCGTTGATAGCTCGGTCAGTCTCGTCAGCAAACAAACGTAAAGGGAGTGGAGCGACAGGCAAGAGTGAGGTAGAGAGAGAGGTAAAGAAAGCGAGACGATTTGAGTGGACAGCGAGCTCGCAAAGCACTGTCAGCTTTGAGGAGACGTGACAGATCGCCAGATATCAAAGACACGTGTAGATGTGAACATCTCATTACCGGATCCATCTCCTCCTCCTGCACAACAGCTATTTATACCGGATTCTTGTCGCTGTCACCAGTTTTGTTTGTTCCTATTGTCTATTACTGCCTTTACTGCTAATTTTGTCTCTGCTTGATTATTTTTCTATGACATCCTTTGATGTGTTTCAGAATAAATGAAATGTGTTCTGCAAACGTGTCTGCCGAGTTTGGGAAAGAGGCCGAATGCGCTCATTGTCCTTTTTTGAGGTTTGTTTTACTGACGTGATATGAAATGTGTGACGAATGGGCGCGCTATGTGTGAGGAGACTTTTGAGGAGCATGTTATGGAGTGCGGATTACAAATTCGTGACAAAACTGTTTCGGTTTATAAGCATCACTATTATTCTTATTACATTCTAAACGTAAACGATGGTTCACCCACAGTGAAAATGATTGAATTAATCAACTGTGAATAACCGTTAGACTAAAAATATTTAGCAGCATAACTGTTTTCAAAATGAATAATAATAATAATAAAAAGATGCATCTTAAACACCAAAGCAGCATGTGGCACTAAAGACTGCAATAATCCTGAAAATTTTGCATTGCCATTACTGCATTTTAAAATATATTAAAACAGACTGTCAAAAAACATTAAAAAGTCATAACTCTAAACTTTTAAAGTGTACATATTTTCCCCACTTATGCGTCTTTTTTTTTAACAGACATAAAAAAAATTACAGAAATAAAATCAGCTGCAAATGGAAAATGATGTTGACTGTAATGGAATATCATCTGAATCTCTAGAAAGTCCAAGCCACATCTAGGGACAAGAAAATCCTGGAGAGCAAATGAAATCATGACCATCATGGTACAGGCAAACAAACACCCACATTTTCTTAACAAATAAGAAAAAGAAATGAAAAGATGAAATGGTTATAAAATATTATTATTCAAACTTGGAGGTTATTAACATGTAAAATAATTGAGGGGAAAAACATACAAAAGGACATCTGACTCGCTGTCCAAATGAAAACCGCGTATGTCCATTTTGATGATTTTGAGATTTTTTGACTGATAGAATGTCCAGGTTCATTTTCCGTATACAGCATGCTTCACATTATCTAAATGACCAATGAAAAGTTGTGAAATCATGTCATCTGATTTCCACGTATTTCCATTTGCTGTCAAAGCTGTCAATCACGCAATCACGATCACGATAGTGATCTGTTCTGCCTGACCATCTGGAGGTGGTCTGGCTCGCATTGTGTTCGGATCTTTACAAGGTAAACGCAATCTGGATGTTGAACCACAAATGTATATTTCACTCCTCTCAAAAATGCTAAAAAATAAACGAGTGAGAGTGTGTTAAATAGGCTATATGACACGTTATAGTCAGATATGACGGGACTACTGTGACACGCATCACCGCAGATGAGCAGCTGCGTGCAAAAGTGAAAGAAAGGTCAGAGACACAATCATCTTCACAATCACACAATCATCTTCAAGTAAAGAAACAAAGTGATCTTACAGGGCAGGCTGTTGCCACACTCTCTTATTGATGTATGTCTTTGATTTTGAAATTAGCTGATGATAAAATGCAGCTCATATCTGTAATAAAATGCAGCTCATTTCCGACAAAATTACGGTAGGATTGTGTAAATAAAGTATCAGTCTAGCATCGCCATCCATGCCAGTGTATTGATTCATTGTCTCTTCATAGTTTGCAAGAGACATTTAATAAACTGAGCGTATTTAATAAACTGAGCGTAGCCTATTCATCTGTCAATATGAAACGCGATTTGGTCATTCTAATTAATGATCGGAAGAACGCGTATCGACCACCGTTACTATACAATATGCACGTATGTCCATTTAAACTCGATTTTGGGTCAAATATGGATTATATCATGACACTGGCAAGAATATGGTTACATTTAAAGATGTTGTGCCAAGCATGACAACGCTACGTTCAGCTGCTTTTGAAATTACATTGTTTTTTTTTCACTTCCTGAAAAGTAACCGTTTTTGGACATATGTGAGTTTTCATCGGGCAGCGACGATATATAAATAGCCTATGTACAATCAACACAAGCATGTGACCAGTATAAACCCACACATACACATTAGTATATGTAACATAGGTTGTTAGTATATAACCTCGGTCCTGTGATTAATGATGTAATTAGCACTATCCCATGCAGCGCATACACTAGGCTTCTCAAAAATGTCCTAATATACCAAATGCTACATCAACACACATTAAGCATGTGTCGTGTAACAGAACTTGCATATGAAAACAGTCATTTTTGCAAGACTAATTGCATCTTTTCTTTATTTTTGTTCCTCGGGTAAGAAAAGAAATAGCCTAATGAGGCAGAATTGCTCCATTTCATGGCTGGTTCTCGCTCATAAGGCTGTTTTCATGCTGGTCCACAGCAAATGTGTGTATGAGTGTTGGTTTGGTTTTAACATTGGTAATGATGTAAGATCAATTAAAGACGCACCATGTCTCCGCCTCAAGATCAGAACTGCCATTTGCTGTTGGTAAGCTGTTTTTGTTTACATTTAGTATTTATAAGTTGAAAGTAGTATTTTTTTCATTACCGTTATGCTAAATTTTTGTCCAAACATACACAGGAGACAAAAAAATGGTAATTTACTCATTACTTTTTCCCCATACAATAAAAGTAGGGACCACTGTTGTTGGATCTCAACGTTCCCTAATTAAACTCATACTGTAGATTGGAATGGAGTCATACAAAAGCATACCACACGAGGTTGTGGTGGTGTTCTGAATATAAATACATACAGCACTCTTGCTTGTGTGATATTGTTTAACTCTTTCCCCTCCAGCGTTTTTAAAAGGGTGGTTTACTGCTTTTTTTTTTCTTTGCATTATTGTTTTTTATGGGGTGCAATATAACAAGTATTCGTGGTTTTTCTTTTTTAAAAAGTTTTTTCATACATTTCACCTTTATTGTTAGCCACTTTCTCCGCATTTGAACGACTGGTTGACTTTCTGAATCTATGAAACCACTCCCTTAGAAACAAGCAATGGGCTCAGATTGGTTAGTTTGGGCCAGTGTGTTATGATTGGCTAAACTTGTACGTGCACGTTGTCCGCAAAATTCACACCCATTACTTTTATGGGTGAAAGTTGCATGTGTTCCTGTCAAATGTAAATAATGGTGTCGATACTGCAGTATCAGTATGTGCCAGAATCAGACCCAGAAGGCGGCGATGAAGAGAGGCAAGCAGAACCTCACCAAACACGGCTCTTACAAAACGTTTCTGAATGGTAATTTGCCTATATTTTTTTTTACTTTATACACGTTTGTCTTACACAAAATAGCATCAAACTGACTGGCTACTATATACACAAACAGCATTGGCACTTGTTTACATTCTTGATCAAAATAGAAAAATAGAGTCATAAAGCATATATACATAAAAAATACATTTACAGCATTAGTACTTATACAAAATTCAGGTCCAAAATGTTTGTACGCGTTTGTCGTAGACACAAAATAACATAACTAGTAGCCTAGTGGCTATAAAGCCAGCGCTTGCATTTAATAAAGCTAAAACATTACGTTTGAAATTATACATCCAAATACATTTAAAATGATTAAGTCTCATCTACTACAGGTTGTGGCACAACAACTGCTGCCTCTGGTTTTAAAGTTGGAACTGCTTCATGTTTTAGTAACGATTTCTTGTTTAATCCGGCATTGAATTTGTGGAGATTTCTGGAACTGTCTTTCATAAATGCGCAGCACAGAGAGCTGTGTCATTTTCAGGAACATAATCAAACAATGTATCCATTGTTGGCGAACTTACAACATCCGGGAAGCTCAAACACAGAAGTCCTGACAGCGGGTGAACATAACACACTTTCGACAAGCTGCAGAAATATGGCCATGCCCTTTTTTGCATATTTCGGAAGGAGGGTTGATGCAAATGTATGGGTTCAGTGACGACTAAACCTGTTGCAGTCCCAGTCAGACTCGTTTTGTAGGCATTAAACTTCCCGATTTTTAAATGACGATATTCTGCTTAAATTTAGACTTTCGGCGCTGCAACTCTGTAGATACTGTTCATGCACCAACAGCAACATTACACATTATTTTAAATGAAAAAAGTGAAATCGCTATCAACCACCCCTTTAAAAAAGTTGCCACACACCGTCAGTGTTCACAATTTTCACAAATGTTAATGGCCCCCACAAATATTTGGTTGAATGCATATCTGAATATGCAATATATCGAAAGAAAGAAACGAGCCCTCGGATTAAAAAAATAAAATAAATAAATAAATATTCGGTAACACTTTACAATAAGGTTCATTAGTTAACATTAGTTAATGTATTTACTAACATGAACTAACCATGAGCAATACATTTGTTACTGCATTTGTTCATCTTTGTTAATGTTAGTTCATGAAAATACAGCTGTTCATTGTTTGTTCATGTCAGTTTACAGGTGCATTAACTAATGTTAACAAGTTTTTATCAAGTATTAGTAAATGTTGAAAATAACATTAACAAAGATTAACAAATGCTGTATATGTGCTATTCATTGTTAGTTTCATATTACCTAATCTAGTTAACTAATGTTAACTAACGAACATTATTGTAAAGTGTTACCAAATATTCTAGCTTCATGCATTCTTTTTTTCATCAAGACTTGAATGTGGGCAACATTTTGAGCAAAAAGCTGGGAAAATCATTTTTGTGTCAAATACATTCCAGACTGGATTCCGAATGATTATCAAAACATAGTTGCAGTCGATTGAGTCCATCAACACCCCTAATGCTTGCACATGTCACGGTTAATAAATCCATTGTCTCATTCTGATGTGTTTTGTGTGTGTGTTTGGGTATGTGTGGGCGTGGTGTCTAATTCTGTTGATTGTCAGCACCAGCTGTGGTTCATCACCACTCATATATAAGTCAGTAATTTCAGTCTCATGTTGTCAGATCGTTGTGGCTTCCCCGGTGTTGTGTCCTGTTCCTGTGTGGCTTCAGTCGTCTCCTCGTGTGGATTCCCTGTCTCCGTGATCTTCGTCGTCTTCGGTGTATCACGGTTGGATTGTTTATTGTTCCTGGTTCCTGTCACTGAGCACGCCGACTTCATCACTTCTCTCCGGATTGCCCATCAACGTCCCTGTGTTTCTTCCACCTGAGTGTTTGTTCCCCGACCTGTGTGACAGTATCCTGACTATAATAAACAACTTTTACTTGCTATTGTTTCCGCTCTGTATCATTACAGAACGATCTGACCAATCATGGAAGCAGCAAGTGCGACGTTGAAGGATTTCATCGAACACAGCGTCGCGAGAATGGATCAACAAGGAGAGGAAATCATGAACACAGGTCGTGCGGTTCAGGCACTCGTGACACAGGTGTCCGAGCTCACCCAGCAGCTTCAATTTCTACGCGGTCCCACTGCGCCGCCCACACCGCCCGTTCAACCCCCTCCGGTGCCGCAGGAGGGTCAACCTGAGCCTCGTCTTCCTACGCCTGAGGGCTATTCTGGTGAGCCTGAATATTGCAGAGCTTTTCTCACTAGATGCTCTATGCATTTTGCTTTACAGCCACGGACATTTCAGGATGAAAGATCTAAGGTAGCGTTTGTATTGACTCTCCTGTCGGGGAAGGCGGCACTCTGGGGAACGGCGGTGTGGGAGAACCAGGACGATTGTTGCACCTCGTTCCAGGCACTCTCCGAGGAGATAAGAAGAGTATTCGATCGTGCGGTGGCGGGTAAGGAGGCAGCCAGATTACTCGCGGATCTACGCCAAGGGGATGGCTCGGTGTCGGATTATTCTATTCGTTTCCGCACCCTGGCTGCAGAGTGCAAATGGAACGAGGAGGCGCAGTGGGACATGTTTCTGCATGGGCTGGCTGACCGCGTTCAAGAGAGATATATATCTTGGACCTTCCTAAGACTCTAAATGGTCTGGTGGAGTTGGCGATGAGGGTCGACTCACGCTTAAGTCGTGTGAATTCTCGTGCACGTTCTTATCGACCACAGCAGTACCCTGAAGAACCACGAGGTGGCGACGGGAGCGCGGTCAGCCCAGTTTTCGACCACGAGCCCATGCAGATCGGGAGAGTCTCGGCTTTCCCGGGAGGAGAGGGAAAGGCGGAGGTCCCAGGGACTCTGCTTGTACTGTGGTAAAGCTGGCCATTTCCTCCACTCTTGTCCAGTAAAAGAGCAAGCCCGATAGTAAGTATGAGGCTACTATCGGGTGGGACTCTCGTCGAGAAGACCTCAACCACATCATCGACCCTCCTCCCGGTAAGACTGAGATGGGCAACATCCACGCACCCCACTCAAGCACTCCTGGATTCGGGAGCAGAGGGTAATTTTATGGACTACAATCTTGCAGCTAAACTTCAGATTCCCATCACTTCTCTCAGACAGCAGATTTCTGTCAACGCACTCAACGGACAGGAGCTTCCTAGGATTTCTCATTCTACTGAACCCATCACTCTGGTCACGTCTGGCAATCATACTGAAAGGATTTCATTTCTTCTCATGGACTCTCCTTTGGCACCGGTGGTTTTAGGGCACCCTTGGCTCACTAAACACAACCCCCGCATTGACTGGCACAACAATTCCATTTCCTCCTGGAGTAACCACTGTCATGAGTCATGTTTGTTGTCTGCCTGTTCGTCTGTGTCTGGTTCTTTGTTTCAGAACGAGGCAGTGGATTTGTCTAACGTGCCCGCGGAGTATCTGGACCTGAAGGAAGTGTTCAGTAAGTCACAAGCTGCTTCTCTTCCTCCGCATCGTCCCTATGACTGTGCTATAGATTTACTGCCAGGTAAGTCTCCGTCTAAGGGCAAACTTTACTCTCTTTCCATTCCTGAGAGGGAGGCTATGGAGAAATATATTTCTGATTCTCTCGCCTCTGGGTTCATCCAGCCTTCCTCTTCTCCTGCGGGGGCGGGGTTCTTTTTTGTTGGAAAGAAGGATGGGTCTCTGCGACCTTGCATTGACTACCGAGAGTTGAATAACATCACGGTAAAGAATACTTATCCTTTGCCGTTGATGTCTTCAGCTTTTGAGAGGTTGCAGGGAGCATCCATTTTCACAAAATTGGACTTACGTAACGCTTATCATTTGGTTCGCATCAGGAAGGGGGATGAATGGAAAACTGCTTTTAATACCCCTAGGGGGCACTTTGAATATTTGGTTATGCCATTCGGTCTGTCCAACTCCCCAGCAGTTTTCCAGGCACTCGTCAATGACGTGTTGAGAGACATGGTCGATCAGTTCATGTATGTTTACCTGGATGACATATTGATTTTTTCTTCGTCTCTCCAGGAACACGTTCAACATGTCAGGCGAGTGCTTCAGAGGTTGTTAGAGAATGGGCTTTTTGTCAAGGCGGAGAAATGCGATTTTCATGCACAGTCTGTTTCCTTCCTAGGGCACATCGTCTCTTCTGAGGGAATGCGCATGGATCCTGACAAGATTAAGGCAGTGATGGATTGGCCAAGTCCAGATTCCCGTAAGGCCCTACAGCGGTTTCTGGGGTTCGCCAATTTCTATCGGCGTTTCATTCGCAATTACAGCCAACTAGCCGCGCCTCTGACTGCTTTGACCTCCCCCAGAACTGCGTTCAGGTGGTCCGATACCACAGAGACGGTATTTGCCAACCTCAAGAGTCGTTTTTGTTCGGCTCCCATTCTTGTAACCCCTGATCCTACACGTCAGTTCATGGTGGAGGTCGACGCATCAGAGGTGGGGGTAGGTGCAGTTCTTTCTCAGCGCACTCCCTCAGACGACAAGATGCACCCATGCGCGTTTTTTCCCATCGTTTATCACCTGCTGAACGTAACTATGACATTGGTAACAGAGAGTTGTTGGCAGTAAAGTTGGCGTTGGAGGAGTGGCGACATTGGTTAGAGGGTTCAGGGGTTCCCTTTATCGTTTGGACCGATCACAAGAACCTTGAATATATTAGATCTGCCAAAAGACTTAACTCCAGGCAGGCTCGGTGGGCACTTTTTTCGGACGTTTTGATTTTGTTCTCTCGTACCGCCCGGGTTCTAAAAACATCAAACCCGATGCCTTATCTCGTATTTTTGATCCATCCGAACGCCCGGTGACTCCCGAGTGTATTTTACCGGAGAAGGTAGTTATCTCCGCACTCACATGGGAGGTCGAGTCGAAGGTCAAGACAGCCTTAGAAGGGGTAACGCCTCCGCCCGGTTGCCCACCGAGTCGTTTATTTGTTCCGGAGAGGTTACGGTCCGACGTGATTCGATGGGGTCACTGCTCTAACGTAGCTTGCCATCCAGGAGTAAGTCGCACTAATGACTTGGTAAAGCAACGGTTCTGGTGGCCATTAATGGCTCGTGATGTTCACGATTTTGTTTTGGCTTGCTCAGTTTGTGCCACGAACAAGACATCTAACCGACCTCCGGATGGGTTACTTCGACCGCTGTCTGTCCCTTCGAGACCCTGGTCCCACATCGCGTTAGATTTTGTCACCGCCCTCCCGCCCTCTAATGGCATGACGGTTGTTTTAACCGTGGTGGACCGGTTCTCGAAGGCGGCACATTTCATTCCCTTGCCCAAATTACCCTCAGCCAAGGAGACAGCGGTCGCAGTCATTGATCACGTCTTTCGGTTACATGGCCTCCCGAAGGACGTGGTGTCTGACAGGGGTTCCCAATTTGTGTCCAAATTTTGGCAGGAGTTTTGTAAGTTATTGGGGGCTACGGTCAGCCTGTCTTCGGGTTATCATCCCCAGAGTAATGGTCAGTCTGAGCGAGCCAACCAAGATCTGGAAAGAACGTTACGATGTTTGGTATCTAAGAATCCTTCATCCTGGAGCCAGCAACTCTCTATGGTTGAGTACGCTCATAACTCGTTACCAATGTCATCTACGGGCCTCTCGCCGTTTAAGTGTCAGCGTAGGTTACCAGCCACCTATTTTTCCCAGTCTGGAATCCGAGGTCGCGGTCCCCTCCGCCCACGCATTTGTCCAGAGGTGTCGCCGCACTTGGACCAGAGCCCGGGAGACTCTGCTCCAAGCGGGGAGGCGCATGAAGGCCAAGGCCGATCGCCACCGGTCAAAGCCTCCCGTATACGTCGTGGGTCAAAAAGTGTGGCTTTCAACTAAGAACATTCCGCTCCGCTCCGTTTCTAATAAGTTAGCTCCTAAATTCATTGGCCCGTTTCCTGTCACCAAGATCATTAGTCCGGTGACAGTCCGACTCAAACTTCCTCCGGCGTACAGGAGAATTTGTCCCGCCTTTCATGTATCCAAAATCAAGCCCGTATTTTATTCTCCCATTAATCCGCCAGTCCCGGTTCCCCCCCGCCGCGTCTCGTAGATGGGGAACCTACATATTCGGTACATCGTATTCTGGACTCGAGACGGAGGGGACGAGGATTTCAGTACTTGGTGGACTGGGAAGGTTACGGTCCGGAGGAGAGAAGTTGGGTTCCTGCTAGAGACATTCTGGATCACTCCCTTATTGATGATTACAATCGACAGGTAAGTGTGGCTGGGAACGCCAGGAGGCGTTCCTAGGGAGGAGGTACTGTCACGGTTAATAAATCCATTGTCTCATTCTGATGTGTTTTGTGTGTGTGTTTGGGTATGTGTGGGCGTGGTGTCTAATTCTGTTGATTGTCAGCACCAGCTGTGGTTCATCACCACTCATATATAAGTCAGTAATTTCAGTCTCATGTTGTCAGATCGTTGTGGCTTCCCCGGTGTTGTGTCCTGTTCCTGTGTGGCTTCAGTCGTCTCCTCGTGTGGATTCCCTGTCTCCGTGATCTTCGTCGTCTTCGGTGTATCACGGTTGGATTGTTTATTGTTCCTGGTTCCTGTCACTGAGCACGCCGACTTCATCACTTCTCTCCGGATTGCCCATCGACGTCCCTGTGTTTCTTCCACCTGAGTGTTTGTTCCCCGACCTGTGTGACAGTATCCTGACTATAATAAACAACTTTTACTTGCTATTGTTTCCGCTCTGTATCATTACAGCACAGTCTTAGCTCCTGCTGGGTCGAACATTTCATTCAGCAACATAGGCAGTTTTGTTTGTTTTCGCATGTGTATTGATCAAGATATTCAGTACTCTAGGCTGAAGATACAGTTAGAGATGGCTGAAACTTTTATAAAAACCCTCCATGACAAGACAGGCATAATGAAACGCTTCCAATAGCTTTTCCCATTACCCTCTTCCAACAAATTTACCCTGCTTTGGCTCTCACACAAACACAAAGTCTGCTTTCTGTGTAGAGAACTTTGCCACCTGCAATATGTCCATGCAATGGTGTGTCTGACTGGCTACACTGTGTCGCAGAGCGGTCTGTGACATGAGGGTGAATGCTTTTGACACTCATTCAACCCCAAACTACTGCCATCATCTTTGCCGTAAGTTTACAGCAACATGACTTTGCAAACCTTATTTACCCATCAGCTGCAATTCAGAAAGAGAGTCAGACAGAGAGCGATCATTAGGTCTGTGTGTTTTACATGTTCGCTTTGTGAATATATGCTTGAGTCTCAGTTAGTTCGATTCGTAAATTATGTCGTTGCTGTTTGTTTGAGTGTGTGAAAGCAGACTGGCATTGATTGTGTCTCTCACACCTCAAAATATCCCTGAATGAAGTGAATCCGTGAACCCATTAAAATGAAATGGCTATCATTCCTGACGGCTGAAAAACAGTGAGCAAACGAGTGTGTGTAAATGTCTGTATTTGTGTGTGTGCCAGAACCACAGCAGATGAGAGTCTGTCATTTTGACACAACCATAGCAAAAGTCACCAGAATCAGCAGACATGCCAGTTCAGACATGGCTGCCATGCTATTCTCCCTCTAAAAGGTAGCAGCTCAGAAAACAGTTTAGTTCTCCCAAACTGAACAGAGATTTAGACCATAAGCAAAATAGAGAAATGGCATTAGAGAAATAATAATAATAATAAAAATAGCCATACATTTGTCAAAATTAACATAGCAGTAGTGTTACTGTAAAGTGAATTGTTACAGTAATTGCAGAACTAATTGATATTTAGCAATTGACTTTCTGAATCATTCTATCTATGTGGGCTATTTATTGACATGTGGTCACAAAGTAGAACAAAACAAGTAATTCATTTAAATTAACACTTCAAAAAGAAAATGTGTCCCTTTGCCTCATTTTATTGCTGTTAAAACCAGAAGATATTTTGCGGAATGGTTAGAGTGTTTTGTCCATACAATGAAAGTTAATGTGGTCCAAACTGTTCTGATTTTAGAACACTGTGCAATAGATAGATAGACTAGACCAGGGACAAACAAAACTGTCTTTGGACCTTGACCGATCGGGTGCCCAGTGAAGTCCAGTTGTATGTGAGAAATCCTGGAATGTTTTCATCGAAAGCCTGAAGGAGCTGGAGAAAGAAGAATATTGGACCTCTTTGGATGACATGTGGTGGTAAATGATCAGCAACATTTTTTAAACGCGGACTACTCCTTTTAGAGCCGGAGTTCTTTGTTTTCCTTGGGAAAATTGTGATCTGTGCATACTTGCACCTGGAGTCACCAGTCTGTACTGGCTGCGGAGCAAGATCGTTGTTCTCTAGCAACAAAACACCACAGTAAATCAAGGATCTTGCCAGGGCGACGACAGTTTTGAGTATTACAAAGGTTGGTGTTTTGCATCTGTACTGTGAATTTGTGATTTGATTTGATAAGGAGGGCATAAATACATGGAGAATTAGATGTCACACCTACTGTTCCACTGCATCTACTTATTACTTACTTTGCATGCATACTATCGTATACTTTATTACTGAACTTACATTCCAGCCTAACAATTGCTGACATAAATTATGCCGCATTTCGCTGCTCTTGTATCTTGTCTAATGCTATGTGGAGTGGATAAGCCAGGATTAGGTATTCAATATCAACATCCTTCTAGCCATATATACAAGACAGTCTGGCAGTAAGTCTTCCTCCTATTTATTTTTATTATTTAAGCTGTCATTCACCGGGAAGGCATGGTGTACATATTCAAATGATAACTTCATCACACAATGGAACAGATGTCACTTTGTGTAGACGTTTATTGCTAACACAGTCTTATCCAATTTGTCTCAGTAACTGATGTCTTGGGACGTCTTTTACCATTCGTCTACATATGCCTTTTTCAGGGCCCCCGTAAACGTCGGCAGAGCTGACGACCCTGAGCCGTCATACAACTGACGCTTTACCTTTAACGCGTCAGTTAGGTGACGAGTTGGGTTTAGGGTTAGGTTTAGGTCTGGGTGAGTTAGGATCCCAGTAACATCATCTGCACGACGTTGAAGGGGGCCTAAAAAGGCATATATTGACGAATGGTCGAAAGACGCCCTCATCCTTTAGCGTCACATAAAGCGCTTTATGACAAAGAGCCGCGACTATGCTCACATGGTACCCTTTATCGTTTATATAACACGCGAACTCAAGGCGTCATAAATCCTTTAAGTCTAATATCGATGACCACCCTACCCTACCCACACCTAAACCTAACCATCACAGCGCGTGTTATATAAACGATAAAGGGTACCATGTGCGTAGTATAACGCCGTTTTGTCATATAACGTTCTATATGACGCGTAAAGGATGAGACGCGCTGCCCGAGACGTCAGTTATATGACGAATTGTAATGAACTGCAAACATTAGCAAACGAACCTTTGCTTTGATTGTGAAGATATTCCTGTTTTTCACCTCCCATACAACAGAGTTGTTAACCCATCCATTCTTGGATGGGTTAAAAGATAGCTTTCTGTACTTTTTGTAGGCTTTCAATTTTTGTGCGGTGTAAGGTGACGGTTTCTCTATAAGATATATGTAAATATCTCCAAACTCCAAGTCTAGTAAAGACATTTGCTAGCTTCAGTTTTTGAAAACTCAAAGCTGTGTATGGATCATACATTCAAAATATGTTCATCTTTTCTCAATATATAATTTTAACATTTGGTGACATATGGTCTAAATAGTTAATTGATTGTATGATTTGGAAATTTGCAAGGCTGGAATTCCGGCGGCTGGCCACTGTTTGACGCCATTTTGTCAGCGTTTGTTGCCCGCCAGTCTCCATGGTAGTCACGTGACTGCAAAGTGTGAATAGACAGTTACAAAACTGTTGCACATCCCTATTAATTGATTTAAAATGTGTGAGAGGCTGACAAAATATCGAGTTAACACAGTTTTACTATAATGGAACAGTTGTATTTATTATTGGTGGAATTTATCAGGATTCATTCAGATAAGGGACAATAAGGCAATTCAAATGCATTACAATAAAAATGCAAAAAATCTAGATTTAAATTGAGTCTAATATGTAGTAATTTGAAAGGAGATCTGCTGGCACTTTAAACATGTTTGTGTGTGTTTTGGGGCAGTGCCCATGCTGAGGTTTTGGCTTGTTCTCAGTTACTAAGGCTGATGCCAGTCGCCCGCTGCTGGTTATGGCACATCGTAAGGGGCCTAATGGAATGGGAGCATATCCATGACGATTAACCCAGGGAGAGTGGCTCTCTGGCTGGGCCTGGACTGGCTCTTTGCCCTAGCAGCTAGTCAGTCAGAGCATAGCTCAGCTACATAAACACACTGGATCGACTGTCCTACATAGAGCACGATCAGCCAAACACAGCACTCACATACACATTTATGTCCAGACACAAGCCTCATCTCTCTGCCCATCACAGCAGCCAGTGGCAGCAATGTTGAAATGTTGCAGTCCACAGCCATTAGCACAGCAGGCTCTACACAATGAAATACATTAGTGTGATTGCTCTGTACATCAAATGCGTCAGAGATACCTTCACAGAACAGCATAAGTTAACCATAACATTGAACCATTGACCACAGAGTAAAACATTTAATCAAATCTGCATATTTTGCAGGTCAGTGATGATTAGCTTCGATTTGAAATAGCGATACGAAATAAACAAAGTAGGTTTCAATGCTGGTGCATCCAAAATTTCAACACCTCTAATGAAAATTTAATTTAAAAGTAGTCAATACTTTGTCATGTTATCTTATAGTGATTCAAATATTCAATTTGAATCTATTTTACAGTTGAACTTTTACTGAATTACAATAATAAATCACAATAATTAGCTAAATGACTTGTTAACTGGGATCTCAAAAATTAAAACATGCTGGTCATGTCCAAAATACTCTTGCTTCAGTATGGTTTTACTGGAGAGAGCATACATTTATTTCATGTGAAGTGCATATTATGCCCAAGGAAGCAACATTTTAGGCCTTATACAGCATCTTCAGGGAGAGGAGTCAAGCAGACAGTCTGAAATTTGTTAAGTGCAGTACGAGTCAGGCACTGAAATTGAGAAGTACACTACAAAGAGAGAGAACATCTCCACTGCCATTCACATTGTTAAGAAGGATTTTTTTAAATAATTGAACAGAACATTTCAGAAGGTCTGAGAGTTCCCATCTCCACATCCCACTTCTTTTGTCCCACTGCAGCTGAGTTCTTTGTCGGAGAGTATTTTTCTCTCCCCTCTTTGTGCTCCTCTGTTTCTCCTCTGTCTCTCTCATTCACTTTTCAACTGCAGCCTTCACAGGTGTCTCAGAGAGTGATGGGATGAGAAATGGAGGGAGAAGGAAGAGAGCGAGAAGGATGAAACATCTCCAGGCCGGTCAGTCTGTCAATTAGACAGAACACACATAGAAGAAGAAACAAGGGCTGAGCGGAGAAAAGAAGTCAGAAAGAGAGAGAGGCATGCATTTTGCCCAAACTAAAACCATCCAAAGATTTTAAAGAAACAATGAGATATAACATTGGAGATTTAATTGGAATTGTACACTTTTATTGAAATTGCAATGCTTGACTCTTACAGTTATTTTACAGCTATTTTGTATCGGGTGTTCTCAACGAGAAGGAGTGTGACATGTCTTCTATCACAGTATGATTAATTTTATTGCATTATTCAACTTTTTTTTCTTTTCGACACCCTAAATATCTGTGGTTATGTATTTTCATACTGACAGAAAAAGCCGCTGCAGTAAACGCATTTTAGGACAGTTATTCTGAATCCTCCTGTATCATTAAAATATTATTCTTCCCTCATTTTACTTCTGGATCCTGGCATATGGAACACATTCACCCCTGAGAGTATAGTAGCAATGTTCTCTACCACTAGAAGCAGAAATAAAAAAAAAATAAAAATAAAAAATAAAATATAAATAAAAATATATATATATACACACACACAGTGTATGTATATATACAGTATATATATATACACACACACGCAGTGTATATATACAATATACATATATATATATATATATATATATATATATATATATATATATATATATATAGACACACACACACACTCACCGTGCCACCCCCATCAGGGACACCTGTCCAACTGCTTGTTAACACTTAATTTCTAAGCAGCCGTAAGCAGAACTGGTCCGAAGAAAAGAAAAACATCTAACAGTGAGCGGCAGTTCTGTGGGCGCAAATGCCTTGTTGATGCCAGAGGTCAGAGGACAATGGCCAGACTGGTTCGAGCTGATAGAAGGGCAACAGTGACTCAAATAACCACCCGTTACAACCAAGGTGGGCAGAAGAGCATCTCTGAACGCACAGACGTCGAACTTTGAGGCAGATGGGCTACAGCAGCAGAAGACCACACCGGGTGCCACTCCTTTCAGCTAAGAACAGGAAACTGAGGCTACACTTTGCACAAGCTCATCCAAATTGGACAATAGAAGATTGGAACGTCTGCCTGGTCTTGATGGAGTCTCGATTTCTGCTGCGACATTCGGATGGTAGGGTCAGAAGTGCACGCCAGAATCTGCGGCAACCGTGTGATGCCATCATGTCAATATGGACCATGCCACGAAGAATTGAGGCAGTTCTGAAGGCAAAAGGGGGTCGACCCATCACCAGCATGGGGTACCTAATAAAGTGGCCGGTGAGTGTGTATATATATATATATATATATATATATATATATATATATATATATATATATACATACATACATACATATATATATATATATATACAGTATATATATATATATATATATATATATATATATATATATATATATATATATATATATATATATATAATTTTGTATACGTATACTTCAGGTTTGTTAGTCAGTAGAATGTCTGTGTGGGGGACCATCACAATAAAGTGACTTGATAGTTGACATGTAGTGGACTTTGTAGTAAATTAGTAAGTCTGAAGTGGACTACTGAAATAAAGTGTTATCAATAAAAATAAAAATTTGCTCATCATTTACTGACCACATATAATTTTAAACCTGTGTGCCAACATCAACACAGTCTCATGAAAATGCGTATCTATGCCACAAATGTCATTTCTCGCTGCATTCATACGCCAAAAATGCTGTGTATGCTACGCACTAAAAAACCCTGGAGTAGGTTTAGGGGAGAAGGGGGTGGGGAGTTTGTGCTTATAGCACGGGCAAAAGTGTGCATCATATGCACGTCAAAACGCGCGTACCATATACACGCAAAAACTGTTTTTGGCATATAAATGGCACGTAGAAATTACATTCATGCTTTAAATATGAACTTTCATGAGACTGGGCTCTAAAACATACCATATGTTTTCGAAAAATGTCTCAGTGTTTGTGTTATAAAGTCAATGGTAATCAAAACTGTAATACAGGTTTGGAACAGAATGAGGGTAAGTAAAAACCAACAACGATTTTAATTTTTGGATGAACTAACCCTTTTTTCAGAATTTCCCCTGCCAGACATATTTCCTTGCATATCTTTGTAATGCATATTCTAAATCTAATAGCCTACTTAGCGTACTTCAACTTTTTTTATTCTTTTTATGCGAAGTCTTGATTGGCACAAACCAGTGGGTGTGTTTATTCAAGATAAATGAGTGATTAGTCTGTCATCAGAGCAAAAAACAGCTGCTTCTCTTTATAAACACTTGAGATAAAAACAAAACACTTAACAGTAAAACATAATTTATGAATCTGATTGAACGAGCCTTGTTCAGAGGTGTCACACCTGTGACTGCACAAGTTGCAAAGTTGCTTGACAACTTAAAACCCTGCTACTTCACATATTCATACCATTCAACAATAAGTGGCTGTCCTGTCCATAGCGGCTACTACACGATCCATTCAGGTCTGTTAACCCTGCAGCTTGTAAAATGAGCGGAGGATTTTCCCCTCTGTAAAGATGAGGTCAGCCTTACTATGAGCTAATTTGATTCACTTTAATTTCCTCAACTAAGCAAGCAGCTCACAGCTTTTAAAAAGAGCCCGAGTGTCTCTGTGATTGAACACGCTTGAAATAATTGAGCTGTTGTTTGGTTCGACGTCGCTGAGTGACTCAGTGGTTCGGTATTGAGAGACAAGAGGTAATTGATATTGACTTTTCGCCTGTGCTTTGTCATCAGCTTCCGCAACGGGAACCGTCCCACCTTCTGTGGCAAAAGACTGTGACTATTATCTCCTGCAAGCTTGTCCACACACACCGCTCTTGCTTTACAGCAACCTCACAATTAGACAGAACGGCCATGTTTGCAGCAATAAATGCAACAAAGAACTATTTGATGCACTGAGTGACAGTATTGCGGGTTGCGCAGGATTTTGACACACATTAAAATAAAATGTAGAACTTTTTAATCCAGATGTCTAGATCACATCCAATTCGTCCATGGCTTACAGGGAACGGTGACACTTCACTGATTCAAGTAATTACCGATTCCGACACCAAATGGTGTTTGAACCAATAGACCATTATTTATTGAACAGCACAAGCATCTTACTCACAGCAGAGGGCTTGTGGAAAAGCTAAAGCAAAAGTTATTTTTTGTGGCATTGTAATAGAGCATATAACCAGCAGAGACAAGCACCAGCCGTGTGTTGAAAACCAGGGGATTTTCATAATGTGACGGTAGCTATTAGCAGCTATGGTATGGATTGGACCTGTAATCCACACTCATGCCGAAACCCATCCGCTGTCTCCGTCACTACACCACACTGATCAGCGCTGTTACCTGCCCTTCCAGGAGAGAAGAAGAGAGAGGGAGCGAAATGAAATGAAAGGGACAGAAGATAGTGAAGGAATTAAATGAATTATGTTAGGGGGGGAAAGTAAAGTAACATCATAGGTAGAACATAAGGCATTGTAAATCTCGAAGGTGTAGAATAATAACTCTCAATGAAGAAAACCAATCTCACGGGAACAAAAGAGCGCATTGTGCATTTCTGTTTCGCTATTGTGCCTTGTAATTGTTCTCTTTATATTTAATTGATCTAGATACAAGGTCCAAATTTCCCCTCAAGTTTGCCTTTCAGTGGAGGAAAAAAAATCAGTATTTGAAATATAAAGTAATTTATGCTTAGGTTGAATAAAGTTATGTCAATTTGGTTGCAAAATCTTTTAAGATGTGAAATATGAAATATGCATTTAAGACAACAGATTATTGATATCAGTGAAAAGCACAACTTATTAATGGTTTGAAAGGCACAAACACAGTCATGTTAGGACAGCTCCTTGGGATATGTAGAACAGTATTAAACGGGTAGTATATATATGAACGAGTTCAGATGCAAAAGCCTCTAGTGCCATTTGAAATTTTCTTCTAAAATGATCATTTTTATCAAGCTTGTATATTAAAGTTCAGCAATTTCCCTTAAATGGCAATGAAGATTACCTATTAATTGTCATTTAAGTGAAATTACTGAACTTAAATATACAAGCTTGATAAAAATGATCATTTTAGAAGAAAATTTCAAATGGCATTTAAAGGCTTTTGCATCTGAACTGCATTTTTCTGAGATGCATTTTTGCATCTTCATATATATATATATATATATATATATATATATATATATATGCAAGGGTGGGGGAAAAAATCGATTCTTAGATGCATCGCGATGCGGACGTGACGCAATTCCTAAATCGATTCACAAATGTCAAAAATCGATTTTCAAAAAAAAAAAAAATATATATATATATATATATATATAAATGTATATATATTTATAATAATATTGACGCAACGTGAAAGACGGAACTCTGAAGCGCAGAAGTGCAGTGGCCGGACCGTCAGTGGCGTGCACATAACAGAGACGCAGACGTGATGACTGAGCGCCGAATCCAAACACCCTCCTCGTTAAAAGCTGACGTGTGGAGGGTGTGCGAGAGCACGATTTTTGATCGTGAACGATTAAAATGTCTCCACTATCTGCTTTTGAAGAAATATCGTAGTATCGTGTTACAGTGCATTCTATCAGTTCAGTTCTGGCGCATCTGTCTCAACTGTACAACGTGACGTAGCCTACACATCACACGTTAATGAATACGTACGCCGGGACACTGCAATTCACAAAAGTTCATTATTTGCATAAGCCTTGCCCTCTCCAACGCTCAAAGGCACTGTCAAACAGCGCCTGAACACTGGACTAAGTTATCTTTCGAGTCTTCTGCTAATACTGTTAAATACATACAATGTTTACATAAACAGAATTGGCTATGTCTAAAGTGAAAGCAAACATTTGAGAGAAAAACTGGTGTAATATGCGTCTATATTAAACGCATTTAGTACAAGTCGCTTGCTGGTCTATAAATAGTACTGCCGCTCGTCCTTAAAGGGATAGTTCACAAAAAAAAATCTGTCATTATTTACTCTAATTTTGTCCAAACCTGTATTAATTTCTTTCTTGTGCTGAACACAAAAGAAGATTATTTTTTTTTGAATGTGGGTAACCAAACAGTTGCTGGTCCCCATCAACTTGAGGAGAGAGAAAAAAAACTATGGATAACAAGTATGCTGCTAGTTCAGGCACACATTTATTTTCCTGTTGGTTCTTTGCAATGTTAATAAAATGTATTATTAATTCTTCATGGGTCATTACTTTTTACTTTTAAAGCAAAGTATTTATAGTCACACACAAAAAAATATCACAGAATCGATTTAGCATCGAATCCGAAG
This sequence comes from Hybognathus amarus, assembly GCA_030378365.1. NCBI lineage: Eukaryota > Metazoa > Chordata > Actinopteri > Cypriniformes > Leuciscidae > Hybognathus > Hybognathus amarus. The sequence goes on along the minus strand of JAQIUQ010003768.1, from coordinate 548,421 downwards.
CCCTCTGAATCGTAAATCGAATTCGAATTCGTGAGGTGCCTAAGAGATTCCCACCCCTGATATATATATATATATATACATGCACACACACATATATATACTTGTCTGCACATGGTAAAGCTGAATTTTCAGCAGTCATTAGTCCTGTATTTAGTGTTAGCGATCCTTCAGAAATCATTTCAATATGCCGATTAGGTGCAATAACTTTCTGCTGATTAGGAACAGTGATTTTTTTCAATATTCTTTGTTGAAAGGAAAGTTCAAAAAGAACAGCATTTATTTGAAATATTGTGACCAATATAACTGACCTTTCTGATCAATTTAATGCACCCTTGCTGAATTAAAATGTTTAGAATTTAAATTTAATCATCGGAACACAAATGAAGATATTTTTGATGAAATCCGATGGCTCCGTCAGTGACGGCTATTTAATTAACATTTTGAAGGCTCAGGAAGCTAGGAAAAACATAGTTAAAATGGTCCATGTGATGTGGCTACAGTGGTTCATCCTTAATTTCAAGCATGCATTGTGGTGCTCTCGTGCACGTGTGTCGGAGACTGATACGGAAAGAGAAGAAATTACTGAATAAAGTTTTATTTTTTATTATTATCATTAAATCAAGGTTGAACTACAGATAGACAGACAATAGATTATTGATAACAATGTCAAGCACAACTCGTTAATGTTGGAAACAAATAAACAAAATCATGTTCCCAAAGCGTAATGTGTCATGGTTATTCCTCATACACTTCTGCAACTCTTCAGACAGGGTTGAACACACCGAAAGTTTTGCATTACCAAATTCTCACAGCTGACAGCATGGCGTTATTGTTATGGAAAGGGGTGGATTTGGTCTCCTGAGCTTAGCGTCAACTGCTGGAAACAATACAGTGACTTGAAATCTTTCAAAGCGCTTTTTTTTCCACATCATTGCAAGCAGTCTACACGTACCTGAAACAAAGATGTTTGAGTCCTGATTTTACAGCCTCTGTCACACATGCTTCGTTTCCTCTGTAGTTTGTTCCTCTCCTACAACTCAAGCTATGCAGTCTGCTCCCAAAAGGTAATGAACCAGTTAGTGTCTACTCTCTCATAAATTAAGTTTTTAAGTAGCTCTTGTTCCCGGTTTAGGATGCTAATGGATAAATGTAGAGGTCATGTTCGATTACAGTCACAGAATGAGGGAGCCCTCAGTGGAATTGAATGAAAGTGTAACGAAGTAGTATTTTAAGGGATCAGGAAGCCAGATCGGCTTGGTCCTGGAGCTCAGCAAAGCATGTTCGACACTGGGGAAAGCACGAGCTGAGGCTTATCTTTAATTGATGCGCTAAACCCAGAAACTCCGCCAACAGAAAACACAACAGCTGCAATAGAGTTCAGCGAGAGAGAGAAATGGAGTCAGGGAGGTGATATCAGGAATGGGGCGGAGAAAAGACGGTCAAGAGTTCAGACCGAAGACTGTGAGACGTAAACAAATAGGTTAGGTAGAGAATAGCATTTATAAGGATCCACACTGACAACTCTGTCATATCAGATTAAGTATGTGGGATGGAAGATTCATGGCTGTGTGGTGATCAAGGCTGAGATTTGTGCGTTAATGTGCGGCTCAGTGAGACCTGCTCGTTCAGGTTGCTGTGACGGGACTCTGATGAAGAGCCACTGTGGCTGATGGGAAGGAGTGAAGATGGCCGCCCTGGGGCATACACCAGTAGCATTAAGGCTGATGGATATGTTGCCCCTCACAAGCTCTCAGAACATCCAGGAATGCCACAGGCCACAGCTAATGCAGTGAGCCGAGGGAACGCAGAGAGGTTTCAGACGTACTTGTACTGTGGGCAGATGCGTCATAGCGAGAGAGCGAGTGCAAGAGACAGATTTCTGCTTCATTTCCATTGTCTATAAAAGACAATCCAGGCTGGTTTAATAAAGGTTTAAACATCTACAGTTTTCATTTTTTTTTTTTTGCACCACAATGCATTTATATATATATATATATATATATATATATATATATATATATATATATATATATATATATATATATATATATATATATATATGTATGCATCTGTTCTACATCAGTGTTGTTCACCTGATCAATTCCCTCTGATTTTAGAAATACGTTGTGGGTAGGGTTATGTTTAGGGGTAAGGGATAGGACTAAATTTTCGGACAGGAATGTTGTTGCAGGATCAATCAAATACGTGACCCATGCTGGCAAAATGAGTAGGAATGCGCACTGGCTAATTTCAAGCTAGGCAAAACAAGTGAACAATATCAATTTAGGTTTATTTTGAGGTTTTCACAAAAATTGTTTTTTAAGCCCTTATCTAGTGATCCTAATGCTCCAAATAGCAATTAAACATCTAAAAGTATCTTTATGTGTGCGTTTTCTGAGAGGAGTACACCTTTCCTTTTTGTCCATGAAAAATCAAATTTTTCGCTCCTCGCTTCTTGACTGGCGCTTCCTCTCAGCACAAGTTTGGTATCATTGTAAAGCACAGTATTCCAACTTTGTGAAAATATAGGAAATTCTTGATGGCATGAGTCTGAACCAATGAAATGTGATTTTCAAACTCATGCTGATGTAAACAATCTTACTCGCGTCTGACTGAGAGTCTTAAGCGTGCACAAATACGCATCAGAAAAGCACAATTCTAATATACACATACTGTATACGCATCATTACAGTATTTAAAAATATCTGTCATGTCGTATTAACGCAAACATTATCTGTAATGTCTTAAATTAATTTGGTTAACTGTTGGGGAACATCAGTGCAGAACAGTAGGTCTGAATATGAAGAGTTCAGATGCAAAAGCCTCTAAGTGCCATTTGAAATTTTCTTCTAAAATGATATTTTTTATCAAGCTTGTATATTTAAGTTCAGTAATTTCACTTAAATGGCAATGAAGATTACCTATGAATTGTCATTTAAGTGAAATTTCTGAACTTAAATATACAAGCTTGATAAAAATGGTCATTTTAGAAGAAAATTTCAAATGGCATTTAGAGGCTTTTGCATCTGAACTCTTCATATATAGGCTGTCTGTTATTTATTTTTTTAATAAATAAATGTAATCAAACAATTGTGGTATCATGGGGAAAAAAAACATTAAATATATACAGGTGAAATTCAAAAAAATTGAATTTCATGCAAAAGTTCAGCTGGAAAGTTGAAAAAAAAGAAAGCTGAAACTAATATATTATATTGACTCATTACATGCAAAGTGACATTTTTAAGACCTTCATTTGTAACAACTTTGATGATTATGGCTTTACAGCTTATGAAAAGCTTTCAAATTGCTAATTGTGAGAGTTTCATATGCTGTAAGCCATAATCATCAAAATTGTTACAAATAGAGGCTTGAAATATCTCACTTTGCATGTAATGAATCTATATCATCTGTTTCGGCTTTTAAGTTGAATTACTGAAATGAATGAACTTTCACTCGAGTATTTCAAATTTTTCGAGTATCACATATATTCATAAATATTTGGTTTTGACTTGGTGTGTGCCAAATTTAGTGGTATTATCTGGTATGGTTGATTCAAGATGATTTTGTTTTAGAACCTCCAGAATCTTTTAACTAGTTTTTCTCAAAATTGACTCTGCAACAAATCATCCAACAAATCATTTTAAAGGTTTTTTTCATGGAGAATGTGACCAAAATGAACTAAATCCGATTCCTTTGCCAGCACAGGTCACATACACACGTCTTAAGGTTGGCCCACAAATAGAAGATTTGAAAAATCGTATCCAGATTTTTCAAAATGTGAAAGACCACAACCATAATAAAAAAAAAAGTTTGTTTTGTTTCCATAGTGTGTTGAGTGCCGCAATGTGACCAATACAATTCTCCATAAGTGATTACTGGAGTGCTGGCAATGTATTTTTAGCATGTATTATCACGTAATATTAAAAAGTGTCCCAAGGTTACCGAATCATTGCCTAACATGAACTCACATTGTGGGCCGCCTGGCTCCTTGAGTTGACTTTGCCTTGAGAAAATCTTCCATCCTCCTAAACAGACAGATTGAGCTTATGAGCAGCTCAAGTCAAAATGAAAGCGCAGACAAGATTAACTCTAACCACCACAGTACCACAAAGTCATATCCCGAAAGACCGCTGGCTAATTGTCTGAGTTTGAGTGTGTGCATGTACCAGCAAGCTAAATAAATGAGGATACTGAGTGGCAGATCGCACTCACGCTGTATCTTTCTGTCTGTCTGCTCGGCACAGATTGTTTGTTGGAATTGCTGTCACACCCGTTTATTCTCTTTCTCTCCCTCTCTCTCCCTCTCTCTCTGGGCCGTGTAAATGTGGTATTTGTCTGTGTGTTGACACTAATTGGAGAATAGCTTTAGGCCTCCCCTGAGCACTAGCCTCTGGAGCACAGCCTTGATTTGTGGCATCTTAAGAAAGTTAGAGAGAGGGGGATATGGAAAGAGAAAGAAAAATGATGAAAAGAGGGGGATAGTAAAAAAAATGGAACAAATGAGAGGCAGAGTGATGAGATACTAGAGGTGAAGGGTTGGGGTCGAAAAGGAGAGAGGATCAAACAGATTATTTTTAAAGGCATGTGTCCAAGTTGGCCTACCCGTATTGTTCTCTGCACGAGGGAAGACTATTTCTATACAAATTGGTACATTTTATACTTATGATTTGATGCTAAAAGTGTCAGTGGTTTGTATTCGAGTGTGTGTGAGTGGAGTAGTGGAAAAGAAAAGAGATCAAGAGATTTGAAATGGGCACTTGAGAGAGCGAGAGGGAGTTATTTTGAGATGAGGGAGGTCTTATGTAAATGCCTGTGGTGTCTATGCCTAATTTATGATATGGGATGTCTAAGAGGGTGAATGTAGGCCAAGATCTCTTCCACATGACCAAACCACACTCAAGACCACAGAACCACATCACACACACAAACACTTTGTTTTCTATCATGGTGAAGAGACGGTTGTGTCTATAATAACCTGGATGCAATTGAATACATTTAAAAATGCTCTCGATCCACACTATACTCTTAGAAATAAAGGTTGTAAAAGGGGGTTTCGTCGACAATGCAATAGAAGAAACAATTTTAGTTCCCCCACCAACCTTTCAGTGAACCATTTTTATTAATTTTTTTAGATTGAAGAACCTTTTAATAAGCTAAAAAAAAACATTGTCCTACTGAACCTTTGGTATTGAAAAGGTTCCATGGATGTTAAATGTTCTATAGCATAAATGCCAAACGCTTTAAGCGCCTTTCACACAGAGATTCCGGAAAATTCACGGATAATGTGACCCGGCATTTGTCCCGCGGGATTGTTTGATTTCGATTCATTTACACTGCCAGTGATTTGTGGGGATCTGCGAGTGTGTTTACACACACAACCCGTAAAGATCCGGAAAGACATGAAGTCAGGATGAGATGCGTATATACGTGTCAAAAACATGTACACGCGCATACGTTCCACAAGCTGGTGAACGATCTCAGCATCAGCGTGGATAGAGGAGCTCATGGTCTCTGCTTCGTTCCAGTTTGCAGACATTTGTTCGTTTTTGTACATTTGTTCAAACTTTCGTCTGAGAGCAACAGAGTCGCGCAATGACACAAGCGTCATCACTATGACACACCCCTTACAGCATTGGTCCTGGCTTTTGTTCACACAGCCGCGTTCCAGGACTGATTCCGGCAATGTTTGGTCCCCGACCCAGCATCGATGCCGGTATCAATCCCGGGTCGTGTTTGCGTTCACACAGAAAGCGTTCTGGCAATTTCCCGCCAATTTCCCGGGATCAACGCGCTGTGTAAAAGGGGCTTAATTGTAATAGCAAAATATCTCACCACTTACTGGTGCATCCAGTTCGCACTCAGTCATTATACATAGTATAAAACACAATTGTCCTTATGTTTTCCGCAGGACAGCAATTGTGGGTACATTTTCTGTCATCTGGAATGTAATATGAAGATTGTTCAAAGTAACATTTATCTTTAACAAGACTATGAAAGTAAATAGCAGCCATATATCAGAATAGACAGTCACAACAACAAAATGAGACATTGTTTTCAAATATTGAAAACATTTCAATATTCCATTCCTCCATTTCTACACTCCAATGCAAAAACGCAGTTTTCAAATGTCTACAGTTGGGAGAGCTGTAATGTACAGAAAAAAAAGTGAGTGTTCAAAAAATGGATACCGAATTTGCAGATGTAGCCTAAAAAGAGCTATCATTGATTAAGGCAAATAGAGTGCTCACATGAATGACTGGGAGAAATCATAAAGATCAACTGTGTCGCTTACAGGAAATAAATAAAACATAAATAAAAAAGCTAATTGTAACAAAACGCTCAGTATGGTAGCTGTATGAATGGAAGCCCAGTCGTTCACTTGGAGTCCATCTTGGTAATGTCTCTGGGTGCTAATTTCTTGGTATACATGGCTCATAATGTATCTACTTTAATTAAAATAAAATAATAATCAAATTGCTGGCTGCCCAATCCAGACACGGTACAACACATTTAAAGAATGCTTCCGAAAAGCATCAATTTAATCACAGACATTCCCAAAATCCCAAAGCACACCACAAACTACCTCACCACTGCAATTTAGACCTGGTTTCACAGACGGGACTTAGATTGAGCCAGGATTATTTAAATTAGGACATTTAAGAGGCTTTTAAAAACGTGCCTTCAAAAAAACAAACAAAAAACAAAACAAAAAAAAAACGTTACTGCTGTGCATCTTGAGACTGACTAGAATATGAGTATGACGAAGTCAGGGTAAAGTGTGGCCTTTAGAAAATAATGGCATTGTGTGTGAGGGCAGAGGATACAGTCTGAAGGTTTCGGTTTTCCACTATTTTCCCTCTTTCTCTGTCCTTCGTTCTAAGTGTGTTCCCCTCAAGGGACTTTTCTTGCTCCTTGGCAAGGGGCTAATTTAGACGCCTCTAATCAATATGCTCACAACTTATTTAACTAATGAGCAGTGCTTGCCATTGGGGAAGACATTTGGAGGACCTGCTATGCAGTCAGACTTCCCAGTGCTTAACCACTGCAGGCCTGGTATAAAAAGAACTCTTGGCAAGGGAAGGATCAACTAGTTATTAAAATTTATAAAACAGCACACTGCCTGCGGTATTTTAAATGATTGTGTGAATTTATGCAGAGCAAAAATATTTCATTGACTCTGAGAAATTGACAATACTGCAGGTCACTTATAAAAGAAAATATTTTATTGTAAATTTTAAATGGTGGTCAGCATTTGGATTACTACAGACTCCTTCCAATAATTCCCTCAAAGTCTTCATTCTATGAACTTTAAAATGAGGATTTTTTCATTTTTAGTTGTAACTGCCATTATTGTCTCTATACTGTATTTTTTATATTTGTTATGAATAGTAATAATGTAATTGAATTATTAGTATTAAATACCATGCCCCCCCCCGTGTTTATGTACAGTAATTATATGAATTTTATTTAATACAGTATATTCAAGTTCCTATTCTGTTTAGCCTATTTAAAGCCCATTACATCACTCATGAAGTTAATAATACAAAATCTAAAATAGTCTCTTCACAAAACAGACAATGAATGAGTGAACGAACAAAGAAAAAAACAAGCGAACAAATTAACAAATGTGTTTTTGTAAACGTGCAAGATGAGTCTGTATAAAGCATAGCATACATTCAAATTAAATTGAACATAAAACATTATAATATTTTATGTTCAATTTCATTTGAATGTATGCTACAGCTAACTAGCATATGTGGATGGCCTCAATGCAAATAAAAGTTCAGTGTCTGTATTGTAAATCTAGGACCTTCTGAAGTGTCCACGCATTCAACAGAAAAAAAATAAGTATTTTCTCAGGTGTGGAAACTCTTTGCGTCTGAGTTCTAAGTATAATCTATACAATGATAGCTATGTGTCAAGCACCATAAAATGTCAACCTTGGCGAAAAGGTGTAAAAGGGAAGGTAAATGAAAGAGCAAGATGGAGAGAGGAAAAAAAGAGTGTGCACAATAAAGCTGAGAACAGAAAATAGTGTTGACAGAAATAGAGTCGATAGAAAGTGCTGACCATAAGACATAATCTTTTTTTTTTTTTTTCATGGCGCACACGTCTGCAATTTTTTCAGCCTTATGGATCTGGTACGTGTGTGAAACGCAGAGTTATATCCTTAAAGTTTTCCAATACAACTCTAGAGAGAAGTTTGAGAGAGTCATCCGTACTGAGCTCATGCAATCAACTACCACACACAGTGCCACGAAGAGGTGTAGGCAAGTAAGGAGGACACAAGATATGAAAATTAGGATTACCCACCTGCCAAGACCCCTAATTGCCATCCGTGTGCCACTCAAAGCCACAGTGCTTGTCTTCTTTCCAATAAATGTAACCCTCTTGAATTAGACATTAACAGAAGGGAGTTCATTAAAGCCCAAATTAGCATTTGAGGTCATTATGATTAAAGAATTTTAAGATATGACTTAATTCTGAAGTTTTTCAACCTGGTTCAGTCTCCTTGATTAGGGACAAAATAAGTCAACTTGTTATTTGACATGCAAATAAATGCATGATGTTTCCGAATGTCTCTTTGAATGCATGCTTTATATTCGTTATAATTTTTTTTATGCCAATTTCAGACATATACATCCATTTTTACAGTCTCAGAATCAAATAGATGTAATATATATGCTAACAATTTACTGTCATTCCTCCTATGGGGCACTGCAATGTTAGGACTTCAAATAAACAAGAGTCGTTTCTAGGCGTGTAACCATACATCATGACACAATATATTGCAATATAAAAATGCAACAATATGTGTGGATAGTGACAATATCACCATATCACCACTGTGTCACCATTGTCATGTGCATTGGGTTACCAGCACCAGGTCAGAGGCCTATTCATTTATACCCACAATGTAATATCAAATTTAGCATTTTAGGACAAGATGGCAAAGCCAAAGACTATTCACGTCACTTCCTCCGAACCAGTGTCTACGGACAAGATGGCCGAGTCAGAGACTGTTCACGTCTCTTCCTGTTCCAGAGCCAGATTGTGTTCCCGAGCCAAAGTCTGTTCCTGTTCCCGAGCCAGAGTCTGTACCTGTTCCCGAGCCAGAGTCTGTACCTGTTCCCGAGCCAGAGTCAGTTCCTGTTCCCCGAGCCAGAGTCTGTTCCTGTTCCCGAGCCAGAGTCTGTTCCTGTTCCCGAGCCAGAGTCTGTTCCTGTTCCCGAGCCAGAGTCTGTTCCTGTTCCCGAGCCAGAGTCTGTACCTGTTCCCGAGCCAGAGTCTGTTCCTGTTCCCGAGCCAGAGTCTGTACCTGTTCCCGAGCCAGAGTCTGTTCCTGTTCCCGAGCCAGAGTCTGTTCCTGTTCCCGAGCCAGAGTCTGTACCTGTTCCCGAGCCAGAGTCTGTACTTGTTCCCGAGCCAGAGTCTGTTCTTGTTCCCGAGCCAGAGTCTGTTCTTGTTCCCGAGCCAGAGTCTGTTCTTGTTCCCGAGCCAGAGTCTGTACCTGTTCCAGAGCCAGAGTCTGTTCCTGTTCCTGTTCCCGAGCCAGAGTCTGTTCCTGTTCCCGAGCCAGAGTCTGTACCTGTTCCCGAGGTAGAGTCTATACCTGTTCCCGAGCCAGAGTCTGTCCTGTTCCTGAGCCAGAGTCTGTTCCTGTTCTCTTTTGTAGTTTTTCTAGTTTATTGGTATCCCCAGGTGTTTCTGATTGACCACGCCCTCTTGTTATCTTGTTTAGCTTGTTAGTCTCTGTATTTAAACCCTGTGTCTTGTTCCAGTGTTTGTGAGTTCTTGTAGTTGTTATGTTGTAGCCTTGTCCCTGCCCCATGTTCCTGTTCTGAGTTTCTGTGGTTTACCTGTTTGTTTAATTAAATTTGTGCTTGCATTTGGATCCTGCTTCCTCCTTTGCTGGTTCATAACACCTGTACTTTTACTATTTGTTTCTACAGATTTGTTCCTTACAGTGTGTTTCTTAGTTTAAGACATTTTTTTTCTCATTGACATTAAAAGAATAATGGCTAGACTTGTACTCAAGACCGCCTAAACCGAAGACCAAGACACTACCAAGATCAGAGGGTATCAAGACCAAGACAAGACCAAGACCAAGACAGACCAAAACCAAGACAGACCAAGACCAAGTTGAGACCAAGACCGAGACCAAAAAATAGACTAGTGTTGTTGAAGCTAAGCAATAACTTGTAAGATTTTGTTTTGCATTGCCTGTCTATCTCTGCCATTTCCAAGTCTCCACATGAATCCATTCTGCAACTTTTAAATACATAAATATTTTTAAAAACAAAATTATAAGCTTAAGTGCAGGAACCGAAAGTTGGCTGTTTTGTTGCTATGGTTACACACAAACACACCGTTGGCTGTGCGCTCGAAGTCATCTAACGTTATCTGTCAGTTGTGCAGTTACCCAAAATCTCCTGAATGAAGTTAAAACCTATCATGTCACTGATATGTGTTTTACTAAATATGAATACATCAATAACTGTACATGATGTGTTTTTTTAAATCAAGTGATCAAAGTTGCCGCTGCGATCTGTGTTTTCTCATGTGGCTCGCGCACACTGTCTTCACGCGGACGCGCGCCTCAATCTGTTGCGGATATCGTCGTGGATATTGTAGTATTGTATTGCTAAATCATCTGACCACTATGTCGATCTGAGACAGCGAGACCAAGACAAGACCGAGAGGTCCGAGGCGCAGACCAAAGACCGTCAAGACCGTGACAAGACCAAGACCAAGCAAAAGTGGTCTCAAGACCGGTCTCGAGACATACATCACTAATAATGGCCTCTATAATATTTTGCATTTAAAACATCTCATCAAATTTAATGAGAGATTAGTGAAGATTACACACTTTTTGTGTCAAATTACTTTGCTGCCATTCATATGCTCAGAGTGTGAGCAGGCCTAAAACAAGTATATGAATTTTGAAGATTAAAATTCAGTTGCACAGCTTGGCAGCACTTTAAGGATGCCATTGCGGCTTTCATTACCAGCAACGTTCATGTAAAGAAAATCTCCAACAAAGAGGGAATTTCTTCCTTACATATCTGCCTGTGATAAAATATGTGTTACAATATTCTCTGGTCTCCTCAGCGGCGCAGAGACACAGCGCTGTCATTTATCCAACACAAACGGCATGTGCTCTGTTTTAATCATAGCTTTCTCCGAGCAGGTCTTAATGCACAGTGTTCGAACCCTTCCTTGACTGGCATGCATGTCGTGGGGAGAGGCAGCTTAGCAAGTTCAGAAAGGCCAACTATTAAGTGTGACAGGCTAACTCTTCAAAGAGCCTGCATCTCGTTAGAGCTCACCACAGGAGTCAGAAATAAATAAATAACCTTTTTATCAAAAAAAAAAATTCAACACTCTGACACCTAGTTTGTCTAACAATGTGCCTACTGCCTGGGTTTTAAAAGATTAAAATGTCTGCCTTTTTGCCTATTTTTTTTCCTATCTCATTAGCTCACGTCTTTCGTGACTTATCACTGTCGAGTGTATTTGGAAATATTATATTTCATCGAGAGGGTTAGTAATTTGCAATCCTTTAAGAGAATCCTACGCACAAAGACATGTGAAATGCATATACACCTCTTTCCACACTCAATCCTTTTCCCTTGGCGGTAGCCGTAAACTCAGTTTTAACAGCCAATAACTCATAAATGAATGACATACAGAGCAAATATTTTGCACCTCTCCAGTAATTAGAGGGCAAGAGTCCAGATAAGCGGCATGCTGACCTGACCCTCTTGGGAGAAAAAGATGTGTTTTTCTTTTTATTTGGCAGAGGAGTCAATCAGTGGCCCTAGTCAGAAAAGAAGGCGGTCAGCAGGGCCACTTAAGGTTAGACCAGTGGGGTTTTTTTGCTTCAGAACAAATAATCGGAGCTGCTGATATACAATTTCACCAATGCACAACTGGCCGATAAACATCTAACTTATTTAGCTATTAGCATTCACACTGATTCGAAAACTAATCTGACCAAATGTTCAACCTGCAAACTTAAATGTATAATGATCTAACAAGCTCAAATTTCAGCGCAGTCAAAAAGTCAAATGCCACATCAGCGGCTGATGGTGCACTGAAATTAAACGGCTCACAGCTGTGTTTAGCAGAATTATCGCTCTCTGTGTTCATAGCCTTGCTAAAGGACACACTCAATGGGAATAGCCAGCACATGTGGGGAATTATTGACTGAGCGATGGTGACATTTACCTAGTTTTATTTCACATTAAAAATGGCAACAGACCATGTTGGACAGCATGAAAGTTAATCCGTTTTAAGCGTGTGGACCGTGAGGTAGTGTGTGTTCGTGTGCAAGTTGGTCGGCAGTGTGTGTTTGTCGAGTACATTGTTGTCCTCCTGTCTGCAAGGTGGGAAATAACTGGTAGCTTGTTTCCGTGGCGTGCATCCGGGGTAGATGGAAAAAGGTCTTGTTGCTCTTTAGAGGAAACTGCTAATGCCAGCCATGTGAAAGAGAGTACAAGGGACCAAAATGATGATTGAGAAAATGAATGTGGCAAGATGGCAATAAGAAAGCTTAAATCAAATGTCAGTGGTGTTTTAACACTCCGGTACACATGCTGAAAATTACAATGCAAGAATTGTGCATTGGAGATTTATTTCAGTTCTTGGTACCTGTATGTGTGTGCTTATACAGTGTGTGCTGTGAAGAGAGGACAGACTGAAAGTGTGATTACAACTTTCCTTGCAAAAAAATAAAAATAAAAAAAGGCGATAGACACAGCTGGACTGTATCGGATGCTATTATACGGTACTTTGCACTCTTGGAGGATATAAAGTATACTTTGCATCCCAAGATAGCATATTTATTTTTTACTTCATCGGAATGGTATACAATGTTGTAAAGGTTATGGCACTATAGCAGGCGTTACCAACCTTTTTTTCATTTGAGAGCTACTTTGTAAAAATGAAAGTCGCCAAGAGCTACTCATTTAACTCAACAGTTGTGAAATACTTAATGTCTCATTACTCTCATATTAACAACAATCCAATTTTTTTTAGACATGAAAGAGTTTTTGTGTCAGAGAAAAGAACAGAATCATATATGTATATATAAATATAGTATAATTGTACTTTGCATATTATACTGTAAAACACATAATTATAGTCGATTTTAGTTGATCATAACTAGAGATGAAATGGCATGAAAAATTCATTTCATGAATATAGTGACCAAAATGAACACAGTTATCACAGAATCCTGTTCAAAAATTATGCTACAAAATTAAATCAATTTACCAAGTTATGTCAAAAACCAGGGTTTTTTGTATGCACAAATATAACAATATCCCCTTTTTGTTTACATAAACATTAAAGACATATTATCTTAAGTCGCATAAGTTATCTTGCGACATGTTAAAGGCATGTTATCTACTAACATGTACAAGTTAAAATAAAGTTGACAAAAAAGGTTAAATAATATTAAAATACAATGCAAATTAGCTTATATTTTATTATTAATAGTACAATTCAGTCTTATTTTCCCATGGCGTCTATCATTGCATGCACAGCGCTCTCTACAATGACAAAGAAGTTTTAGTAGCTAATGGATTTCCACCAATGAAAAATGCTTGTTTAGAAAAGATTTATTTACAGAGAACACGCAAAGTGTTTGGGTGCACCTCCATCATTCATGTTGACTGAGCTATCAATGTTGTCACAGAAGGGGTGAAGCTGATAGGTCAGTTCTCGTCACATGAACTACCAGCCCGATCTCATGAAAGTTAGTATCTATGTCACGAATGTCATTTCTCGTGGCATTTATACACGAAAAACTGTTTTTACGTGTATATGGCACGCGATTTCGCGTATATATGATACACACTTTTTGCCGTATAATATGCACGAACTCCCCACCCTCCTCCCCCTAAACCTAACCCGACGTGTTGGAGAGCCCCTGCACTAAAGGTTAAATGATCCTGAAAAAAAAAAAGGGTCACACTTGTACTCAATGGAAATTAATGGGAGACAAATTTCATCTAGTGAAAACTTATGGTGCTGCGGCCAAACACAATCTTACTGAGAGATAAGTTCAAACAACTTGTTTAGATTAATAGCATTGATTTTCTTGCATGGACTGATTAGTAATGAAAATTAAATACATGGTATTAATTTTCTTGTAGTTTTAGAAAAAAAGATTTTTGAAAATATATTTCATTTAAAAAAATGAAAATAGTATTTTTGTGCAATTTTCATAACAAGCGTATCATCATAAGTACCATAATCACAAATATCATCTTTAAAAAGAGACCAAATTAAAGTATCTGCTCTAAAGCATTCAATATTAATGACAGTTTAAGTTTAACTTTACTGTAACATTGGTTCAGGAAGCATAGAGCGAATCCAAATGCGAGCACTATTTTAATAATAACAATACAAAAAGGCAATCCAGGGAAAACAAATCATTTTAGAATAGGAACTCAGAACAAGAGCAAAGAACTCAGCTAAAGGCAACATCAACCGACAACCAACAACTGAAGCACAGAGGTTTAAATACACAGACAAACAAGCTAAACAAGATAACACGGGGGCGGGGCAAATTAGAAACACCTTGGAGACTAATAAACAAGAAAAAACTACAAAGGACTACATAACATGGCATATTTCAAAACATGGCATAATACAAGACATATTTCTCTATATAATAATAATAAAAAGGGTGTACTAGCGAAATATGCTGTGTGTACACTTCATTTGAGTAGTGATGGACAGGGCTGTCAGGTCTGTCATCATTCCTGGACACCTTGTCCATGCACTAGAACCAGGTTAACTATAGGGTAAAAAAGGAACAGTGTCTACAGTAGCAGTGAAACACAGCTTGGATTGCTCCGTTTAAAGGCAGAAACACAATTAAAGACAGGAGGAGGTCTCTAAGTCACAGTTCCCACAAATGTATTACCACCGTAATGCTGACTGCAGTAATAATAATGGCTTTTCTCTGCATTCACCATATAAAGCCCAAGCAGTAGCAATATGCACCCTTCTGAGCTTCTACTGTCTAAATCTAAAGTCAATCTGAACTTTGATCCATTTTTTAAAGTTCCAAAATCAATCAGTCTTCCCGGAGTTTAATAAACTTCAGTCGCTCCACTGGAGAAAAAAAAATAAAAAATGAAGCAATGGAAAATAAATCTATGGTGAGTCATTTGCAATGCACAACAATATCAATTGTGAGATCTACAGAGAAGCAGATTCAAAGTTAATGACCATTGTGACCTCGGAAAGCAAAGCTATAACATTGCCGCCAAATTGTATTTGAGAGCCGATAGTATATTACTTGTGAAAACAGCTATATGCTTCCATGCTTCCAACCTGTCATCTTTATGTGGCCTTTTATCTTCAGTAAAAGAATGTTTTATTCCATTGTTAAGCTCTGACACCCTTCTCAACACACACACACACACACACACCGTGGAAGGCAATGCATTCAGCTAAAAAGCAAAGTCATTATCCTCCAATGGTGGCAGCACTGTTTGAAAATGACATTGGATTTTAATGTGGTGCAAGTCAATTTAAGCATATGAAAGGACTTGTGGAAAGATAATGCAGGGCCAATTTACACTCAATTGAAATGTGTGTTTCCTTTTGAATCTGCCCCAATTCCACCCTGGCCCAATGAACAGCTCAAGCTGAATGTGGGATGTTGTGCCAGAGAGAATATCCATTGCGCTGTTACAAAGCCATTTGAAGATCATGGCATAGAGCTAACTAGCCTTCCAAGTCTTGGTTATTTCGCTGAATCTTTAAATGTGATTTTCAGATTTCACAAATAATTACACCACAGTGGTTCAAAGGTTTCACTGTGTACAAGTTGGTTGTACATCTTGTCTACCCAGCAAATGTTAATAGCATACATACAATCACGTGCCAAAAAATATGCTCATAAAATCAGAGCAAGGGATGTGTTTACCAATGCAAATTCCACTGCTTAAGGGTGTTTGCGTAGGTGTCTTATAAAAGCTGTCAGCTGCCTTTCTAAACTGCCTATCTTTTCTGTCTGAAATATGCAATATTCAAACCTAAATAACACCAAAGTCAGTTCTCAAGACTCTTTTGACTTGATATATAATAGCAGGCCATTTCCACACACAAGTGTTTGCTTCATGAAAATTGATACTAATCTAGATGCCAAGGCCAGTACAAAGCAGTTAGAATGTTTGTGGTTCTGATAGTGAAGAAACTACTTTCCCCCAGGGACTTGTGTTTAGTTCAGAAGCATGTTGAACAGAATTCAGATCTTTTTTCTTTTGTCTTTTTTTAGACTTCTGATCAACAGCAGATCCACCGTAGCCCGTCTCAGACCAGGTTTAAACTCTTTGATTTCTGTGCCAAGCTCATGGGGGCTCAAACAAAAGACCACCAAGACTACAAATGACATACACTCTTGTGACTTTTATGTCAGTTTTGATCATGCCAGAGAATCAATGCACAGTGTAGTGCTTGACAGCCTCTTCCTTCTAATCAAGAGAAGAGAGTCACTCATCCACCCACTTCCCATCCCTTCCCCCACAGTCGTCTGTTTCTTCACACCATGCCCTTGTTCAATCCCCAATCCTCTTTTGCTTTTCTTTGTAATGTCCCCCATCTGGTTCTCTCTGTAATGCTTCATATCGGGTCTCTTTCTTTGGGTCTCGTCCTTTCTGAAATGTATGTCCCCATTGCTAACACTATTTCCCTCATTATTTCCATCTCCATTATCTCTGTCCTCTCTGTTCTGGCTCTCATTGTCCCACCAGTGATGTTGTGTGTTGAGCCAATGAGAGTCAGGGTAATTAATAATTACACAATAGACAAAAACTACACTGGGAATGGAAAGTTATAATGAATCCCACCATTTCATTTACCTAGAGACCTTCCATCTGCAGTTCCTGTGTGAATGGGAGAGACAATTTGGTTGTTTGATAGAGGTTATGGAATCAAATCAAAGGACAGGATGTAACTAAGAATGGCACAATTTTGAAATCTAATGCCTTAAAAGGATAATTCACTCAAAAAATGAAACTTCTGTAATAATTTAGTAACTTCCGTGACATTCTAACTCGGTCACTTCTAGGTCATTCTAGTTTTTTCTCTCCTCTGTGGAACACCAAAGGAGAAGTTTAGCCGAATGTCTGAGCCACTCTTTTGCATTTAATAAGTTAAATGTATTGTTGAAAGGAAAACCCCTTAAGATGTGATCTCGTTTTAGAACTAAATAGATTTGGAGAGCCTTGACGGAGACAATAATGTTTAACTAGCACTTCTCCGATGACGATTGGAGCCCGATCTTATGAAAGTTCGTATTTATAGCACGAATGTCATTTCTCGTGGCATTTATACGCCAAAAACAGTTTTTGCATCTATGTGGTACGCGTTTTCGCGTGCATATGATACGCACTTTTTGGCGTATAATACGCAAAACTTCTCCGAATTATAAAACTTCTAAACTCTCTCGCTTATATATTTTTGTTTCTTTCTTGTTTTGTTGTCTGAGGTCAACTTATGACGTTCGCTTGGTTTTTGCATTCAACAACTTTAAAATGAATGAGTAATAGGCTATTTTCTACCCGAGTTTACCCAAAAACGCTCAGAGTATTTTCTACCCTAGTTTACTTAGTTTCTACCCTAGTTTTTTTATCCTTATGAATGTAAGGAGTTGTGTTTTCTCTTTCCCGGAATGTAAGCAGTGAGAGGCTGGTTGAATAAAAGTGTGAAGTAAAGTAATTCCAAGCGTTTGAGCACTGTGCTGATTTGCTGAAGTTAAAATTAGGTGAAAAGGAGATAAAATATATTTAAAAAATATATAAGCGATAGAGCAAAGCGCTAGAGCGGTAAGCAAGAGCGTCCGAACAGTAGCTGAGCAGGATGTGAAGTCTAGAAGTTAACAGATAGAAAGCAAAAAAAAAGTCCATATCAATTGAACTCCTCAGAACTCATAAACAGTGCACAAACATTTTGGCCAATCAGGGGATAGTTTGCTAACATATGATTCTTTTAAATGATGGCTTGAAAATATTGCTTGTCAGCTATGGTCGCTTTTCACTTTCATTAAATGTATTGAATTCCCAATATCATCTTTTGTGTTCCACAGAAGAAAGTGGTAAAGGTTTTAAAAGGTTGTGTGAAATTATGAAAATAATGTGATTGAATTAATTGCTCACCGTCTGAGTACTGAAGTTGAAATTAGATCATTTCATATCTCCAATTAGGTTCAGATAAGAGATCTGTTACATGTTTGGGGCTGACATGCATGCTAGTGCAAGATGTAGTTAAGACGGGCCATTAATGATACGGACAATCTTTGTCATGACTGTCATCAGTTACACCAGCTGTTCTCGTGTTCGGTGAGCAGGGACACCAGCCCTATTTCTACATATTCTCTCATATTTAAACAGTCGCTAAACAGGGTGGCTATAGCATTCAAGGAGCATCATGTACATGGAAACTCTCCTATGGGTGTGTGTGTGCTCACTCTCTGGCTGCCAGCTCGGTTAAGTGCCCAGCGGTGGCGTGGATGAGTGGTCAGGTGTGAAATTACAAACTCTGCCCAGAATCCCATTCAGCTGTTAATGCACACCCACACAGAGCAAGCTAAACTACGCGCTCCACTCGCAGCTAAACCAATATAACAAATCATGGGCTAAAATACCAACAGCACTTCGTTTTGAGACTTGTATAGCATGACCACAACAAACACAAATACGGAGAGCTGCGGGTAAAATGGGTAAAGCTGATATAGGAATTAATTTGAAACGCATATACACTTGTTCAGACTTGCCACAAAGAGATGATGTTATGAAAGTATAAAGACATATCCGTTTGCATATGTGACATGGTGTAGGCAAGGAAACCATTGCTTTTACTGCCTTCATATCTTGTCGGAGCCCACATATCAAAATGAACACACATGAACACCAGCACAATGTAATTGCATGAGGAAAACCCAGATTTTTCCCCTCAATGTTCTGAGAGGGAAGTCATTTAAAGAAATCTTTGCAGAAATTGCTATTCTAAAAATTTTAAATTGATTTTGCAATTTGATGAATAAAAACATTATAATAAAAAAGATAAAAAATAACAAAGCAAATAATACTGTATGTACAAATAATAATAATAATAATAATAATAATAATGATGATGATAAAATTAATACAAAGTTGATATGATATAAAAATGTTGTTTCCAAAACATAAAATACTTTGTATTATAATTTAATTGATTTAATAACATAATACAATATGTTTTTACAAATATAAAAAAACTGAAACAGTTAAAAAAATACAAATATTTAAAAGCCACCAGAATGCACAAAATTAGTATGTAAAATAATAAACCACAAAATTTATTATAGATAACACAACCATATTGCATATATCATATCTAAAACACACATGCAGTGTTTTAAATATAACCTTAAAAATAAAGTCACAATTTGATAGATTTCACGAGAACCAAAGAACATAAAAAAACTCCCACACACACACCTTTTGACTCACAGAATTCTGCTATTTGTCATCCTCACTTTAACCTGTTTGTGTTCTATAAACAGCACCTCTTAACTCCAAACTACCTCAGCTCTGTGTTGTTCCATAAGAGATACTTCTGCTGAATGCAGGTTGCAGAATTGCAGACACGTGCCAGAAAAATGCATTCTAGAAGTACTGTTGGGCACCAGAAATGATAGCCCTTTCTTTCTGACATGCATTCTCATATTTGATTCAGATCCAATGTTTGCACACTCAAAAACACACATACACACGTAGACAAAGTGGCATGACAATGAGCGAGGCTGTTCTGTTGTCACTCCATTTAGCAGGCAGATTCTGCATGCTGCTTTTCTGTCATGCTTTTCCAATGTTGTCACACAACGGTTACTGTACACTGCGCTGCTAACCATATGTAACTAAGACGTGTCAAACCGTGACTGTAACTCAAACTCACACCCACACAGATGAGCCACGGCTATGGAAAGAACATGGTGTTTTTGTGTGTGTGTGTGCTCAGATTTTGGCATTTCTTGTCTTTTTCTCTGACTCCTGTGGTTGGTTTTCATTTGAAGACCACTTTCACTGACAGCCCTATAAACAGGCTCCCACCCACAACCAAACAGCCACCCGCTCTCTCGCACACACGCACACATGAACACACGTCTCCTTTATATCCTCTCTCCATACCTCATTCATTTTTTTTCCATCCAAACATAGCCTTTCATTTCGTTGTTTCCAAATAGACATGCTAAATGGCTCTTTATTCTCTCTCGTCATTTTACAGAAATTGGTGCTACACTTCTAACAAAGTCTATCATGAATTTCATCACTGTCTCTTTCTGCTCCTTCAAAACTGCATTTTCAAATAATTAAAAAAACTTTCTACCTTCTCTTTGTAATTCCACTATTGCCCTTATTCCACCATCTTTAGCTTGAATGTAGCTCTACACCCTTGCTTCATTTACATGCAAAGCCATGAATATGCAAATTAGTACTGCCTCAGAGATCAACTCGATCAACTTTACTGTAGTAAACAATGCACAATGATACACTCTCTTTACAACGTTGGATACATAACGGTAATTAATGTGATTAACATGTTATCAAACAGCTAATAATGTGTTGGTGATGTTACACAAACCCCATTCGCCATCTCAGAATCAGACAACTGCCTTCAAAATCAATATATTAGAAACGTTTTAAACTTAGAACATCAGTGGAAAAAGGCATATAGTTCATCATAACAGCATAATTTACATCATATCCATAATTTATTACTAAATTGCTGAATGCACCTAGCCTGGCTAACGCCAGACCCAATTCTCGTTGAGATGGGTCTGGGAACCACATGCACAATTTCTCGTAGTCGAGGCGTGGTTTACGAATGCCTGGCGCCAATTTTTGGGTGCTAAGAATGTCTATCAAATGCGCCTGTACGTAGCTCATAGCCAATCGTTTCAATTAGAAGAACACAAGTGTTAAGTACAGTTTAACATAGATGTTGAAGTTGTTATTTGCATTGGAAATTGTTTGCGCTTGTACTTCACAAGTTAAAAATATAATTTTTAATTTAATGACTAAAGTGTCAACAACTTTAATCGGGTACGTGTGCACAGCTGAAAGTTATGCTACTAAAGCGGTAGCTGTATATTGATATTGAAAAGCAACACAACTTAGTGGCACTGTGACAACCACATCATAATGACAATATGATATTAATAAAAACCACTAATCATTTATAAGTTGTATGGACTTCGTTGACAACGATGCCTAGCAGGTTGGTACTATACAACTCCGTGGCTAACATGTCTTGCCACTTTGCGCTCATCCAGGCCTCGAGACATGTCGAACAGAAGTTGGTATCGACAATTCTTTATCGAATTTTCTTTCCTGGGACACAGCTGAGCGGCAGATATTCCAAGGTTGACCGCCTCCTGTACCTGGTTCTCCATTAGGACGATTAATGGCGAGACAACAATAACGACAGGGGTCTCATGAAGTTTAATGCCAAAAGTGGCTCTTTTTACTAAATAAACTTGCATTCTAAACTACTTAAAACAATATCTAAGGCTGCATCAAACGGTAGCTTCGCGTCTGCTGCCATGTTGAATCCATAGATATAAACAAACTGCGGTGTGTGGCATAGATGTCACAAACTAGAATGTACCTAATCTTTTATATCAACAGAAAATATTACCTGGCTTCTCATAGTAGTGATGGTATGCTTACACGCACCCTCGTAATTGGTTACAAGGTAGTTTGTGACGTAAAAACGCAGACATGTTTTTGAGACTTTTAGTTCACTGCAGTTTTAAAGAAAAAAATACTCAGCAATGCTGTTGACTTATGAATATGCTCATGGTTTGTTTTAAAGCATAATAAAAACATTACATAGACATATAAACAACATAACATTTTCATTAAAAACCTAACATACTATTTTTTCTTAAGTAATTTACTATATGTACAACGCAAATAATGCAAAACATTAATGGTATTACCAAAGTATCATGTTTACACACACAAAAATCCTACTTTGTGACATGTTTTCAGTCTTATCCTTTAGTAGTCAATAAATCTTCTCTGTTCTCCCCTCTTTTACTCCATTCTTTCTTCAATGTTTTGTATTTTTGCTCTTTTCTCCCGCTGTCCTTTTGTCACTTTGGTTTCTTGTGTCCCTCAGCCACTCAACCTCAAATAGTCTCAACAACCAGCAACTACGTCTCTTTCTCTTTCTATTCGCTTTTTTTCTTTCTCTCAACTGAAATCGGAGTTGTCCCTCTCCTCTCAGGTTAATGGGGTGTTGTAGATAGTTGGCTTGCCCTCTGGAGCATGACATCTCTTTCTCACACCTGGTTCCAGCACCCAGCGGCCCCATACAATAGCAGACATGCTGCTAGTTTTCCGGCTGGTTGGGTAGGCCAGATACCCTCTGATCCTCAGTCCCACTGGCTAGCACAAACATCCACAGCCTTCATATATAACTGACCACTAGCGCGCCAGAACGTCATGGCTGAATAGTCTGAAGCTTTTGAGGGGATCTTTGCCGCTGGCTTTGCTTGAACTGATGAAGGAAAGTTCTCTAGGAGGTTGATTCAGGCATACATATGTGTGGGTATAGTGTGCTCTAGTTAATTGGGGTGTGTTTGCTGATATTTGTGTGTGTGAAAGAGAGCAAATATTGTGTTTAGCCTTAGGTGCTTTTCTAGAAATGGATATAGCCGTATTGCTTTCATTGGTCGGTGTGGAGGGTAAGGTTAAGACTGTGAGCGTGCAAGTGGGCGTCGTGACTGACAGATCCACATTTTATTTTACACGAAAATATTTCTTAAAAAGGCTAAAAGCTTGGATCAGGGGAAAAAAATATAGACCTTGTGAACTGTTTAAAGAATTTTGAAAAAGCCAAAAGCTAAGTGTATTTACTTCTAGTTGCTCACATACACCATTTTTCAGGAGAGGGAGACAGTGGCTGTGATCAGAGATGGTAGTCATGCAGAAAGTTATTTTCACAGGCTCATTTGTGTGATAAATCTTTCTCTTACACACATGTGGGGTAGGTGAGAGTGGGTGATAAGACACAAGCAACTTCCATTACTGTGGAGTGTCCTTTGCTTTCTTTCAAGTTCACACTGAACTTTGTAGAAGTAAGAAAGATCTACAGCAACAGGAACAATTTGTATAAAGGTACCATAGCTTCAAAGCCTGTATGCCAGCCCGAACTCCGCCCACAACATTTTTTGGTCGGGAAGTTCGGTCTGGACTCGATCCATTGAGGAGTAATTATGATCAGGCAAGAAATGAACGGGCCAATCAAATTGCCAGGGTGGGCTTTAAACGATGATGGAGAGGTGATCTGCAAGGACATAATCATCACGTTATCAAAGAGCGCTTACTGGTCTCCCTCAGAGATGATTGCAGCTGGAGAATTGAGATGTATAGATTCCGCTGTCGCGTCTGTTGTAAAATAAATCGACAGTGCATTCATTTTAATAGACAAACAGAGAACTGGAATCAAGGCATTTGTCGATCGGAAAGATATTTTTGGCGTCCTTCCAACATGATTCGGGAAAAGTGTAACTTATCGGCTGGCTCTGACGGTCGCTAAGAAGATGGGATGTAATGAAAAGCCTGTGGTCGTTGTGGTTTCTCCTTTGGTCGCACTCATGGAGAGGTAAGTAAAAGAAGCAACACTCGTTATTTAACTTCTAAAATAAGTAAGTTCTGTAGTTCCGACTATCCAATTGAGTGGAGAGTTTTTTTTTTTTTCTTGTTCAGTTAAGACACGCCTCATAATCAAAGCCCAACGGAGCGGTATCAGACTCATTTTCTTATTAGAAAATGAGTATGACGAAGTCAGGCTAATAGCTTCAGGATACTGACCACCAATTTGAAAAAAACATTTTATTGTTAATTCTATAAAAATTGAACTGTATTGAAGGTTTTCAGTTCTGTTGCATCTATGAAGTCAAGTCAAGTCATCTTAATTTGTATAGCACTTTTAACAATGTAGATTGTTCCAAAGCTGCTTGGTAATAGGAAATCTAAGTAACATAACGTTTTGGTTTTATGACAGCGCAAGAATAAAGTTATTTTCCAGCTAAAGTTTTAATTGAATCACTTCCATCTCAATCATAACTCATTAACTTGTGGCCGCTAACAAGACATCATTTGTCATGAAAACTCTTAAAGAAAACTCTTAAATAATATCTACTCAAACTTTTAAAACGCGAACCTGTGAGAACACTGATGGAGTGCACATGCGTTATTAAGAGTTCATCCTATAGGTATGCACGTTTGAATATATGTGCAGGCATATAGTCATTACCTAAAAAAAAAAAAAAACCCTTAACAAACTATTTGGCTGGCCTTAAAATTTATAATACAGAATTTTATCGCTTCGGCATAGCCTTGTGAACTGGAATTATCCTGAGAATGATTATCTGTACAGAGGTAAAGGAAGGAAGGCATTCATTTTTCCATAAAATTAATTTATGCTTGCCCTTTAAGGGTTAAGTAAAGTGCAAGTACAGTTAGGGGCCAAGCACCGTAGGTGCAGAGGCACCTATTGTATTTGTTCCCGTTCTTATTGTTATTAGGGGCCAAGTAGCCCACTTTGCACCACCAACTGTCCAACTTTCACTCATTTTTATGCTAATAACTTTGGAATCATAAGGTCTAGGAACAAATTTCCTCTGATTTCTGAGCTCATTATGATTCGAATGCATCATGTGACACCATTTTCCATCATAAAAATATGCCCGCCATTTTGAATTGTCCACAAAAAAAAAATAAAATAAAATAAAATTTGCAAAACCGTTTGTCTGATTTTCACCCAAATTGCACCATATCATCTCCAGGCAGTGCAGACAAAAAGTAATGGAATTCAAGTCGATTCGTCAAAACATTTTCAATAAACGTACAAACTAATTTTATGTAGCGCTTGCAGATAACAGACATAAGGCTGTATCTCTGCAATGCTTAGTCGTATTCAGACCAAACTTGGTACATTTCATCACAAGCATGACCTGAGGCTACATACTACATTTCTGCACAGAGCCACCTACTGGTCCGGTAGATATGGAAAAATGGCCATTTTGAATTATGTGCCAAAATGTTGAATTTTTGGAACACATGAACAAAATGTTATGAAACATCGGTATGGGTCATCAGTACAATGCCCCTGGATGGAGCCAGAGAAGTTTCAAAAGCACGCGCCACCTAGTCGGAAAATACATTTCAAATGCTTATAACTCTGGCTTTGGTAGACTTGTTTTCATGGGAGTCATATCATTAGACTCCTTAATCGCTTGCCAAGTCCAACGATACCAGGCTTTGGCATATTGTTTGTGCAGTGTTGTAATTTAGCGCTTAACACATTTGCAGATATCCTCAAAACCACTAATCCGAATCGAGACGAAATCACCGTCAGACGTTTGGAATCATAGGTCGTTGGTCATGTGTCAAAAGCCCAAATGTCAAAACATTGATGGTAAAGGGTAGTAAAATTCGAAGTCACGTGTCAGTAATTTTTGTCCTGTTTTTTTTTTCACATAAATGTCTATAACTCTACAGCGAATTGAGATATTTTCAACAAAATTGATACACCGATGTATAGGCTCACTCTGAGTACAGCCTCTTGGTGAAGCGCTATAGTAGAACAAAACATGAAATTGCCATTGAATTCAATACAGTTTTGTTATTAAAATGCTATACTTAAATGCAATGGTGTAACATTACAAAACTCAGTGTGTGCCATAAGCAGCATGCCTTGAAGATACTCAAAAGATTTCAAGACAGTGTCACATGTTGGTCAAAAGTTAAAATAAAATTTCTAAAAATGCTAATAACTTTTGAAAATAAATAAATAAATAAATAAATAAAAAATATGCCTATTGTAATGATTCCTTGGGTCATGCCGAGAACATAGACACCAAGTTTGACATCCTGTCCGCCATATTTGTTTACTTTCAAAGCCTTCTTTTTCTAACTTCTCCTAGACCATTTGTCTGATTTTCACCAAAATTGAATCCTATCGTCTCCAATCCATGCCGACTAAAAGCAATGGATTTCGTGAGGATAGACAAAACTGTTTTCGTATATAGGCCTACTGCAGCAGTAAAGTTGAGGCATGCTGCCAAAATGACTATTAAGTATTTATCTCTGCAATGCCTTGACATTTTGGCACCAAACTTTGCATGCGTCATTGCCACCTCACTCTGACCACACCACATTTGATTTCGGAACTGCACCACCTATTGGTTGAAAGTGATAATCCAATAAATCATCTTAAAAGTTACTGTATACATGATTTTATAGAAATTAATTGCTCCTTGCTGCTGTTGGTATGACACTCCCACCCATGATGGCATATATTGCTGCTCCTTGCACTTGGCCCATGTAATGGCTACTTGCAGATATATTTTAAATACACTTTGTTGCAAGTATACTAATATCAATGTACTAGAAGTATACGTGTAAGTGTATTATTAATTCAACACTACTTGGGACTAAGCTTAGCCCACTTTTACTGTATAAAAGTATGCAAGTGCAATCTAAAAAAAAAGGTTCTTCAGGGGTTCTTTGTGGTGGTCATGGTGCTATATAGCACCACTAAGCCCAGTTTGGTTCATCAGCGGTTCTTCAGTGGTTCTCTGGGGTGATTAACATGCTCTATGGCACCTCTTATGGTTCTACATAGCACCATATGAAAAGGTAAGTGCTATATGGCACTTAAAATGCTTCCCCTATGATTACAAGCCAATTAACCACTTTTAGTGCTTTTTAGCACCATTTTTTTAGAGTGTGTATACTATGTGTGTAACAGTAGTACACACTTAGTTTACAACTAGATTTATTGTTTTTACTCCAACTAAACTACAAGTGAACTTATAGGTATACTGATAGTTTACTAGTGAAATATTTGTATTTATTTTGTTTCTGAAAGTACATATTGTAAACCATGCCACAAAAAAAATGCCATTTTTTCCCAAGTATAAGTGAAAGTACACTTACAAATATTCTACTAGTGTATTACTACAGTATAAACTTATGCTATAAAACTACATTTTTTTTTGTAAGGATGAGCCCTATAGTATAATCATCACCACCACAATAACCTGTGGCAGATAAGATCTCCAATACGGTAGGCGGAATAATAGCATACATTAAATTAACTTAAATGTGGAATGTGCACATGAGGATGCTAACTTTGACAAGATGATTGACAGGTCAGTTAATGATGACAGGATGCAAAACATACAACACTTTTAAGGCATAACATGTAGGAAAACTGAGAGGAAACATACCTCTTTTGTCATCTCACACAAAAATAGTAACTTAACTTAACTAGTTTACTCTACCCATCCTGCCCCTGTCCCATGCAAAGCATTCTGGGATCAAGATATCCCTTGCAACTTCAGCAATGCTTGACGTATTTTAAATTGCTTGGGCAGTAAATTAAATAAAATACATAATTAAATAAACAGATTATGTTCGGTTAATAATAACAATCAAATCTCCATCTGCATCCACAAGGTCATTTCAGTTGATGTACATCCATTCGCTTCAGATGGAAAATTATAATGTAGTTCTAACACAGATGGAATAACCATCAACTTTTGGTAAGATTGATCTTATTATTATTATTTTTTTTTTAAGTTTGTTCTCCCAGACATCCCAATGATGTGCTTTAAAAACAACAATAATACTATTTTTTTTTTCAAATAAACCTCTTTATTTAATAATAATAATAATAATAATAATAATAAAAAATTAAAAAATAAAACTTATTTTCCCAGCAAAAACATTAATGTTTTCACTGACCTAGTCAAAATGTTGAATGCTTTTCTTCTTTTTACCACAAAACATTCTTGCACTTTTCACAAATGTCACTGGTAAAATGAAACATCTATCTATCGATGCATTCATTCTAAGGGACAGTCTATATTTAACATGATCATGATTTTGCGCTAAAAAAAAAACTGTTCTGCTGGAGCTGTGGTTGTTTCAATCTTTGATGGTTAATACAATGCTCTCTCTCTCTCTACTACACACACACACACACGAGAGAGAGAGAAGCTGTCCCTTACCACCTGACTCGGCCATTATGAGGTCATCCAAGGCACAGATTCAATTTTACCTCATTATGATTCTCCATGTAAATGGGTCGTCACTGAGATGTGAAGCAAGAAGGACGTGTGTGTGTGTGTGTGTGTGCGCATATTACGCCTACAGTGTTCTGTCTCTAGAATAAAAGTTTAACTGGTGCGGTGATGAGGCAAGGCAAGACGTTTTATTCAAAATATTTGAGTAAAGAATGAAACGGACTTAAACTGAAATGAAACGGACTTAAACTCACAAATACGGAAAAAGATACAATTTCATACACTATATAAAACTAGCTGTGTTTCAACCACTGTGTGCGTGAGGGAAGTGAGAGACTGCTAAAATGTCACTTGACAAGTCGCGTAGGTGTGAAACGATCACTGTGCTTCGACCATTAGCACCTCTGCTTGTCACTTTCACACACATACACTCACGGGAACACACACTGGGGCATACAGTCACCAGAAGGATATAACAGCTACTCAGAGGGGTCAAAAATATAAATCCTGGGATATAGATGTCACCTTTCTGCCTTAAGGCAATTTGAAAGATAGTTAGTATGTGTATTATTAATAACTGTGGTGAGATTAAACACGTTTGTTATATGGGAGACATTTCCCTTACATGTTTCTTTGTTTTAGCTGTCATGTGTTGCTTAAATAGATGTCATAGTAGTTCAAAAAGCATAAAAACGAGCAAAATACCCTTTTCTATCCATCTTTCTTTTATTCTGACATGAACAGTGATGGAATACTGATTTAACAGCATGAAATTATTAATGATATGTTTTTCTTTCATGTTTGATATTGATATGCAAGACAGATTTTTCTCATAATACCTTGAAGTCATGACTTCTAGTTTATCATGATCTAATTATGATTAATACGTTTAAAAAGTGCAATATTATGGCAAATCAAAAGATTTTACTCTAAAAGCATCCGTAATGAAGTCTGGTGCCCCCTAGAAGTATAATTTTGAAGGACCACATCACTAAAGGAATGTGAAGTCATTTATTTTTAATGAGAGTTTGCTATTTTTGTTGACGGGATGTGCGTCAAGCGATGTGACAAAATGTAACAATGCAAATGCAAGAAGAGCGAAGACACTGAAGCTCACAAGATTGCGTGATGATGGAAGATAAGTTAATTAGCCTTTTTAGCTCTCTGTATGATATTTCTCTGCCCACATACAGTATTACATAAAAAAATTATGAATGCATGAAAAACAGGGTAATAAATTGTCAGCATTCTGAATGGGTTTGATTCATGCATTGATAACTGTTCATCACATTTATGCACTGTTAAAAAAAAAACAAAAAAAAAACAGGAAAAAAACTGCAATTTTCTGGCAGCAGGGGTACCTAAAAATGTCTGTTAAAAATGTCTGTTAAAATACTGTCAGGAAAAAAAACAGTAAAAAAAAAAACAGTAAAAAAAATGGTAATTTCTTATTCTATAATTATGGTTTATTACTGTTATTCTACACAAAAATATCTTTCATTATCTGATATAATGTTAATTTACTGACCTATTGAAGTATTAATATCTGTTTTGTACCATTGTAACACTGACCACCACAGTGATGATGAGAGTCACATGATCATTCAAAGCTCATTACAAGCAGCTTTTCCACAAGAGAGTTAATACTAATATATAGAAACTGCACAGTGTCATTCACAGAAACATTAAACACCATCATGGTAACACATGACATTTTTAAAATGCATTAAACATTAGTTTAACAACATTAAATGTAACATAAAACCCTAAAATACATAACTGATTCAAAAAAAAAAAAAACTAAGAAAACTATGAAAAAAACATAGTTATTTCAACGAAAACACATCAAATGTGAAGCGTCACGCAGGGAATTGTGGGAATGTCAATTTACGGTTTTTCACTGTAAATTATACAATGAGTTTTTCTTTTTCACTTTCAAAAAGTGTAAATTTAATGGTATTTAGTACGGAAATACTATTATTTAACCTTAAAACTCACTTTAACACCCACATACTTAATGATCTTCAAGGAAAACATGTTAAATGACTGCTGATTTCTGCAGTTATACCTTCTTTTCTGTGTTTTCTAATTTAACAGAAAAAATCTGTAAAATATTACGGAATATGTTATGTAAAATTACACACAACCCTGTAAAAATACAGACAATTTCCTTTAAAAAAAATGTAAAATAGATGTAAAACCAAAATACAAGCAATTACCTGTAAATTCAATTGTGGACCTTTAAATTACAGCAAATATGAAGAGTTCAGATGCAAAAGCCTCTAAGTGCCATTTGAAATTTTCTTCTGAAAGGATCATTTTTATCAAGCTTGTATATTTAAGTTCAGTAATTTCACTTAAATGGCAATGAAGATTACCTATTAATTGTCATTTAAGTGAAATTACTGAACTTAAATATACAAGCTTCAATAAAAAGTGGTCATTTTAGAAGAAAATTTCAAATGGCATTTAGAGGCTTTTGCATCTGAACTCTTCATATCTGTAAAATAACAGGCATTCACTGTATAATGACAAAACAACAAAATTCTGTAAAAAATTACAGACCATTAGCTGTAAATTTACATTTTCTTTTACAGTGTGATATGATGCATTATGGACGGCTATAGTTTATATCCAAATGCCTTCCTCTGCAGAATATTAAATAGCAAAACAGATATCTTATTTTTA
The DNA here is from genome assembly GCA_030378365.1 of Hybognathus amarus. NCBI lineage: Eukaryota > Metazoa > Chordata > Actinopteri > Cypriniformes > Leuciscidae > Hybognathus > Hybognathus amarus. The sequence continues at coordinate 517,625 of JAQIUQ010003768.1, read as the reverse complement.
CCTGTTATACACACATTTGATCAGATTTTCAAAATCTATGGCCATCTACGCAGCCCACAAATGGGGTTTCAAACATTACACCATCCTAGTGACATCCAGCGCTGAAATCAGAGTGAATGTGTCATAATATTAAGAGCTGTAACAACAATGAAGGTGCTCAATATAAATGAACAGTTTAAGCGAAAAATAGAAGCGACGACCACAAAGTCTCCCATAAACAGACTATAATCTCTCCACAGGCATCAGTCAGGGTCATTAGGTGATGGCCTTTTAAACAAATGCAAGGCTCAACCTCATCCTCCAAAGATGAGACTAATGCATCTCTTTATATAGACTGAGTCCATAATTCACGAGCCACTATAACATTATTATCTGCTTTGTCTTGTCAAAATGAGTGGAGTTAAATATCTTCTATAGCAGTCATTAGTTTAAAACCCATTTACCTTCCTCTCCTGCTCTCTGCTCTGAGATATGATAAAGCCCCAATTAATAATTCAACCTAATTAAACACTCATATTTAAAGAGGGCTAGGTCACCGTATGCTTACTAGCTATTAATTGTTCCTGGCAGAGCCACATTAGTATTCATATTTCTCAGTCGCACAGTCTATTGTATTTCAGGCATATGAGGTACAGACTACAGGTTGACGTTGTTGCACGCTGGCGAATAAAGGACCTGCGAAACTAAATGAGATAATTGTGTTTATGACAAATGGATGCAGCACCTAATGCTACATAATGGCAAAAGTCAAAGGCAAGTGCGCCTCAGTCTTTGCACCTGACAACTGCACTTACAGCTCAGGGACGGAACGCTACGCTAAGGTGACATTTTCTTGTGACTAATACTTTATGTGTGAAAGCGGTAATAACACCCTTGCCTGTTTTGGTTAAGCTAATTTACTCCGATAAAGTAGGAAGTAATATTTTATGGACACCTTAATGTGATAGAATATTGTAATGTAATAGAACGCATGTACAATGAATTGCCTTTTTCACCAGGTACGAAGTGAACCAATGTTCCTGCATATTAGCTGACCAAATCAGGGACAGGAGCCACGATCATAATAATAGTAGATCAAATTACATTTCCTGTCAAGGTCTTGCTTCTTTTAATGACCCCACAAAATCAAAACCAGAGCTTTGATGCTATCCTATACTTTACTATCCTATTTTTTATATTTTTATTTTTAATTTATGTATATATATATATATATATATATATATATATATATATATATATATATATATATATATATATATATATATATATATATATATATATATATATATATTATGATAAGATATAGCATGTAACATATTCCTGTGATGACAAAGCTGAATAACCCCTGAATAACCTCTTCAGTGTCACATGCATGATCCTTTAAAAAACATTCTAATATGCTGATTTGGAGCTCAATTGCTCATTATTTTTGTGGAAACCATGATACCTATTTTTGGATCATTTGATGAAAGTTATTTATTTATTTATTTATTATATCTTTACTGTCACTTTTGATCAATTTAATGCATCCTTGCTGAATAAAATTACGAATTTGTTTAAAAAAATACACATTTTATTAATTCCATATAATCATTATATGATTATATATAAATAATGATTTATAATAATAATAATATGAATAATAATAATAATAGTAAGGAGACATACCAATGACTCATTTTGATTAATTCCACATGCAAACATAAAATCAAATCTTTATTATTATTATTATTATTATTATTATTATTATTAAGACTGCCTATTAAAGTGAGTGCCTATTTAACTGAAAACATGTCAATTCACTGGGACAAATACACTACATTGTTCTACACATGGCCATTCTTACTAAGAATGAAAAACTGTAGTAAAACAAGCTAAAATTCAATTAATGCAACACATTTTGACATGTTTTGAGATCTCACACTGAACTCTGAGCACCTCCGAACAGCCATGCAACCACATTACCTATATGTGATTCTGTAAAAGAATATTCTGCTCTAGTACAAATCCAGAAACATCCTCAGTAATCTGCAGCAGATGTCAAGTATTTGATCCGACAAAAACATAAAAAAAAAAAATAAATAAATAAATAAGGAACGAGAATGAGGGTGAATAAGTATAGAAGCAAACTGTTGGCATGTGTTAGGGTGTGTGTATGGCATTTGGCAGCTATAGACCCTATTAGCGGCAGGTCAGGCTAGGTAAAACAGCCCAGCTGTCAGGGAAAGAGACAGAGAGACACCAAAAGTGATGTGTTTATAGGAACAGATTGTCCAGATGTTATACCTGTCTGTCTGCCTAGCCTCTGTGACCACTGTCAAACCACCTCTGCCATAATGAGCAAATGTCTCTGCATTGGTGAGAGTGTTTGTATGTCTGTTTATTCATTATTCATTTTGTTTTTACCGTCCATGCCCTGTCATGCCTGAGTGTAAAGGTGCAATGACGTGATCAGCATTTTGATTCTAAATCGATCACAGCAAACCAGGAATGCTCTATAGCCCGTCTATTGTTTTTTTGTTGTTTTTTTTATTATTATTTTATTTACTTTTTTGTCCTCTCTGTCTCTCACAGTCTTATTTTTATTTTAGAAATGGATGGACTTGGTTTTGCCACTGCTTCAGGCAGCCCAGCTCTCTTCAGTTTATGTATGAATAAGTTCATGTTGGTGCTATGATAACTTATTGAACTGAAGAGGAACATCACACACATTCCTCCCAATTGTAGACAAACACTTCACTTCAAGGAACTGTTCACCCACTGTTCTTTTACTCACCCTCATGTTGTTTCAAACCTTCACAGCTTCTTTCTTGTGAGAAAAAAAGAGGAAATATCAAAATATCTTCAAATGATTTGGAATGGAACATACTTTATGTGGATCAGTTCTATGTTTTTGGCTGTTGGTTTGTCAAAGTTTAGTAACTTGAAAGACCCATTAACCACCGCTGTTTTCAACATTGATAGCAATAAGAAATGTATCACCAAATCAGAATGGTTTTAGAAGAATCCATCGAAACTGAAGACTGCTGGAAATTTAGCTTTGCCATCAAATGAATAAATTAGATTTAAAAAAAAAAATTATATATATATATATATATATATATATATATATATATATATATATATATATATATATATATATACTGTATGTTTGAACAAATAAATGCAGCTTTGGTAAGCATAATATTAAAAAAATAAAAAAATAAAGAAAACTCATGCAGACTATTTATGTTGTTTAATTAATTACAACATTTCAATGAAGAAATTACCAACTGAACATTTGTTTGCTTAATGAGTGCAAACAGACTCTTAAATTACAGCGCTCTAGACATTCCTCATGTATCTCCAGAGATCAAATTCACATCAGTATGATACCAACATACTACATGCACAAAGTACAACAGCTGCTATCTTGTTCATATATCAAACTATTATTTTGGTGCAGGAATCAAAAATGACTGCAATATGTCAAACTCATCGTTGTTTGATGAATGAACGTGGAATGTGGAAACAACAGACGAACACCACATCTAAGTTAGCACTGCTGATTCCACCAACAGATAAATGGATTCTCAGATGTGGCTCCACACATTACCACATCTGCTCCTAACAGGACCACAAAGTTTCTTCTGAACGCTCTGTACTTTTACAAGCAACAAATAACAACATTATATATTTCACTGTCTGACTAAACATTTTCAGTGGCATTATTGTAACATCACCTAAAAGTAGGGCTGTAGTCAAGACCACCTTTGTCGAGTCCAAGACAAGTCCAAGACCAGGACAAGCTCGAGTCCAAGTCAAGACCGAGTCCAATGAGATTCGAGTCCAAGTCAAGACCGAGTCCAAAAGGTTCGAGTCCGAGTCAAGACCGAGTCCAGGACAGGAAAAAAGTCTTCAAAACAAAATTATTAAATTTATCTTGCCTAAATGTTTGTGCTCGTTGCATTTTTTACAATGGGGTAATGTTGTTAATAATTTACACAACACAAGGCTTGATTTAAATTGTTCAATTAAATTGAAAAAAAAGTTGCACAAATAAATACAATAGAATAAAGATATAAATAAAGACAAATAAAGAGAAAAGTTTTTGAATAGGTCTAGCACTAGCAGCCTATTCATCGACAGAAACTGAATAAAGTAATCAAATGGAAAATTACACTGGATAGTATTTTAGTCCTAAATAAATTAAACACATAGGCTATCAATCCTGTTTCCTTTAACTTAAAGCTCTCTTTTGTTGTTTTGACGACAAAATTAATGACCGAAACATATGGTTGCCGTCACTTTAAGAACAAGTGCACGAATTATGTGTTCACTATACTGGCATGCGTTTTATGCTTATTAAAGACAAAACCGACTATGTTTAGAGTATACTCACAAAGACCGAAATTGACACAGTTTTGAGTGTTAAAGCAATATAACTAAGCCGTGAAAAATAACTTTTGTTACTGGCCAGCTGTTCTTGAGGTGGATTTTCTATGAATGTGCGCAGAAATCATCCCAGAGAGCGCATGAGCACTGATTAGTTTAAAAACGCTTGAATGTTTAAACTGGTAAGACTTAAAAAGACGTGCAAATTGTAAACTTTATTCACGATGCACTGCTGGCCCGATTGTGCAAGTGAATATTCCGTCATGTCCCGACTCCTGAATGTGAGTGTGTACTATCCCTATCGCGGCAGCGCTTGATGCTTGGCTTCCACAACACAGGAGAGAAGAGAAGACGCGGCACTGCTGAACACTCACGCTGTTTGTGATATCGCGTCTGGCAGATAGTTATTAAAAGAATGATTTGATTTTAGAATCTGTGTGAATTACGATTGCGGGTCGGGAATATCCCGCATTATAAATAGGAGACCTGCGGGAATCATTAGAATGTGCGCAACACTCAGTAACTATAGTAACAGCACGAGAAGACGCGCTCCGTTGTAGTGAGCACTTTGTCGGTTAGTTTTGGCATTTTCTAAGTTAACGTTATCCTGATAGGCTAGTAATAAATGAACACACATACAAAATGTTGGACTCGGTCGAGACCAAAGCCATATTTGGCAAGACCAGTGGCCGAGACCGAGACAAGTCCGAGTCCGAATACCAGCGAGTCCGAGACAAGTCCGAGACCATAGAAAAACGGTCTCAGTTCCGGACTCTAAGTCCAAGACCGGACTCGAGTACTACAGCCCTGCCTAAAAGCATCATTGGAACTTGTCAATGATAGCAGCTATTTTGCTTGACACCAGCAGAAAACCTGGGCTTTTATTTCTTGCCTGAATAATATCTTAATTATCACTGGAACGGTAATAGCAGCGTCTTAACCAAAGATCCTGAACCGGTATTGGGAAAGTCAAAACATCATCAATAATTCCAAGGGCAATGCAGGCTCTCGCTGCTATTATTCCGTTGATTATTCCACTTCTTGCGTTGAAGCATATGAAGTATAAAAGAGATGGCGCCAACTCAAGAACCGGAATCAGACAGAAAGATAGATGTGTTGTGTATGAAACACAAGAATGCATCCTATTTGCATGGTGGGAGTATATGTAAAGTTGAACACGAAGTGGTATTTCAACTGGAAAAAGACAGAGCTTGTGGGTTTCTGATTTGTAATAGAACAGATGTTCTGCAAATTGCACAGTTCATCAGCTGACTGCTAAGACGGGAATGATTGGCATTAGCATTGGTGTTTATTGGAATTTCTGGCGCTGTTAACATTGTGACACCATGAAGTGACATCAGGGCACATAAAGCAATCGATGGGTCGCCAAGGCCAGTTAAACAAATGCTAATGGTGTTTACCGGCACTGAATAGGGAGGAAAATGTAGATAATTTGTTTTAATTGGAGAATCCATATGATGGGTTTGATGAGCAATGTGACAAGTGTTTTGAAGTCTGAAGCACTCTTCACAGCACCATCTGGAGAGTCACTCAGTGTGGGCAGTGCGTGTATGTGTGTGTGTGTGTGTGCATGCGTGCATGTGTTTGACTCATTGGAAGTCTTGTGAGGCTGAGAAGTTTGTTTATGAAAAAGCAATCTCTCCGCTGACAGCATTACTGTCTAACTTTAACACTCTCCTGAAAGTACAACTTTCACTCTACGAATCGCATTTATGGGTCTCAAAGACAAAAGGGAGAGAAAAAAATGGATCAAAGAAATATAGCCTTACTGAATATATGGATTTCTGCCTGTCTTATCTTTAGATGAAAGCTAGAAAGTAGTGACATGGAAATCTAGATACGTGGGCTGCACTGTAAAGAAATGTGGTGCATGTTTGGATTGCATTAGCAGAAATTAGTCGCATCAGTCCCTTCCTGGATCAGTCAAACTAATCGGAATAATTTTTTGTGTATTTTCAAAATTTTGAATATGGATATGAAAATGGATATGGCAGGAGGATTGATATTGGAGGAATAGATCTGATACGCTGCTGCTGCAGAGAAATTACAGAGACTTGCTACTGCCAATATATTCACACATTTCTGTGAGAATGTAAGACATGCTGCTACCACTGCTGCACATGTAACACATGATTTAACCCTCTGGGGTCTCCATTTCTAAATGTATGCAAATCATATAAAAACATTTTCTCTGTTTAAGTAATTCGAATGAAAGCTACATGCACAGTTTCTTCAGCCCGAGCTGATTGGTGCTAAAGTGACCACGCCCACACATGGGGAAGAGCTGTTCATATGCAAATCATATCCACGTGGAGGAACGCAGAGCTGTTACCATAGACAGTAAAAGAAATGGCTACAGCGACCCCATAGACTTCAATGGAGAAAAGTGAAGTCAATTAGAAGCACTCACTTCCTGCGCACTGTGCCAGCTCACACTGAGCTTGATGACGTAGATGTGACGTGAGCAACTCGTCTCAGAATTGTACGTCTTCTAGTAGCTGTACCAAGGGGAATCTGAATCAATTCCCTTCCGAATACTGGCAGGATTACTGAGATCTAAGGCTTGAAGACTGTACACGTCTAACTGCTATGAAGCGGACAGACAATGAAAGCCAGGGCTGGGTCTGCCTCCTCCTGGGCAGCACTTGCAGGCTGGGAATCCCCTATTGTAATGGTAGGAGATTTTCACAGTATGATAATATAAATATCACGGGTTTACAGTATTAATAAATTGTGAAATAGATAAGCGCTATTATTAAACAGCGCAGTCTCATTCCAAGACGTCATATATCTGACATCTTGGGACGTCTTTTGACCATACGTCAACATCCGCCGTTTTAGGGTACCCTTTAACGTCGGTTGGATGGCGTTATCGGATCCTAACCCTACCCCAGACCTAACTAACTTGAAACAATTAGTTTGTTTTGTTTGTTAAAATTTCAATAAAACATGTTTAATCAATTAAATTCCATAAATGATAAATAATTAGAATAACAACTTATTTTAACATTAATAATTTATTAAAATGTTTAAGAATAATATAGTCCTATGAAATGTATTTTATTCAGAAAATTAAAAAAAAAAGTTTCTTTTTTTATGAATTAATCCAAATATATTACCAAAATGTTGGTAATCAAATGTAAATTTAAACTTGTGTACTTTTATTTTTGGGGAAGCGTATGGGGTGAGAATTGTTGCATTATTCCAAATAAATAGATTATGATCCACAAATAAATGTACAGAAATTCACAAAAATAAATGTACAGAAAATCACAAAAAAATATATCAAATTCACAAATAAATAGATTAAGATCCACAAATAAATGTTACAACGCATTCTCACCCCAAGGCATCACCTTTTGACCATGCTTCAATATTGCAATCCTACGGCGTCTTCTAACTGACGCTGAAGGAAAGGCGTCAGTTAGATGACGTGAGTAGGTTTAGGTCTGGGGTAGGGTTACACGCGACTCCTATAGGTTAGCTAGGGCTGTCATCTAACTGACGCTGAAAGGGTGCCTAAAGCGTCAGAAATTGCTTCCCAAGGCATCAGTTAGGTGACGCCCTGGGGGGTGAGAATGGTCTGAATGTTAAGAGTTTCACAAAAAAAAAAAAAACATAAATAAATAAATAAAACTCACAAATAAATAAAATGTAGGACCTTGTACTGATACTTCACAGCTTTAAACAAAAGAACACAGAGTGATCTGTGGAGCGAAGGGATTGAGATCTGAAGGACTATCCTTCAGGTCCAATGATGCAGGCCATCTAGGGAATGGAGCACTTGGAAATGACATCCGTGTTAGCAACGGAGGCTTTCAAAAAGGGCCCGTTTCAGTTGACAGTACATTACATCCTTCGCCTAGTAGGACAGCAACATGTGCACATAGGGCTGGAGCAATGCTCAACACAGAGGTGTGATGAATATCATGAACTTTAGGAGCATCTTAGCTCAACACCTAGGTATGATTAATATCACTGAGCCAGGCAGAAGCCAGCGAACTGAATTCGCAACCGAGTCTGATGGCAGCAAGGTGGAGGACAGGGACCTGACTTGAAGGCCTGGAGGCGGCCTAAAGCAGGGTCTAAGTGTGAAGCATGCCACTTACCTGTCCCCAAGAGACGGCCAGGGATGCATGAGAAGGTGGGTGACTGGTGGGAAGGTGGGTCCTCAGACCACACCCAGTTGTTGCTCGCGACCACTGCTGCACTCCCGCTCATTGTAACACAATAGCAATCTTGTTGTAAACAATAGACTCTCGGCTCTGAAGCTCTGAAAATACAATTTAGTAAAAAAATTTAGTAATATGTTTCTTATAAAAAAAAAAAAAAAAAATATATATATATATATATATATGTATGTATATATATATATATATATATATATATATATTACTATTTTTCTTCAAATATATATATTTGAACCTGACCTTTGGCATTTATTAAGTAATAACCCGTCCACCCTTCCTAAAGGTTAGTTTTTACTGAGGTGTGATTAAGCCTGACATGAGAGTGTTTTGATACATCTTGTCATTAGTTGCCTTTCCTCTTGTCTCACTGAGACCCCTGGGTTCCAGCCCTTTAATGTCACCATCTTGTCAAGAAAAGGTCAAGGTCTCCCATCATAATATCCTTTCCCCATATTTATGAATAATTAAAATCAAGATCAACGAGTGTGAAAAAAGGAGTTAAATGATAAAAGAGAGAGAGAGAGAGAGAAAAGACAATCTCTGAATTAATTTGAAGCTTCAAAAAGCTAAAATCCCTTATGGTTTGTTCCAGTTGCAGCCGCAAAGCGCCGTGTCACAGAGGTTACAGCGCATATGAGGCCCCGGGGCCAAACAGATGTGGGAAAGGACGTGTTTCGATTGTTTTCCTCTGACCTGTTATGATTCAGAGCCGCAAGCTATCAGTCTTCAGCTAGTATTTATTTTCCCATTTCATTTTTAAACTGCCTTTGCTTGCTCCCTGCGGTAATTAACAGAAATTATCTGAAAGTATGGGCGATTGTGCGCTGCTCGCTCCCTTTCCCTCTCTTTCTGTTTATGGAGTAGGGGAAAATACAGTTAAGATCAATGCCAAAGAGAAAATTACAAATCTATACAAGCTCTTGCCGAGAGAAATGCAAGGACAAACAAGCCATGTCCAGTGAGAAAAACAAAACTGATCTTAGTAAAATGACATTCAACAACAAACCACTTTTGTCACAGACTGTAATGTGTAATAGTGCCACATAAAATAGATATTATCACACAAATTCTTGTAAAATGTTGCTAGTGTTAAAGGATAGTTCATCCAAAAAAGATCACTCACTTCTCTGTGTTTCACATAAGAAAGAAATGCATAGAGATTGGAGCATGCCATTTTTGTTATTCAGGAAAACAGATACCGAGTTGAGCAAGTGGAACGTGTGTGACAAAATGACCAAAAGCATGTTATCGGGGTAAGTTATCAAAATGGAAACGACCATTAAACTACTTGGTTACTCACGCAACCTCAATTCCCTGAGTTAGGGAATGAAATACTATGATCTAGCTATAAGCAGTGGGAAAACTATTATTTCTCGATTTACTGAAACCTTTATGTAAAATGCATTTGCAGCTGCAAAACTAGCCCATTGTGCGTTGGCTTGCTCATAGGCTGTGCTGCAGCAAATGCACATCCAATGGCGCGAACGTCTTGAAACGCAATTAATGAGATCACTCTACATCACACATCAGAGCCTGTTAGGGGGTGAGGCCTCAGCCTATATTAGTGAAAAATGAAAAAAAATTAAATGAAAAACTGCCAATTTCAAAGCATAGAGGCACCAAGTAGACGGCGTCTAGCTTCAGATATAGTGTTCAACACCTTAACAGGAAGGTGCCCATAGAATCCCCCCTTGGAGATTTATGTAGACCACTACTGACAAATGTCCATGCGGACTAAGACATGGTGACCCCTAAGGTTCGAGCAGAAATGTCTTCAGGGACAAACCAACTGCTTGCATTACCAAACAGTTGATGTGTAGGCTCTGCTCCATGCTCTTGACCAGAGGCCAGAGTGCACGCTTTCAGTGCGAGCGCTTGCAGCTTCGTCCAGGCGCGTGCAAGCTCTGGTGTGAGCCACGCTTTCATCATCACAGAGTCTAGAACTATACCCAGAAAGATCGCACTCTGACAGGGGGACAGCTTGCTCTTTGAAACCTTGATTGTGAAACCCTGGCATTTTAAATGGCCGAGAATCAAATCCCTGTGAGCTAGTAGCTTGAGCTCTCAACTGCGGCAGCATCAGCCAGTCGTCGAGATAATCTGCATATGTGCACTCCTCTTGTCTCAGAGGAGAGAGTGCTGGATCCACACACTTCATGAATTTGCAGGGTGCCAAAGACATACCGAACAGCAGAACTGTTGATAGGCCTGACCCTCAAAGGCAAAGGGTTTTATTTGGATGTGAAAGTAGGCATCTTTCATAGAATTCAGACTAATTCTATCGCACCTTTTGCTAATAAATTCTGCACTTTGGTGTGATGCACGTGATTCACGTCACTTCTCACCAAGGTCTCGATGAACCGTCCTGAAACTTTGGGTGTTTTATGGTGTTTATGACCCAACTCGACACATCAGGGATGGCTTGCCAGGCTAGAACCCGTGTGGCAAGGGACTGACACATTGATTGGGACGGCCCACCTAACATAAGGGGATCTGATACCCTTATAACAGGGATACATCAAGATGCCAAGGGGGCACATTTAAACCACATACAATGTGAAGGGCCACACATTACAACTTGCATCGTAACAAGATTTTATTTATGACAATATTTACAGTTTTTACTTTTTTAAGAAATGCAGTTTATTACCTATAGTGTTAGGTAAGTCTTGTTATAGTCTTTGTCCTATTTAAAGTAAGCTCATACTGAACGTGAAAAATAAAAAATCTGGAACAATAAAGTGGATTAAGAGTTTTCTAGCAATATCAATGCAAAAAAAAAAAATACTCATACATTAAAAACCTTCCTGCAAGGTAAGTCTTGCTAGTCTTTGTCCAATTTAAAGTAATACTGAAACATAAAAATACAAATAGTGACATTTAAATTACATGTTTTTATAGTCAGAGTGGCTTTACAAAGTTATTAATCATAGTCTCCTACTAATACTAGGCCCACTATTAGCCCAGTACACTTAACTGGAAGTTAGTCAGAATTCGCTCAATAGCAGTTTTCACATTATCCATTTGTCATGCGAGCCGTGCCCCATTCCGAAATAAACTGCAGTAACTGAAGAATTTGCAAGAGTGCCCTGAACTCGTTGACGTGATGATAGCTCGTCATTGTAATTGGAGCGCTTTTTGCTTACTTTCTGTTTATAACAAATTGACAATTTGAATCTACAAGTTTTGTTTTTCATGCTGTTGAGAGAAGTAGAGATGCGCAGATCAGCTCTAACGTCACCCGAATCAGCTGTTAAAAACAAGACGGTCAATTTTGTCAGTCATTTTTTACCCAGCACACTTTTGGAAACATTGAGGCACCGATGTAAAACATCTCCAGTTAACTAGAAGAGCATTAATTTAGTTCGCTCTCTTAAATAAGAGATCTAGCGCTAAAATGTTTTTGAAATCAAGCTGGGCGCTTGTTGCCGCTGCTGTCAGCTGCATGGCTCGCGCAGTCTTCACTCGGACGCGATTTAGCGAATATAAGTCCCTTCAAACATTCCACGCACATCACAATGACAATGATTTTTTTTTTTTATGAATAAATCGGATTACCCAAAGCGTCCGCGGTATAGCCTGCCTACATAGGCTAATATTTGTGCCAGGATATTGTCATTTAAAAAGTGAAGTTGGAGCCCTCAACTGTCATGTTGCCTTTTGGTCTGATGCTCCACCCTCCACCAATCCACCAATCACAAAGTCAGTAGTGTTGCAGCATTTGGGTTGCCAGCTTTGCTCTAGTTACCACAGCTGCAAATACAAACGTGTGGGATAAAAAATGTTGGATCCTGCAGCCTATCTGGCAACCTCGAGTCAAGGGGGAGGGGAGAGGATACACCGCTCTACAGTAATTTGAAACTGATTGCAGTACCAGTTTTAGCCACAATCTTACATACAGCTCCTTTAAACATACTCTTTTTCTACTTTATTTGGTTCACCCTGAAAATGGCGTTTGTAAAGACAACTCACTATTGCGGGCCTGTTTAAAAGAATAAAATCACCAGTCACCTGAACTAAAAGGGGAGCTGTGGTCTTTTGTCTGGGATGGGCCACCTAACAGAGGGGGACCTAATACCCTTAAATTGTGATTTGTGCACATACTGAGTATTGGATTGACCGCACAGGCATTTTTCTGAGGGAAAGTAACAACTGGGAGGGAGCCGCCTAGTGAAGGGGGACTGTGAACCTGTGTGTTGTGATTGTGAAACATACTCTTTTTTGCTTTCCGTGGGTCACCGTGACAACAGCATTGTTTGTAGAGGAGCGCAGTGCAGCAGGCCTGTTGACAATAATAAAATCTCCCACCACCTGAGTCAGACAAGGAGCTGTGAGAAGTGTCATGGGATTTAGAGCAGTGACTATCTGTGGTGGCGCGCGCTTCGTAGCGGGCGCTCTGATTGCAGTGATAGTGTACGGCATGATGAACAGAATTTAAGGGAGTGGCAGCTCTCTGTTTGTTAAGAGAGATAGCCGTGTGCACATCTGACCGCGCGCTCCTTCTGTCACTGCTCAATGAGGGAAGGAAGCAGGGAAGCGCATGAAAGAAGAGGTTGCGACATGAAAGAAGAGGAATGAATTTCAGTTAGAAAACACTCTTCTGTGTGAGGGTGGGGTAGCTGTCTTGTGTCGTAAAGAGAGCTAACCGCGCGAACATCTATCCGCGCACTTTTTCCATCGAGGCTTGACGAGGGAAGAAAACTTGGGCGTGCATGAGGTGGTTTGCCGTCCCGAGGGAGAGCTAGCCGCAAGCCCCGACAGGCTCTCAGCGCCCATGCCATTCAATGTGCAGTTGCTGCAGCACAGCCTATGCTCAATGGGCAAGATGTAGCTGCAGCTGCAAATTAATTTTACATATCGTCGCTGTCCGATGAAAACCGCGTATGTCCATTTTGCCGATTTTGAGATTTTTTGACGGATAGAATGTCCAGGTTGATTTCCGTATACAGCATGTCTTCACATTATCTAAATGACCAATGAAAAGTTGTGAAATCATGTCATCTGATTTCCACGTATTTCCATTTGCTGTCAAAGCTGTCAATCACGCAGCGTATCTCCCATAGACAGTATGGTATCTCCCCGCCCTGTGGAGGCATCTCGCGGTCTCATCTTTGAAAACCCCTACACCTGGTATTAAAATGCGACCTGTATCCAGATAAGTTAAAAAATCCGGATAATACAAAAGGCATGTTAATGCAAGGTATAAATACGTTGTGATCGGATAGTGATCGGATCTACCTGACCATCTGGAGGTAGTCTGGCTCGCATTGTGTTCGGATCTTTAAAAGGTAAACGCAATCTGGTTGTTGAAACCACGCATGTAACAATATATTTTACTCCTCCCAAAAATGCAAAAAAAAAAAAAAAAAGAGTGAGAGCGTGTTATATAGGCTATATGACACGTTATAGTCAGATATGACGGCGCTACTGCGACACACATCACCGCAGATGATCTGTTCGCTGAGCTGATGAGCTGATGAGCTGATGATATATTCATCAAGCCAACGTGCAAACATCGCAAATAAAAGTGAAAGTATGTCACAGACGCTTAATCATCTTCACAATCATCTTAAAGTAAAGAAACGAAATGATCTTACCTTGTTGCCACTCTCTCTTATTGATGTATGTATTTGATTTTGAAATTAGCTGATGATCAATAAAATGCAGCTCATCTGTAATAAAATGCAGCTCATATCCGACGGTAGGATTGTGTAAATAAAGTATCAGTCTAGCATTGCCATGCCAGTGTATTGATTCATTGTCTCTTCATAGTTTGCAAGAGACATTTAATAAACTGAGCGTATTTGATAAACTGAGCGTAGCCTATTCATCTGTCAATATGAAACGCTATTTGGTCATTCGAATTAATGATCGGAAGACGTGTATCGACCACCGTTACTATACAATATACACGTATGTCCATTTAAACTCGATTTTGGGTCAAATGTGGATTATATCATGACACTGGCAAGAATATGGTTACATTTAAAGATGTTGTGCCAAGCATGACAACGCTATTCTCAGCTGCTTTTGAAATTACGTGTTTTTTTCACTTCCTGAAAAGTAACCGTTTTGGACATATACGTGAGATTCATCGGGCAGCGACGATATAGGTTTCAGTAAATCGAGAAAATGAGTTTTGTATGGAAGTGACCAACCGAAAGGGAACAGTCTATTCGCAGCTACCAAAAAATATGTTCCAAGAACTTTTTGCTAAATTTCCCAGTTGGTTGTGAAAAAAAAATAAAAAAATTGTCTGTTAAAATATTCAATTTATATATATATATACTGTATATATATATATATATTGGTTAGCGAACATTAATGGAACATTCTAATTTATAGTTTTGCAAACATTATGGGAACGTTACTTTTGAATGTTGAAGGTTCTAAAACTAGTAACATTTTTGAAAAATCATCCAACCAAAATGTTTAAAGAAATAACATCCATGAAGGATGTATAAATATTGTTTTTTGTGTTAACATTTGATATTTTTTGAAAGACCAGATAACTCCGAATGACTAATTCTAATAATGTTACTGGATGGATAATTGCTCTCACTCTTGCCAGAATGGTAGCCAATGGGTGGCAATTGATTTTGTCCATTGGCAGTTGTAGCCTAGTGGTTGGAGACACAGACTTGTAACTTCAAGGTTGTAAAGTTTGAGTCTTCAGTAAAATGTGGATTGGGGAAGTGACTGATCAGTGCTGTCTTCTCTCCTTACCCAGGCCATTACTGATGTGCCTTTGAGAAAGACACCTAACCAACTCCAATTGTTCCTCGGGAAAGCAGCAAAAAATGGCTGCCCACTGCTCTGTGTGTGTTCAACACTCACTGCTGCGTCTGTACACTTGGATGGGTGAAGTGCAGAGCACAAATTCAGAGTATGGGACATCATACTTGGTTACAACACTACATGTTATGTCACTTCACTGTTAAATTGATTGGATTGTTGTATGCTTGTTTGCTATTGCTGCAATCACATGTGAATGACAGGTTGTTCCGCCCTCGTGCCAGTAAACACATAATCAGAGAAGAGATTGATCATGTTAAACAATTATAAATCAACAAAAACAACAAAATCATTAAATACCACTTATAATTACAGAAATCTATTTCTATTATTTGTGAAAACTAGCCCTGGTTTCCTCAGCAACACAAAAGAAATGAACTAAGTCTATGATTTTTTCATCTCTGTATATAACTAGCGTGGAAAGAAAATGCATTCAGAGGCTGAAAGAAAGGAAGGATGAATGAATGGATGTATAAATGTTCCCCTGGAGTCAGACAAATAAAGACAAGTGGCCAAATGAGCTAAGCCTGGCGGAGGCCCCAGGAGGCGCTTGACATGTCAGCTGTGATTTGGTGAGGGGTGGGCTGGAGGGAGAGGGCAGAGGGAAGACAGAGAAGAGGTAGATGGAGGAAGAGAAGGATGTGAGAGCCCTGTCGACTCAAATAGCACCAACCCCGGCGAGGTTTGGGCCACTGCCCGTTTGAGGATGAGCGGGTCTGGCTGCTGCCAGCCCTTGACACACACATACTTGTACACACGCGCACAGACGTACATCTGCACAGTCACATACAGATACACAAGTCTATGCACAGGCACACTAAATACATAGTTTGCAAGGGAGAAAGAATTAAGATACAGGATCAAAAAGGTGGGACAGTAATAATTTACTCTTTCTTTTTGTTTTTCCAATTAAAACAAGATAAATGTGCCTGATAAGCTAAATTAGATGGATAGATGGATAGATGGACAGATGATAGATGGATAGATGATAGATGATAGATGATAGATGACAGATGATAGAGGATAGATGGACAGATGGATAGACGGATAGATGGATAGATAGAAAACATGTTTTGCCTAAAGGGGATCATGCAGTGTCACAGGAAACTAATTCATCTGGCATGGGCTGTGGCATCTGCTGCGTGTACATAGTAGTATCACATTCAAAAGATGTGCACTTGTAATCAGCAAGTTTTCACTATTGATTTGCAAGGAGTGAAATTAGAGCGGGTCTTTTGAAGCTGCGGGCTGTCAGAGGCTGACCTCGGTCTGTGCACTCCTTCACCTCCAAGTTCTAATCCGCCTCAGAGACCAACCGTCTGCTTGTGTCAAACCTACGCACCATCAGTCTCGACAGCAAGACGAGAGAGAAGGAGGAGACAAAGGAAGAGAGAGAGAGAAGGGAGATAGCTAACATCAGCAGCACTCAACACTAACTGAAGCAGCCAGAGCCAAACCTGCTCTTTAGCTTGAGTTAAAATTTAAAAAGCCGTCTTTCGCTCCGAGTGTAATGTATTGTTACAGTTCGGCCCCTCAGTTTACCCAGACAAGAATGTAGAAAGTTTTCTAAGAGATGCGTGTGCACTAGAGGAACAACAAGGAGAAAGGCAATTAAAATTCAAGCCCCGTTAGTCCTGCCATGAACATGCAGTGTGATGTGCAAAAACAGGGCCAGGCCCTGAGTGTGTTTTATTTTAAGCTTGTGTGTAAAAGAGCCTGCAGTGGTTTGATATCTCAATTGGCTTCCACCAGGACCTCCCTCACCCGTACGATCCGTATCTCCATGTGTGTGTTTTTTTATTTATTTATATAACACATACAGCAAAGCACTTTTACCCTTTTAGCTCCCAACTAGCCTCTTTTTGTATTTACTTATTTACGTATATGTAGCTCTCGGGCCTCTCTACCTCCCCCTATAGCTCGTAGTTAAATATTTACAGAATTCCTCCATCTCTGAGGACCGGCCCACTCCGGCTGTGACAGGCACCAGCCTCTGACAGTAATGGAATGAGAGCGTGCATTTAGAAAACACATCCAGACACTTAGACGTGCAATGAGGCCAAATCACGACACCAAGGCAAATGTTGGCTAGTCAACGATGCCGGTTGTTTCGCTATCACACGACCGACCTGGCCCCACCCTGATTTTAGTTATATACACTAATGTGGCCTTGTGGATGTTATGGATAAATAAATAAATAAATAAATACTTTAAAGAAAACAACAACAAACATAAGATGCACTAAATGAATAGGACCGTTTATTTTGCTTTCATCTTGGCATTTAATTTCCTCCCTTAAAAGGTTTCGATGTACTATTATATTAGTAGGACATTCGTCACTTGATAGGGAAGTATGCACTGCTACATGGTTGCATTTGTAAATCTAAGTGTGTGTGATGCTGGGAGAGCACATTAGTGTCCCTTAAAGCACTGAGTAGAATGTCAAACTGAAAACATCTTTGGAACGCAGGGTGACGTTTCGTGCACAGACACTGTCCTAGTTCATGCAAATACATTCATGAATATTTAAAAGCAATGCAAATGAGAATGCATGACAAACAAGGCTTTTAGCTGAAAATTAAATTGTATGTGTACTTGCATGCAAATGAGTTTACTTTCTCACTCGTTCTCTTCCCTTCTCTCTCTCTCTCTCTCTCTCTCTTCATAATTTCCCTCAATTTTAGAGTCTGACTGTTGTTTTAGAATGCCAATGAAACCCCATACCTAGATTTAATTCCACATTCACTGCAGCATGAACTGTTGTGTATATATATATATATATATATATATATATATATATATATGTGTATATATATGTGTATATATGTATATATATATATATTATGTATATATCTATATATAGGTTTTGACGCATTTTTGAACCGAACGATTCGGTCCATTTGTCCTGCCGACTAACATTCCGTTATTCAAATGTAGGCGCGTGGCAAGCGTGTTCATAATATAAGAGACGCTGGCGTGACCACAACATTGTCCAACATCTAATGGCAAATGTAATGTAAGCGGAACGAACCTGAGCTACTCGTTATTGTGTGGTTGTCTGGATCACGAACCGTTTATCAGTTTGGACCAATGCAGCGCGAGCCGATCTTGATCAGCACTGTTACTACACAGCTAAATCCAGAGAAGAAAACATTTGCATTCGCCACTGAAGTAATAACATCGCTGCGAGATCAAGTGAGAAACATTCACATTTCTCCGTTATTAACGGCATCAAACAGCGCTGACGTGGAAACCAGGAAGAAACATTGTGCCATGAATGAACTATCCAGTGTCCACAGATCAGCAACATCACCAAGGATTTACTGTATAACACTACTATCTGTAAGTTTGGCAGGAATAGTAGGCTATAATGCTTTCAAGTAACATCACGTCTGTTGTATTTTGACATTATCAATACAATTGCTTCCCTCAAATGTTAATGTAAACTAAAATAAACCTTTGTTTATAACTACTACAATATTACATTTCATTTTGTCCAAAGAGCTGTTGTTTTAAATGCTCCCAAGAAAAGTCAAGTTTAGTTCCATCATTGCTCTAAGTTAAAAAATATCATACTTTATGATGTTAGTTTTAATAAAAATATAATTAAAAAAATTAAATCAAGGAAATTTCTCTGCCATTTCTTTTTGCTGTATTTGAAACGTACCGAACTCGAACCGTGACACAAGTGTATCGTATCGAACCGAACCGTGAATTTTGTGAACCGTTACACCCCTAATATATATATATACATATATTATTATTATTATTATTATTATTTATTTTTTTACTTATTTAATTTATGGTGAAATGTCTGTAAAAAATTTTAAAAAAAGTTTCCCATTCGAGAACAGTCTCTCAAATTGCGTAGCAAACGCTATGGAAAAAAAATCCTTTTCTCAAGAATATTGAAGCCTATTTTTTAAAAAGCAGTGGAGCTGCCCAGCGAGCAAAGAGAGTGTCTAGCATGCTCATTGGCTATGCTGCGGGAACTGCACAAACCTATGACATGGCTGCTGAGGCGCTCGAACCAATCAGGTCGCTTCACGCCCAGGGCGTGTCAGAGTCTGCCAGGATGGGCGTGGCTTATAGCTATACAAGCCTAGCATTTCACCTTAGAATCAGATTTGGAGTTAACCTCAACGCTGAACTTTTCTGTGTGCTTTCTAAACCCTTCGAATACCTTCGAGCTCAAGTGGTCTTCGCCCGAGGAACCCACACAAAGCAGGCTGGATGAGTTATTCTGCTCTTCCCAGAAGCACACAACGTGCTAACAAAGTTGTGGAAAGCGCCTTACAGAACTATTATTTTATAAAAAAAAATAATAATAAAAAAAGCTTACAGACCACAAACTTTTAAACGGTAGTGTCTTACACACACACACACACACACACACACACTCGCTAAAATAAAGCATTAAAATTGTTTGTTTGCATCCTTTGAAATAAAACAGTTGGCAACAAGTAGAAGATAATTCATCATTTTTAACTTTACAAAAACAATTTCTGCTGTACTTTTCAGTAAAATTGCATGTATTTTCCTGTTAAATTCAATATATTCCTTTACACTATACAGGCCTATCGTAAAAATACACCAAAAGGAACAGTATGCAATTTTCTTTTGTCTATTAACATTATTTTTTTTATTTAAATAATAAATCTGCATATGCCCTTCTGTATGTATGTGTGTTAAAGACATATTTTGAGAAAAAGAGATTGAGACAGGAAAAGGAGAGGTCACACAAAACGTTTTAAAACCATCCTCACAATGAGAGTACATTGATTCACCTTGAAGAGCGCTTGAAACAAGAGAACATTTCCTTTTCTCACTCCATGGCCTAGTTTTTCATAAGGTCTGTATGAGTCCTGACACTTCATTAGCAGCACTCAGCTCGAGTTTTGCCCACACGGTCAAGGTCAAGACACGTCTACTAAGTCATAGTTGAGCTGCCCTTACAGGAGCTTTTTTCGTCTCTTTTCCTCTACTCTTTCTTCAGGGTGTTTCAGAGTTATTGGACTGGAGGTAAAAGGTGCTCATAGCTGTTACTTGGCTCCACGTTTCTTCTAAATAACGCTCTTAAAATTACCTTTCTTCTAATCTTGTGAAATGTCTGGATCATTTGATTCACCTGCTTTTTAAAGCTGCTTTTCTTGTAGCCGGTTATGTCATTAGTGCAGTAACTAGAGTCTGCTAAAAGAGTCCTAGAATGTAATTTGCATGCTTTGTGCCATGATAAAATTTCACAGAGGCAGAGAAAGAGCACTAATTATGTTAGTCTGGGTACATAGGCAGGTGTCAGTGACACATTCAGAGCGGTGAAGCCATCAAGTGCAGGGCTCCATGGCCAGAAATGCGATTCAATATGCTATTTCATCTGGGCGTGAGGCATTTGAGAAAGCATTTAAAGTCTGAAAAAAAAAATGTAAATATTCTTTAATGTAAAATCATGGTGCGAGTGGGGACCTCAGCGCTGAGGGAAATCTTGTTCACATCAATACCGATGAGATGAATACTGTCTACTGGAAGCACTCAGAACTCTACGGCTCAGTCAATGCATTCTAATATGAAACATTTCAAATCGCTTTATGCCAATGTGACCTGACTAACGGGATTGGTTAGTGCAC
Source organism: Hybognathus amarus (assembly GCA_030378365.1). Taxonomy (NCBI): domain Eukaryota; kingdom Metazoa; phylum Chordata; class Actinopteri; order Cypriniformes; family Leuciscidae; genus Hybognathus; species Hybognathus amarus. The sequence goes on along the minus strand of JAQIUQ010003768.1, from coordinate 496,621 downwards.
TGCAGAGGCTAGAGGAGTGGGAGATAAAAGAGGAAAAAAAAGTTGGACAGAAAGAGATAGAAAAAGTTCTAGATGGGGGTTATTAAAGGACAACCTTCGTATATGCTCATAAAACCAATTCATTCTGAAAGGGTCTGGCAAGCGTTCACCAAAACTTAATCTATCCACATTCACAGCTGGAGCCCACATGGAAGTGTATTTGAATATATGTGAACTTCCTGTTCGTTTTTGGTGTAAACTGCAACAGCGTCTCTCTCTGACATTCTCCATGCTGAGTTGATGTGTGGCTCGCAAGGCCTTGGCTTTTGCACTAATTCTGGTCAGTTAAACTCAGAGGAGAGAGAGAGAGAGAGAGAGAGAGAGAGAGAGAGAGAGAGAGAGAGAGAGAGAGAGAGAGAGAGAGAGAGAGAGAGAGAGAGAGAGAGAGAGAGAGAGAGAGAGAGATGAATAGAGACTTAAGGCAGCTGTAAGGGTTTTATTCCATACAAGTGTCAGTACCAGTTGTGTGCTGGGAGCCAGGGGCTGACAGGGGCCTGACCATAAATTAGCCAGTAATCAAGCCTGAGCCACCTGGACATCAATGTGTGTGTGTGTGTGTGTGTTCAGAACCGAGCCCCCTCTGGGATGCAGCGTATTATGGCCTTGAGTGAGTGTTGAACGTTGCTGAATTATCTTTCAGACAATAAATCACATTCGGAGACATGCCAGCACTCACCATTCACAGCACACAGCTTCTAAATATATGTTGCTCTCTTCCTCTTCTTCCTGTCCTTTATTCTTCCTAAAGTTGCTTCGTTTACCTCCATTTCTTAATTTATTCATGTACTTGTCGATAAAACTGCAAGGTTGGTAAAACCAAGATTTCATTAATCTATTGTAAATTGCTTTCTTTTTCTTGATTTAATTGAAGATCATCTAGAGATAGATAGATAGATAGACAGACAGACAGATAGACAGACAGATAGACAGACAGATAGACAGACAGACTAAAAAAAGAGAAAGAAATGAAAATTCCATTTTTAACCAGACTTTTCTTGGAATTCTGATTTTTCCTGAACTCAATAAACTGAGACATCAAACAAGACTCACTCTGATTCACTTAATAACCTGACTCAACTGAGCTGATTCATTTAAACAGTTAGTCCACTGTATGTCATGTTTGAATAGAGGGATAGAATTTAATGTCAGGGTTCCCACAAAGCTATTTTCTATTCTGTGACAAACTGCTGAAATGAACACAAAGAATTTCACTTTAAATGGACTCCTTCACATCAGAATTGCATCAATAAATCATCACTGTCAAACACCTGTCGAATGGAATTTAAGCACTGAACGTTGATAGGACGTTGACCCAATGATGGCAAGAGTTTACACTGTAAGGGACCATTCACACAGAACATGTTTTTGCATTGAAAAACATGAGATGTGAACAGTGAAATAAAAAAAAATAAAAGAAACATCTCAACACTGAAATTTAGAATGTCAAAGTCATGAGCGAGATGCTGCAAAGGATGCAAGATGCATGTACAATGGTCAAATATCTTTTCTGTGTGAACAACCCCTAAAACTGGCATTGAAACCACTTGCTCACAAGACCATTTAGCACACACACATCAACCCGATCACACCAAATGCATCTTTATAGCAAGCAAGTGCATTGTCGTGTAATATATACGCTAAAGTGAGTTTTTACGTGCATTTGATACGCATTGGTTGGTTAGGTTAAGTTTAGGTGTGGGGTGGGTGCGTGTGTATTAGACGCTTGCTAGAATTAGTGGTGTGGGGTGCGTGTGTATTATACGCAAATGAACTGCGTATCAATTGCACGACAAAAACTGCGTCTCATATGCACGTAAAAACTCATTTTCGCGTATATATTACACGACAATACACATGCGTGTTATAGAGACGCATTTACATGAGAACAGGCTGCACACATATACACTCACCGGCCACTTTATTAGGTACCTCATGCTAGTAACGGGTTGGACCCCCTTTTGCCTTCAGAACTGCCTCAATTCTTCGTGGCATAGATTCAACAAGGTGCTGGAAGCATTCCTCAGGGAGTTTGGTCCATATTGACATGATGGCATCACACAGTTGCCGCAGATTTGTCGGCTGCACATCCATGATGCGAATCTCCCGTTCCACCACATCCCAAAGATGCTCTATTGGATTGAGATCTGGTGACTGTGGAGGCCATTTGAGTACAGCGAACTCATTGTCATGTTCAAGAAACCAGTCTGAGATGATTCCAGCTTTATGACATGGCGCATTATCCTGCTGAAAGTAGCCATCAGAAGTTGGGTACAATGTGGTCATAAAGGGATGGACATGGTCAGCAACAATACTCAGGTAGGCTGTGGCGTTGCAACGATGCTCAATTGGTACCAAGGGGCCCAAAGAGTGCCAAGAAAATATTCCCCACACCATGACACCACCACCACCAGCCTGAACCGTTGATACAAGGCAGGATGGATCCATGCTTTCATGTTGTAGACGCCAAATTCTGACCCTACCATCCAAATGTTGCAGCAGAAATCGAGACTCATCAGACCAGGCAATGTTTTTCCAATCTTCTATTGTCCAATTTCGATGAGCTTGTGCAAATTGTAGCCTCAGTTTCCTGTTCTTAGCTGAAAGGAGTGGCACCCGGTGTGGTCTTCTGCTGCTGTAGCCCATCTGCCTCAAAGTTCGACGTACTGTGCGTTCAGAGATGCTCTTCTGCCCACCTTGGTTGTAACGGGTGGTTATTTGAGTCACTGTTGCCCTTCTATCGAGCTCGAACCAGTCCTGGCCATTCTCCTCTGACCTCTGGCATCAACAAGGCATTTCCGCCCACAGAACTGCCGCTCACTGGATGTTTTTTCTTTTCGGACCATTCTCTGTAAACCCTAGAGATGGTTGTGCATGAAAATCCCAGTAGATTAGCAGTTTCTGAAATACTCAGACCAGCCCTTCTGGCACCAACAATCATGCCACGTTCAAAGTCACTCAAATCACCTTTCTTCCCCATACTGATGCTTGGTTTGAACTGCAGGAGATTGTCTTGACCATGTCTACATGCCTAAATGCACCGAGTAGCCGCCATGTGATTGGCTGCTTAGAAATTAAGTGTTAACGAGCAGTTGGACAGGTGTACCTAATAAAGTGGCCGGTGAGTGTATATGTAAATTAACACACTGCTTCAACTTGACAAAACCTTTTAAAAGTGTGGCGCTTATGCACAAGACGCTGAAAAAAGCAGTGAGATGCAGTGTGACGGTCTGAGAAAATATCCATGATCTCATTTCTCATAACCAAACTCTTGTACTGTATATTGTCAGTTTTCCTTTCATCCACGTTGCAGAGGACTTATACTACACTAGCACAATAATCAATGGAAAATAAGTCTCTGAAGGTTCCATATTCAAAAATACATTTGCAAGGGTCCCTCTTACCACACAATTCCTGTTATTGCTTTTTGATTGTGTGTTTTAGATGTTCACCACTGAACAGAAAACCTTTATTCAAGCAAGAATGGATTATTTGGCTGTCATTGCTTGTCTTTTGAACCCAACTTAAATTCTGTACAGGCAAAATAAAAAATAAAGGTGAAATGGAGTGAAATAGAGACAACACGGCATAAGAAATAGTGAGAAACCCTATATGGATTGTAAGTAAATAAGTGGTTGACACTGACAGTTCAGTCATATCCCACCTTGACAGCAACCGTCTTACAGTCACTTGACTTTCAGCACCTCAATCATGTACAGTAAGCATACAGTAGATGCTGGGGTCCAAAAGCTCACTAGTGAACATGCTTTACTTTTGCCATTTTGTAATTGAATACTTTAGTAGAGACTCACTGGAAAAAACATAACTGTGGCAACTGTATACTGTACATATCACTGCAGTTTCCATCAGAAATTAACTCTGAGAGGCAGTAGAACAGCGAGCACTTTTAATCGTTTTTTACACACAATTATGATTACAGGCAGATCATGGGTTAAAAAAAAAAAAATAAATAAAAAAGTATTGTTTTCACGTGGCTCTTTGCACAATTATATTATGACCTCATACACTAACCTAAAGGATTATTAGGAACTCCATTCTAATACTGTGTTTGACCCCCTTTCACCTTTAGAACTGCCTTAATTCTATGTGGCATTGATTCAACAAGATGCTGAAAGCAGTCTTTAAGAAATGTTGGCCCATATTGATAGGATAGCATCTTGCAGTTGATGGAGATTTGTGGGATGCACATCCAGGGCACGAAGCTCCTGTTCCACCACATCCCAAAGATGCTCTATTGGGTTGAGATCGGGTGACTGTGGGGGCCATTTTAGTACAGTGAGCTCATTTTCATTTTCAAGAAACCAATTTGAAATGATTTGAGCTTTGTGACATGGTGCATTATTCACGGAAGTAGCCATCAGAGGATGGGTACATGGTGCACATAAAGGGATGGACATGGTCAGAAACAATCCTTAAGTATGTCGTGGCATTTAAATGATGCCCAGTTGGCAGTAAGAGGCCTAAAGTGTGCCAAGAAAACATCCCCTACAAAATTACACCACCACTAGCCTGCACAGTGGTAACAAGGCATGATGAATCCATGTTCTGATTCAGTTTACACCAAATTCTGACTCTACCATCTGAATGTCTCAACAGAAATCGAGACTCATCAGACCAGGTGACTTTTTCCAGTCTTCAGCCATCCAATTTTGGTCCAAGAAAATTGTCAAAAAAAGAAAAAGCTTTTAGTGCCACTCACAGGACATTTTATCAGGACATTAATTGTTGTAAAACCTGGTTGAATTTGTTTATTATTATTATTATTACTATTCTCTTTTTCATTTTGATTCTGCATCTATTTTTGGTTAATATTATAATCAATTTTATTTACCATGTAATTATGGCACATGATCATAATCAGATATAATAAGAAATAATAATAATAAAAAAATTATCTTTAAACTTTGTCTTCTGGTTTATATGAAAATATAAAATCTCACTGTACAGTATGTGAACACAAAGTACTTGCTAAATCATTGCTTGTGTTTCATTGTGTGCATATAGAATCTCTACAGATATCAATTATGCCTTTATCTCGGTTTTTTTACGTACTTAAATAAATTATCAATTCACATGTTAGGCTAAATAAAACCTAATTCAAAGAGCCGCTAAACATTGTTGAGTTACCTCATCTGTTGTGTGCCTGAGGGCCAATTACCTCCTCCATTAGTATAGATGTTTTTGTCCTTGATCTGCCTAATATATTTAGGCTGGGAGAGGACCACTGATCTCTTTAGGACATTAGAGAAAGAAAAACACAAAAGAAGAAACGAGAGACTCTTCAGTCATTATTCTAGCCTGATGAGAGCTGCCAGGCCATTACAAGCATATTCATGGATGCCTCCCGAGTAATGAGGACCCACATTCAGAGGACAAGAGGGTCATTAGAAAGGCTTCAAGGAAGCACACACTCTCTTGAACATGCAGCTCGATCCAGACACACACAGATAGAAATATCTTAACAATTGGACTTTTTCAGAGCTCTGTGTTTGTAGAAAATAACAATTATAATTGTATTCATTCATCTGGCATTTTATTTATGGGAATCGAACCTAGAAATCATGACTGTAGCCTTGCTAGCACCATGTCAACTACTAGTTGAACTACAGCAACAGAGTTAAACAGAACTGTTAAAGGGACCATTTAAAATTACTTCTAATAATATAATAATAGTAATAGAAGTAATTCTGCCATTGTTTACTCAAACCTGTATGAGTTAGTTACTTGTATATTTTAAGTCAATGGGATCCACAACTCAATTTACTATATAATAATGTATAATATATATAATAATGTATAATATATATATATATATATATATATATAAATCATATTACAAAAGATAAAGACAAACAGACGAACAAGATTTTCATTTATAGGTGATCTTTTGAATATTTCAAATGGAACCGTAGGAAATATGCTTCACAAAATGTCAATGCTTTAACATGCACTGCTACACAATTAGAACAATTTGCTTTATACGTTAATGATTGTGTATACACATGTACGCAGGGCGTGCTTATTCAGGTGCGAGATGCAAGTTTAGCTGCACCTGTTCCCCAGGTGGCCCTTGGCACTCAAACTCAGGTGTGCATGAACTGAGATGGCCACCAGGCGGGCATGCTCTAATAACTCACAGCCTCTTTGACAAACATGAATGCCTCTCATCCATCTTTAAATGTCTCCTCACGTCTGCCCTAAGAGAAACACCTGGAAGAGTCTTCTTCTGATTTTGCTTATGTTATGTTCCTTTTTGATTAATAATTACTCAAATCTACCTTCTGAAACCTACCTTTGATTTTAAATAGATTATATGACTGAATGTCAATGTTTCCTTGAGCAACATACATATATTTACTTTCCTGTAAACCCCAAATGAAAAGCCCCCAAAAAATGCCTATTCCTAAACTAACTTATTTATTGGTTTCATAATAAATGTATTTGCTGTCAATTTAACATGGAGACACTGGTTGTTTTTCAGGAATTAAATTTTACATTGGACATCAAAGTGGCAACCCAACATAGCACCAACATGTTCAAACAATGAGATGCATTAAAATCACCATGAACTGCTTTGGCTCAACAATATCTCTCCAATTTCAGGTTTCACGCTCTCAGCAGTCAGTAAATCACTGCACAAAACACTTGAAGTTGGCACAAATCATGTTTACCCTTGTCCATGATTTTCAAGAATTAGAGCATGTCACACAGACCATCCATGCTGGCATCTGTCTGACTTGTCTCGATTCTATCAAGTGACATGACTATACGGCAACATAGTATACAGTTTGAATTTCCTTTCAAGGGAAACTCAGGCCCTGTTTACACAAGAACGCTTGCGGGTGAAAACATAAATATTTTATTGGATGTGCCTTCGTTTACACGGCGACAACGTTTTTGAAGCTTAAAAACGCAAAAAAGTGAAACCACCCTCCAGAGTGAAATCTTAAAAACGCTCCACCGTCGCGTTCCCGTGTAAAGGGTAAAAACGCAAAAGTCTGCTTGACAGTGAAGGTTGTACGTAGGCGCGTGGACTTGGTGTTATAATATGCACTCCTAGCCGCCTGAAGTGCATACTACATTAAATTTCACAGAATTTCCCACACAAAACGCTCGTCTAAACGCAGAATAAAAAGTTATGACGCAATGCTACTTTTGTGTTTTCTCTTCAGAATCGTTTCCTTGTAAACATAGCCGTAAATGCCTTTGTGTGTGTGTGTGTGCGTCCTGAAGCATGTATGGAATCAATTCAATGGATTCAATTCAATTCATAGGCAGGTGATGTCATCGACCAGGAAACTAAAAAGCACCCTAAAAACACAAGCACGACAGCTTCTGTGGTTTTAGGAAGCGTGAATGTGAATAATTGGGTCCCACTATATTAAGTGGCTTTAAGTACTATGTACTTGAAATTAATAATTTGATACAATGGACTTAATTGTGTACATACATGCTTTTACATTGTACTTATATTTTGAAAATACCTGCATGTAATTACAGCTGTAATTAATAAATGTAATTACGTTTAATTACACAGTTGACCCTTCCCTTACACCTTAACTAACCCATACAACCACACCTGACCCCAACCCTATACCCATATCACACCCCAATAGCAACAAAAGTGTATTACAATACAACCTGAACAAAATAAGTACATTGTACTTATTTTTCGATGTAAGTACATAGTACTTAAAGCCACTTAATATAAAGTGGGACCAAAAAAAAAAAATTAAAAAATTAAAAAAATCTATAGAAATGTGTTCATCCCTGCAAGCACTATTTAACAGGCGGGGACACACACAATCCATGTGTTGTTTGTTTGGGAGTTCAGCATGTCCAGTCAGTTTTTCAGGGAGCTGAATGCGAGCATTGCGAGGGTTTTTCCCTTAGAACGCTACGCCTCCCGCCGAGCACTCTTTGAGAAGAGTGGTTCGAGTTTGCAATTACCGTGGATCTGGCACCGGCATTCGTGAGGATCTCAGATGAATCTAAAAGTGGGGCTCTGAGATGGACCCCACCCTATCTCAGCCTTTACCTGTTAGGTCTAGTGCCTCAGTCCCGGGTTCAGAAGCACGCTCTGCAGTTTCTTGCACTCAGGCTGAGGCCCCAGAATTGCATTACACTATCTGTAAGATTTAGGTTATAGTTCATTACACTATCTGTAAGATTTAGTATAGTGTTGTTGGTATACTATTTTAAAATTATGTTAAACTTTTAGTGCCACAACTGGACATTTCATTTCCAAACTGCCACGACACAACAACCAATGTAATAAAACATTGCCAAATTAACATTAATCTGTTTCATATAAAACTGAACATTTCACTGCGAATGTTTCATGAAACTCATCTGAAATGTAAAATAATTTTACAGAAATGTCATCATAGATGTGTTTCTTCAATTATCAATTCATTTACTCTGAGGCAGAAACGGGCTTCCATAAGACCAAAATCAGACTCCTAGCGTAGATCTATGACAATTGTTAAAAAAAACGAAGTTTGTCTGTAAGATTTGCTTTGACATCTGACAACCATAAATTAATCCAATCGTTTCATGTAACATGTGGGGGCAGTACCTTAGTCTGCGAGCAGCATGCTGATGATTCTCTCAGTGTCTGTTGCTGCCTAATGAAACGAGATGAAAATGAGTTTGTTTTTGGCTCGAGATAACAGGCCGTGTCATTCACATGCAAACCTCCTCTGAAACGTCAAGTCTCTTTGATCCTAGACATGAAACAAAAACTACAACAGGGAGACGTTCACTTGTACCAGGAGATGAGCTAATTTGGTAACTCTTTTCATGTCTACTCGAGTGCAGTGCGAGCTCAGAGACGAAAGCTTGAAAATATTAAGAAAGTCACTTTTAAATGATCAAATAACCGTGTGAGACAAATTATCAGACAAAGCAATGGGCACTCATAGTCAAGTCTTCTTCCTAACTACACATGCACCTTGTCAGCGATGCTGAATAATGACCTGTTTTGAGGCAGGTTTAAGCACAAGTAGCGTAGCAACCTTGTTGGGATAAATGTGTCGGTTGATTTGCTTCTGCCACTGTAGCAGTGCAAAATCCACAGGTGGCTGACTTGGATTACTCAGATTTACCCTTAACCAATGAACTGCACATGGCATTCTTCTTTATAAACAATATATGTGCAGGTATCTTTGAATTACAGAACCACTGATTCAACAAAACCCAACCACCGTTAGACTTTGGTTTATTAAATATCCTGTCCACATCCAACTAGGTCATTGCGTTAACTCATCCATTTGATAATTTTTCATATCTGACCTTATCTGGCACTTTTATTTTTTCCAGTCTGGGCATTTTATCACCGGAGACTAGAGATCAGAATTACTGCCAAACATGCTTGACCTTGGCAAAGCAGTGGGCAGCAGACAAGCATGCCTGCCTTTCACGGCTTCCTTTGGCTTCGCTCCATGCCCGACACTGTCCTATATTGGCATGGCAGTGCCCTGCTTGGCACAGATAACACACTACTGGGTGGAAGTTCACCATGCCATGCCACAGATCCTGTGCCAACAGAGCTCTAATCAAGCTTGGATTATTGTGTGTGTCAAAGCATGTACACAGGCAATTAAGCACGTATGATATGAAACAAGGACTAAAACGTACTGAACAACAGTAATTTCAAAATAAACAACCCAGGACATCAGAATTGGAGCTTGTTGACTTAGTCTGTGTTCTTCTAGTGTACTCCTAAAAGCAGACAAAACTATAATTTAGCAGATTATTATTGTATTTTTTTTAATGGTATTACCATATTTTTTTTTCTTGAAAAGTGGACCAAAAACATTGAGCGTCCATCTTGCACTGCACATTTTGTCCTAATTTCCTGTTTGAATAGGAGGGAGAAGAAAACATCATATCTGTTTTCACACTCTGCCTTAAGAATGTTGTTTACTATAATATATAACTTAACAATCACCTTAAAGGGGGGTTGACTGCGATTTCACTTTTTTCATTTTAAATAGTGTGTAATGTTGCTGTTGGTGCATGAACAGTATCTGCAAAGTTGCAGCGCTGAAAGTTCAGTGTAAGCAGAGATATCGTCTTTTAAAAATCAGGAAGTATAATTGCCTACAAAAACGAATCGATTGGGACTACAGCTGGGTTATGGTACATCACTAACCCACACATTAGCAACAACCCCTCCCTCCGGAATATGCAGAAAATTTCATGCAATGCGCATATTTCTGAAGCACGTCGAATCGTCGAGTGTGCTGTTCACGCAGCTGTCAGGTTTTCTGTGTTCAGGCTTCCCATGGATGCTATTCTTCCTCAACAATGGATACAATTTATGTTTGATTATGTTCCTGCACATGACGACCGTAATCTAGCGAGTTCAACACCGGATTCAACAAGAAACTGTTACTAAAACATGAAGCAGTTCCAACTTTAAAACAAGAGGCAGCAGTTGTTGGGCCACAATCTGTAAGTAGGCTAAGACTTAATAATTTTAAATGTATTTGCATGTATAATTCAAGACGTAGCCTTGTGTTTTATTTTTTATTTTTTCAAATGCCAGCGCTGGCTTTAGCCACTACTAGTTAGACTATGCTATTTTGTGTTTACGACAAACGCGTACAAACATTACGGACCTGAATTTTCTATAAATACTTATGTTTTAAACGTATTTTTTCATGTATATATGCTTTAGGACCTTATTTTCGATTTGATCAAGAACGTAAACATGCCAACGCTGTTTGAGTATAACATTAGTAGCCAGTCAGTTGCTATCATTGCCAGTCAGATGCCATTGTGTAAAACAAACGTGTATAAAGTTAAAAAATGTAGCAAATTATCATTCAGAAACGTTTAGTAAGAGCCATGTGTGGTGAGGTTCTGTTTGACTCTCTTCATCGCGGCTTTCTCAGTCTGATTCTGCCTGAAACTGATACTGCAGTTCGACACATATTTACATCTGGACCGGAGCTCTTGATATGCCCGTAAAGGAAATGGGCGTTAATCTTCCGGACAACGTGAGCGACAGTTTAGCCAATCACAACACACCGGGCCAAACTAACCAATCTGAGCTCACAACGTATTTCTGAGGGAGTGTTTTCATAGAATCAGAAAGTGAACCGTTCGTTCAGGGGACAGAGGAGAGCGCGGCTGACAATAAAGGTGAAATTTATGAAAAATAAGACTTAAAAAAAGAAAAACCACGAATACATGTTATATTGCACCCCATAAATACAATCATGCAAAGAAAAAAAATCAGTCAACCCCCCCTTTAACAAACAGCTGTAGGCTATTATCAAATCTCAACTGTAATTTAGAAACAACAGCAACGACAACAGCAGAAGTCCTACAGTTTGGAGTAAAATAAATAAATTCCATTTAATCATTTAAATAAAATTCTAATTATTTAAATAATTTCGGCCCATACAGTGTTTTGTTGGCCATAAATATACTCGTGCAACTGAAGACTGGTCCTGGTTTGTGGTCCAGGGTCACATATCATTAACCCTCTGGGGTTGTGTATCGTGTCGTTAAGTTTCGTGCTGGGGCTGACTCTCTCAGTGGGAGGAGGGTGGCAAATTGTATGGTATTATTTTTCCATTTGTGCTTTTGTTCCTGTTGTAGTTGTGTATCATCTCAACAACTATGTGATTATCATTTGGGCACTTCCCCTTTGTTTTGGGAAGTTGTCTTCTGTTGTGCCTTAACTTGGTGAATTACTATTGTAAATAAATGGCAGATTTGCTGATAAACCTGTCTCCTTTGTTTCTTCAACCTGAAATGGTATTGTTGTTATTATAATTACCGTCACCAGCCTCTTCCCTGAGACTTCCCTCTGGACTTTCCACTGGAGATTTGTAACAGCCTCATGGACCCTCTCAACGGCGCCATTTAGCGTCAGTTAGATGACGCCCTGAGGATCACGTAACCCTACCCTACCCTAGACCTAAACCTACCCGCGTCATCTAACTGACGCCGTAGGACCTCTTTAACTAGTTAGTGTTTCCTTACACTGTCGACTTTTCTACTAAAAACAACTAACAAATTAAAAGCAGATATTTGTAGAAAAAGCAGAATTTCCTAAAAAAAAAAAATAAATAAATAAAATAAATCACGGTAGCAAAGTTGTTTCGTTAGCTTGCGCACGCTTGTAATGCACTATTAAAATAAAACAGTCAGCATATAATGAAAACATTAATTTAGCTCAAGATCACAATGCAATTGAGTGACATTACAGCACATTATTTTTCTGTAGAAATATTATAGCGCTCACAAAAAAAGGACCTCAAAAATCTCTATATCAAACTGGAAAGGGCACGTGTTTCACAGAATGACCTAAAGATGGATTAACAAGAGAAGCATTTAGACATGGGGATGATTGGAAACATACTAGTCTGCCTTCAAGATTACATTTCTATGGTTTAATTTAAGCTTGAAGTAAAGCCAAACTTGCATGATGTGATGGGGTTTCAGCTCGTTTCATATGAGAGATTGCATTTGTACGTTTAAGGTTGAAGTTGTTTGCGTTATCAGACAATAAGTAGGTTGCATAAGTGAGCTCTCCTGATTTAGAATAAAAGCAGCAGTATGAATCTCTTGTGCATCACCCACACATGACCTGTTACCGGCATGACCGCACCAAAACACCACTTAAAACAAACACTGCTGTGCTTGCAATATCAAAAGCGTACATTTGTAAAAGATTAAACTTAATGCTCTGTGCTGATGTAGACGACTCAATGGCCCTTCTCCATCTGTGATCTGAGTGAAATATTACTTCTGATCTTTAGAAATGGTTGTACATGCAAAACGCGCACACACACACGCACACACACACACACACACACACACACACACACACACACACACACACACACACACACACACACACACAACACTCCCATTGAAGAATCATTTTGTTCCAAGAACAGGCTTGTCTACATCAAAGTTTCATTTTTAGGTTTCATTAGCTTTTGATTTTTAAAGACTAGCCTTGTTAGGCATTTCTCTCCAGTAGATTGAACCAATGTTAGTCTAACTTAGAACAGACAACCTGCTTAAAAAGCCTAAATTATTTGAGAGCGATTTGCTTTTCTAGTTGGTCTTGCAGCCTGGCCAAGTGGAATGTACCCCAAAACCCTATAAAACCAACCAGCATGATCATCTTGGCTAAGCTAGCAGTACAGTTAACCAAATATTTTGCATTCACAAAAAAAGTCAATTGTGTTAAGTACATCAGATATTTGTATACAAATGTGCTAAATTATAAGGTAAGGCTTTCCAGCAAACTTGCTCTTAAAGAGTCTGAGTGATGTACAGTAAGTATGAGATTATCAGAAGTGATAGAGAGCAATGCCCTCATCACCACTGCAGCAGAATAATAATAAAACAAATGGCAGACATATTTTGTTTGGTTTTTGAGTCGTTGGTCCACTCAAAGCTCTGTGGCAATTAAGGAGATGGCTCTTAAACAGATTGCTGTAAGGGGTTTTCAAATAGCTGTATGGTTAGCCTTTCCAGCAGGCTGCACTTTATAATTCTGTGCACTGAGCCTTTCTCTTCAGTGGCAGGCCACTATATCACCACACCTTTCTATACATCATGAGTGTATGTTCACTTTTCCGATTGACTGGCTCCTGAGACCATCTGAATAGAACGAAAGCATTTTCATTTTTGTTTCAGTTGTTGTTATATATATATATATATATATATATATATATATATATATATATATATATATATATATATATATATTTTTTTTTTTTTTTTTTTTTTTTTTCACTACTTCATTTGGTATTGGAAAGTTAGCTGGCATGCAAGAAATGAAGAGGTAATGTGCGAGTGGGAAACGGAGGCAATGAAAGTGAATGAGGTGTAAAGACATAACCGTTCAGACGGCGACCCTAGGCCATTACATAAGAATTACCTCTAACAGGGGAGTGAATGAGGGAGCGGGAGAAAGAGAAACACTGACAGAAACAGAAATAGGGAAGAAATTGACGTGTCATAGGTGGAGGCCAGAATGCTGAATGAACACAGAGATCATGTGTATAATTTAATGAACCTTTTTTTTACTACGACGTCACTCTGAAGGCCAAATTAAGGAAGTGAGTTAGCATTTTAGCACTCCCAGTTCCCTTGCTCTAAAGTCTATGGGATTTTTGAATGAGGTTTTTTGAATGGGTTTTTGCTAAATCACCTGAAATAAGGTCTGTGGTTAACAAAGCCTCTAAATATGTTCACGTTTTTGACCTATGACATAGGTAACACAGTCTCATCCCAAGAAGTCATATAACTGACGTCTTGGGATGTCTTGACCATACGTCAATATCCGTCCCAATTTTAGGGCCCCCTTAAACGACGATAGATGATTATCCGGGCCGTCATACAACTGACGCTTTACCATTAATGTCAGTTAGGTGACGGGTTGGGTTTAGGGTTAGGTTTAGGTCTGGGGTAGAGTTAGAATCCGATAACGTCATCTACCAACGTTTAAGGGGGCCATAAAAAGGCGGATATTGACGTATGGTCAAAGACGTCCAAGACGTTATATGACGTCTTGGATGAGACTGCGCTGACAAAGAACACACATTCATAACCTGTTTTTTTTATTTATTTTTTTTATTAACTTTATATAGGCTTCAAATTGTATACATTTTTGATTAACTTGTAAAGATTATCTTGACAAACAAAACGTGTAAGGGTCACAACTCTTTGTTGAACACAGATCTTATTTTTTTGCGATTTTCCAAAGTCTATGGGGAAAACGCATTGCTTTTCGATTCGAGTGAACCAATCGTGCCGCCAGCTTCCGAGTTGTCCTACAAAGTGACGTCATCACTTCAGCAATCTATTGTAGTGAGAACCCAAGTGCAGTATTTATTCAAAAATAACATATAACAAGATCGAAACAAAGCATGACGTGGCATGAAATGTGGCATGTGGCATAAATGTGGTATTTTCCACTGGGCAACTCAGAATATTTTGAAGGACGAGTTGCCGAGATGAGATAACCTTTGATCTTTTCAAAATGGCGGAGAGCACCGCTGAGAGTCGTGAATGGTAAAAATATATACTATTCATGATCTAGAAAATATACAGCATATTATTTACCTTTTGAGTTTTGATAAATCATTTTCTTTCTGTTGCAGATGACTTAAGCAATCTAAAATAGTTTTAGCTAAATAACAGGTCTGGATCTCCATCTTTTTACCACAGTTAACAAACATTGCTGTACTTTTGTGTAATTCAATAAAAGAAGGTACACCACAGTTAACAAACATTGCTGTACTTTTGTGTAATTCAATAAAAGAAGGTACACCTGCCATTTTGCTCCAACGAAACAATGAAACAGACTAATGACAAGACAAGGGACACCTGTGCACAGTGAACAGACGATTAACCAATGACAAGACACATGGTAGGATCACATGACAAACTGGGAATCACATGACAGGCATGAAACATGACATGAACAAACAAAAACATGACATGTTCTTACAAAGTGCACAGTAATTCTCACATTCATGCTAGGTGTATTTATATATAGACATCAGAGTATCTGAACAGCTCTTTGCATCAAGAGATGGCGTTGGCATCAGACCAGAAGGCTTCAGAGAGCCTCCCTCTGCTCCTGTGTGGTGTGCTCTTTCTCTCTCGGGCACCAGTTCGACAGACAGCCGAGTTCTGACAGCTGTCATTCAGAATAATGACATATCCATGAACCTTTGTGTTGGCAAAATAACCCACATACATATAGGCAGAAAGAATAACAGAAAAAAAAAACCCAGATAGTTGGGTTAGAGAAAAATTGTGTCTCTGTAGTGTTTTTAATACCATTGTTGTATAACAACTCACTTGTCTAAGAGTTTTAGCAAAGATGGTGCAGGCCTTTCATCAAGTTTGACAACTCAGAGAAAAAAGGGGGAGGAAAAAAGGCTTGCCGTTTTCCTCACAAGGGCCGATTCCTCTCCAAATCGATTTTCTTAGACAACATAAGTAGTTCTCTCTATTGAAATGAAGAGAAGTTGTCCCTTTTTCTCCTCACTCACAACTCAAGCCATTTTTCCTCACTTTCCTGGTGTCCGGTACCCTCCTGCTCTTGGCAGCTTTGTGCAATCCATCAATCACTATAACTGAACTGTCTTCCACCCCGAGGGTAACGCCTGTTCTCTCGCTTCCTCTCTCTCTGTCTGCCTCAGGCCATGGCTCTCTCCTACAACAGATCCAACATGTGAAATGCAATGGAAAGTTAATTAAAGTCAACGTCTCCATCAGTGTTCCCTTTTGACTAACAATGCCTTGCTTATCCTCTTAATCATAACTACCCCTTGGTTATTTATTGATTGGTTACCCCTCACAAAACATCAAACCACAATTAAAACCTTGCCACTAATGGCATATTGATTCCACCACAGTTCAACCACATTACCCCATTGCCTTAATGACTTAACCATGGGTCATCTGACATTAACTACCATCTACTTAACTCCATAATCAGACACAGTTTACTGCAAACAAGCAATTAGGCTCAAACAGCCATATACAGAGGTATTCTACAACAAAATGTGTGGCCTTCAAAATCTCAACAAAACAATATTTATCTAGCCAAAAACATTATCAAAAAAATTTCAAAAATGATATGTTTAGATCCATTTACAGAAGTTTATTCACACATGCGATAAAGAAAAGGGAAGCAGAAAAGAACAGAAACAGGCTCAGATAAAAGGACAATCCAGTACTCGTAATGAAACACAGGCTAAGGTCAAGGCAGGAAGCAAAGGTTCTAGATTCTAGCTACAAGATTCTAGGAGTCTAGAGTAGGCAGAGATCTAAGGTCCAGATAGCGATGTATATCTCTGAGACCTGTCTCCAGACCACTTTTACGTGGTCTCGGTCTTGTCACGGCCTTGACTGTCTTTGGTCTCGGTCTTGTCTAGGTCTCGCTGTCTAAACCGACATAGTGGTCTGGGGATTTAGCAATACAATACTACAATATCCACGACGAAACAACATTTGATAATGCAACCGATCATGTTCATCAGTGGTTGTATATCAAACATGGACAGGTTTGTGTGCATTGTTTTGTGATTTCACCAAAACAAATAGAGAGTATTCACAACGGATTGAAGTGCACATCCGAATGAAGACAGTGCGGTGTACGCGAGCCACACGAGAAAACACCGTATCCATGCCACTGATCGCAGCGGCAACGAGCACTTTGATCACTTGGTTTAAAAAACACATATCATATCAAAAACATACACTTTAAAAAATACTGGGTTGTAAAATATGGACAAACCCAAATGCTGGGTTAAAAATGTAGTTTAAAATTTGAACCCAACTTTAACTTTCACTTTCAACTGTAATTTTTTAACTCAACATTTGGGTTTGTCCATATTTGACCCAAATTTGGGTTAAAACAACCCAGCATTTTTAAGAGTGTATCAGTGACATGATGGGTTTTAACTTCATTCAGGAGATAACTGAACAACTGATAGATGACTTTGAGCGCACACCAACAGTGTGTGTGCGATGTGACCATAGCGACGAAATGACCAACTTTCGGATACTGCACTTAAGCTATACCTATAATTTTGTTTAAAAAAATATAATTATGTATTTAAAAGTTGCAGAATGGATTCATTTGGAGACTTCGAAATTGGCAGAGATATAGGCAATGCATCTTACATTGGGAAATAGTGTGTGTGGGGGGAATCAAAACTGTTACATAATTGTTATGGAAACCGCATTATACTTAAAGGGCAACTCCACCCATTTGCATTAAGCTTTCCATTGTTAGAAACCCAGTTATACTAATGAATGGTCATGCAACACTATCATTTTCCCCTGAGACGAGAGAAATCTGCTATTTTCCTTTTCACTTCCTCCAACAATGACGCAAAAATCGTCATTTTACGTCATTGTTGGCGGAAGTGTAAGAGAGGGCGATTTCAGTAAAAAACTACAAGCCCGAGTCCCCACCCTTTCAAACCCGCCCATAGGGGGTTGGACCTATTGCGCTAACAGACCTATCACAGATCAGTGCCAATGCGTTTGATTTCACTGGCAGAAACGTTTTGAAAATGTGGACGAAACTACTGAATACGCTGACGGATGCGTTATGGAGGATTAGGATTAACATTACACATCTTTTTTGGACGCTGAAGCTAGCAGGCTCTTGTTCTGTGGAGAAAGCTGAGTAGTAGGGGTTACCGTCCTCTTTTTCCTGGACATGTCCGGCCGTCGATGTCCGGGATTCAGCTTTTAATTTCTGAAGTCGCCATTCATTGTTTACATGTAAGTTACAGCTTTTGTTTCAATCTAACTCAATTCCTTATGATTGGTGAATCTGACTGTTGTGTTTACATGAACGCCAAACAAGTGATCGGTTGATGCGTTTTAACATTGCTAAGAAAATTCCTGCTCCTCCGTGAGAGATATCGAGACCGGTAACTTACGTCTTAGGTGCCGCTCATCGGTAATCACGCCACCGGCCTCGCGCCGTTATCCAGACAGCCGGCACTCATCCCGGTTCGACACAGTAAACCTGGCTCGTCTCGCGCCGTTTACATACAGCTCGCACTCGTTCCGCTTGCCACAGTAAACATGATGAATGACGACTGTAGAACGCAAAAGCCGAATCGCGGACATTTTGGGCTATCTCGAAACACATTTTCGGACAGACTCATCACGGAGAATCACTAGTAGACTGTTGTTTACATACTGCGAGGTTAGCGGTAGGCGTGGCCTCCTAGGGCAGCGAAGCAAATGAATTCTGGGAGTTGATGTTTTTCATTCACATAAGCCAAAAATACATTTTCTGTCTTTTCTCAGTCTAGAAAGCTCCAAATTAAAAAATAATTTCACATTTCTTCTACATAAATGACCCATTTTAAATACACATTCATCTTTCCAGAGGTGGAATTGCCCTTTAATTTCACTTCTAGTCTCAACTTGGTCTCAGTCTTGGTCTCAATACCTCTCGGTCTTTGTAGTGCCTTGGTCTCGGTTTTCAGACGGTCTTGACCAAGTCTAGGTCCAGATAGATAGGAGACTGGGAAGAATGCTTAGTAATTGTCTGCAGAGAAAAAAAAAGACTTTGCAAAGAAACAATGAAAGAGACAGTCCAGATAAAAGGGAGATAGGGTTGGAGATAGGCTAATGATGAACAGGTGACTGGAAAGAGGATCATTCAGATAAACCAGGCAGGAATGGAGATTGATAATGACCAGAGGGAGAGATATGAAGTGCAGCTCTAAAATTCTGGAGACCAGAGAGAGGCGTAGCTGAGCACACCATGACACATGTGTCCTTAAGTGTTTATTAATTTAATTTAAATGTGTATTACTGTAAACAAATTATTTATCCTCTTCTTATTATAGAAACACACATCTTCGATCACATATATGCATACACCTATTATTGCACCGCACTCGAGTATGTCAGATGGCCTGAACCTTCTATTAAAACAACAATGACATGGACTATTAGACGTGTTATTGTGCGTCCTTACAGCCACACGCGTGATGATCCCAATCTAAGCTCAGAGTCAATACAGCCCAGAAACCAACTACTGATCATCAGCTGAAGTAAAGCAAAACAATGCTTCATGAAAAATAAAGCTAAGATGAACTGAACGAACACCAAGAAATGTCAGAACACCGACTCATTACTCGGCCAGCTCCTGCGTCAGCATAACACACAGGCTTTGTGATGCTCACATGAATCGTGTTCGCCCAATAATGAGATGCCGTTCTGCGAAGAACCCAGAAGTGTTGCACTGTGTGCTGTGTGTATCATGATCATTGGAGACTAACACAGAAGAGAAGAAATTGTTGAATAGTCTTTTTTTTTTTTTGCACAAAAACAAATATTCTCATCGCTTCACAAGATTAAGGTTGAACCACTGGAGTCATATGCATTATTTTAAAGTCTGATCTACCTCTCTTGGTCTCTCTCTTTTCATAAAAAAAAAAAAATAAATAAATAAAAATCTTAATCATGTTCCAAAGATAAAAGTTGATGGGTTTGGAACGACATGAGGGTGAGTAATTAATGACATTTTTGGGTGAACTAACCCTCCAGTCAGTTGCTTAAACACTTTTTTTTTTTTTTTTTTTTTTTTTTTTTTTGAGAGAGAGAGAGAGATTACCTCTACATACAGCAAGAATGTGAGTTGCTGAAATCAAATAAATAAATCAAACAATTATGGACTATTTTGCTAAGCTCAAACATTATGATTGTGTTAGTAGAACTCAGTTATAAAAATATCAACTTTCTGGTCTCATCTGTCATTCAGCATATCTGTGTATTGAAAGGAAAATGCAGGAAAATAGAAAAGTCTTGTTTCCATGAGGAAAAGCTGGACACTTCTTATAATACGAGACTGATATTACTCTCTATATTCTTTTTCTCTCTTTTGTTTTCTCTCAGCCTGCCATTATTTGTCTCTTGCCTTTTCCTTCCATCTCTCCCGCTCATTTTCATCCTTTCCCATTTATTGTATCTTTCTTCTCTTTTGGGGGTGAGATAAAAGGATTATAGAGCTTTATATTTTCTCAGATGGAGAGAGGAGCACAACCTGTGAGTGTGTAAGCTTGTGTTTGCTCCTAAGGCATGTGAGCATACAAGTGTGTGTGATTGATTTCTTCTTTCTCGGCTCCCTTGAGGCAGCGGAAACCCCACTTTAGCACCATCTCTCCCTCAGGTCAGCTGTGTTCTTCAAAGGTTAAGTCTCTTTTGCTCTCTCCTTCTTTTGCTACATGTTACTATTCCTCTCTCTTTCTCCCACTTTCCTGTTTTAGAAACATGCATCCCTTTGAAAAGACCAGCATTTGGTGTTTTCTGTTCCCTTCCGGGGTTTCTCAAACAGAAAGCCTCCTTGGTCAACCAGTTAATCAGACTAGTCATGCTGGTTAAAGCTGTCTGGTTAAGCTTTCATTATAAACAACAGTGTTGGGGAAAGTTACTTTTAAAAGTGATGCGGATGAAATTGTGTTACTCCCTAAAAAAGTAATTACCTGCTTTACTTAGTTTTATGGAAAGTAATGTTTTAAGTTACTATTGCATTTACTTTTGTTTTTGCTTGCACTTTCACACATAAAGTAAATTTAATAAGACTCAGGCTGAAGGAAATACAAATTGCCTTATTTACAGTATACCTGCCATTCTGGATCACAGAAGAAAATGATTACTTAAGCAATAAAGCTGAAAGCACATATGTGATGTTATATTTAACAAAATTATATTTTGCTTATTAGAACTGTAGTATCTGGACCAATCAGACAAACACAAATTGTTCATTATATTTAATGAATAATCCAGCAAACTCACTCAAACTAAGCAAACACACTCAAAACTCACTCCCAACAAAGTTCTATGAAACTTCCCCCAAAACTAACATCCCAAATTGAAGCTAACACACTGGCAGAACCCGGTGTCCTGTTACAGGACACATTAACATTGATAAGAAGATATAACCCCTTGAGAAATGTATAAACATGTATCTAATTTCCCCATCTCATGATTTCTCTTGTGGTTTTTTCGTCTTGGATTAATGTTTCAGACTTGAATACCACAAAATCATATGTGTAGCATGTTTGGTCTCTATAAACTACAATCTTCGTCCCCCATTTGGTAATTTACATTACATTTTGCTAGCTTTGTGACGCATTAGTATTATAAGAATCTAGAAGATTCTTTTGTTAAACGCTCAATCAAATTACATGTTCAGTAACTTACTGGCATCAGAAATTAAGATCTACAGTACCATAATCGTATTTCAGTTTTACAGTAACTTCACTGTATTGTAATTGTGTAATACAGTGCATTACTGTAAAAATCAAGCTAATCAGTACACTACAATTACTTTTATTTGTACCAAATATGAATTAGATTTCATAATTTTTATACAGAAAATGTATTATTTTTTATTTATTTTTTTATCCTACATGAGTACTACCGACACTCAAAATCAATTTCAAAACTATTACACAATACAATTTTTTTAATTTAAAACATTTCATATACATCACAAAATGTACAGTCTAATTACACATTAATGTGTAAAAATGAGGTGGGCAAGTTTAGGGTTTTGTGTTTTAACAAAGTAAATATGTCAGAAAGGTTAGCACAAAGATGTGTAAACCTCTTAAATTAACACATTATGTCCTGACCATCACTGCACACATTGTAAAAAAAAAAAAAAACCATAAAATCCTAAACAAAACATTAGCATTTGACAAAATTATTGTAGAGGCATTGGTTGTTTAGCTTATATAATTATTATAATGAAATTGCAACAGAATATACATATATTAAGCAGTCAAAACTGTTTTGCCCTGCTTTAAAGTAAATAACTACCACTGTAAGTACACAAGTGTAAAATAAAGGACAATTAACAAAAATTTATCACCTTACCCAAAGTAAAACGGTCACTAATGCCCCTCAATCAATCAATCAATCAATCAATCAATCAATCAATCAATCGCTTGAACTAAGGGTATAGGTTAGAGGTCTGTATATTAATGGATGTTTTGTTCTTGAGCCAAAACACCTAAAGTGACAACATAATTAACACCAAATCCCACAATACCCAGTGTTAACCTCATTTACTCAAAGCGATTAGGCTTTTGTTGCATATTATACCAAGGAATGTCTGGACCATGCCAAGGAGGAAAAAAAAAGCACACAACATACTGTAGAATGAGAGTTGATTATTACTAGACACAGTTCTAATGTGGAAACCCAGGAAGGACCATCTTCACTCCAGCATACAGAGATCAATAGAAGCTCTATCCATGTTTGACTGGCTGGACTATTGAGCTTATTCTTCAAATGTCAAACGCTGGTCTTTTGCTGTTATCGGACGGGAGTTATTGAACCATAGCCTCTGCTAGCAGGTGCTATAGATCTCTGGGAGAGAACTGCATCAACACCTGAGAAATGGCACGTGGACACATCAGTGCGCTCTGCTATCTATTCTGTCCCCTGCAGAATTAAGCCATCACTTTCAGAGAGAGAGAGGAAAAAGATCTGTTTATACATTCTCTAATCAGCCAGAGGCTGAAAGCAATGTAACGAACAAGGAAAAGTCACTGCAGAGTAGCGATTTTGCAAGGTCAATGTGACCAATAATGGTCAGATGTTTCCAACACATGACTCTGTGCATTCAGGGCAATTAGGTGGTGTGCGTGCAGAGGGTTTGGTCCGCCATAACTCTAGAAGCGGGATTATCCCTCCAGCATCTGGACTTCTGCTAATTAGATCACCTCTCCACAACTGCACATGTCTTTGTGTTATGCAGTCTGCATGTTAAACAGCATGTAGGCCAATAATTAGGGATTAACTTGATAAAATTCTAGGGTTTACAGTGCCATTACTGGGGATAATAAGCCATTGTCTCTTGAACGAATATCTCATTTTGTGTGTAGCAGCCAAAACGTTGGATTGGCAAATGCCAACATTTTAAGGGTCATCCAGATAGTTATGTTTTTGCTTTTGATAGATTTTACTGTTATTAACTAACGTTCATAAATATAAATAAATCACTGTAACTCTGTAATAGATAATCTGAGATAGACAGACAGACAGACAGAACATATAGATAGATAGACACAGACAGACATACACTGTATTTCTGTTTACCAATGAAGGTAAGCACAAAACAACACAATCACCCAAATAGCTGTCATGTGACTGTAAATGTAATCACTCAATGTACAAATGACCCACATTATTTGAAATAAATAAATGGAATAAATCTATTTTAGCAATGTCCTTATACTGTCGCATTAAAATTGCATTGTGATGAAGATGATTAGAGTCTAGATTTCATTTCAGTAATGATGGATTAGAATCTGGGTGGATTTAATGTTTATGAGCATTGTAATATTTTTGTCTCTGCAGCTCGGAGGAATATCAATTTAACGATGAGATTATCCGTCAGCTGTTGGGTCACCGTAGAGATTACACAGTAGCCAATGCTCCTAGTAACATGGAATTGGGGCTACATTCAACAGCTGTAACCATTGTAAAAATAGGACTGTATATACTATAAATGTTTATTTTTGTTTAATTTTATAAAATCACCTATTTAAATCAAAATTCCATTTTAAACTGCATAAAATAAGATGTGAACGAACTGGATTTTTTAACAAAATCACCCTTGTATGGTTGTTTTTATTATATGTAGACAATTACACCAACATTCTAAACATGAGCGAAAATATGGTGCATCTGTATAGGGACATTTTCAGATCAATTACTGTTAAAACACCAACTCTGGAATTTTGTATTAATGCAGTAAGTTGCTTGGAAACCATAAATGGCCTACCGTTAAGCTAATGAACTATATGCCATTGTGTCATAACCTCTATCTTACCCCACCCAGCGCAGTCTCATCCCAATTCGTCATATAACTGACGTTTTGGGACGTCTTTTGACCATTCGTCAATATACGACTATTTAGGGCCCCCTTAAACGTCGGTAGATGACGTTATGGATCCTAACTCTACCCCATACCTAAACCTAACCCTAAACCCAACTCGTCACCTAACTGACGTTAAAGGTAAAGTGTCAGTTGTATGATCGACCCGGGATCGTCATCTACCGACGTTTAAGGGGGCCCTAAATAGTCGTATATTGACGAATGGTCAAAAGACGTCCCAAAACGTCAGTTATTTGACGAATTGGGATGAGACTGTGTTGCAGCCCCACACTGTTCAAGGAGCAGTTGTTCCAGTCTCTCTGCATAGATATGGTGATAGAGAAGCTTACAAGCTGACAAATGAAATAAGAAAAGCCCCACACTGCTCACATATGCAATGCCGCAAAGTGCCTCCTAACTCCGGCTCCCTTAATGCTGCAGTAATAACGTTAATGTGCCGTCTATCCCTCTGCCTCAATCTGATCTGCTTTGTTGTTAAAGAGTTACAGAGAAACAGGTGACGGTTGAGCACAAATCTCCATGCCCACAGGCCAGACACACTGTTTCAGACACACAGTTTCATGTTAGATCTGGGCCTTTAATCATCAGAGTGCCCCTACGCTCAGAGACACACACTTCATACAGTTCCCCCGAATGGATGCGGCCCACAGCCCAACTCAATTCAAGCACTAGATTATGGATTATGGTAATCCAACCAGCCAAAGGTCAGAGGCAGAGGGCTACACGGTCTCATTCAATCAAGATAAGACATGCAAGTGTTTTCAGCATCCTGTTTGTTTGACCCACTTTAATCTCCAAAGAAAATATTAAATGACATTAAACATTTGGTAAAAACAAACAGACATGTAGTTATTGGTGCATTTTATAGTTTTTACAATCAACATGTTGCAATAGACACAATTACCGACACAGCCTGAAAAGCAATGCCATCGTTTTTGAGCCAAATGGATTTTACATGAAACTTCCAAACCAAAATAATTTGTACTGACAATAGTACACGTTTATTGAAGGTAAAAAGCTGTAACAGGCATTACATATCCACGTCTAAATTCGGTTACATCCAATTCGACCCCTAAGGTCTCTTGAAACTCCAATTACCGGAACAAAATATTAAAACTACAGACATACAAACAAATAGACATATACATCCATACATTCAATATATATTAGGGCTGTGCAGTTTAACGCGTTATTAATGGCATTAACACAAAGTCATAATTTTTTTTTATCGTGCGTCTTTTTGGCCTAGCAAACTGTCGTATTTTTTTTTTTTTTAACTTGCCTTCGCAACAGGATGCGGTGCTACGCTATGAAACCTATTAATTTCAATGGCTTCCGCCTGTGCGAGCACGTTTTGTTGCATCGTCGACCAAAGCGCAAGCAGATCTAGCTAGACTGGAAACAAAACAACAGGCACGCCACAAACACTTGTTTAAGGCTTGCAAGTCTGCCAAATAGTAGGTTAACATTACGTTTTGAGTGAATGACGAGCGCGAGACGCCGAAATGGATGCCAGTAAGTTTCTGAATGGAAATTTTACTTTTGAAAGTTGTCACATTCCATTGACAAGACCAAATTGATCTGTGTTTTGTTGTTGTAAACTGAGCTATTATTATCATCGCAGCACGTCCAGTCTGAAACACCACTTGATGATGGCCAAGCACACACACACACACACACACAGCTGATGCAAATTCTCCGCCCCCTCGTAAATATCAGGACTTTGTCAGTATTTATTTTACCCTGTTATTGATTGACAGTGTAACATAGTGTGAGGTTTATTTGCTCCAAGTGAGAATATTAGTGTGGAATTGAAAACAGTATATGCCAACCACAGACTGAACATTGTTTTCAATAAAAAGCCATTGTACAAAGCAAGCCGATCCACTTTCCCATGTTGATAAGAACATTAAATTGAGAAAAAATAATAATAGGAAAAATAAATAATAGGACAAAAAGAAATCAAGAGACATTTAGAACAGATTCAAATGTGCGATTAATCACGAGTTAACTCTGGACATAAATGCGATTAATCACGATTAAATTTTTGAATCGTTTTACAGCAGTTATATATATATATATATATATATATATATATATATATATATATGTGTGTGTGTGTGTGCGCTATATATATATATATATATATATACATATATGTGCATATATATATGTTATCTTTATTTACAAATGGATATTTTATGTAAATAAATATGATTGTCAATGTTAATGTTACTCAAATCAAGACATCAATTGTATTTTCCTGATACGTTCAACAGTACCAAATAATTGGTTTCAAATACTAAATTGGAGTAAAGAAAAATTAGTGATGACAGATAAAATCGAATATAAACAAAGATTAAGATAAATAAATTTAATAGATGCATGACACGCTGTAGATTTCATCCAAAGGAGCCATTATTAGTGATCTTATTTTATAATGCTGAGACCCTCTTCGTAATCAGACAGAAGGAGAGATAGTTAACAGGAAAAAGAATTTGAATGGCTTTCCACGGCTAAACTAAAGCACAGACACTGTGAACCTTGAATGTTTTGAGACCAGTAAAGAGAAGAGCTGTACAGTACACCTCGCTGTTTTGCTGTTGAAAACATCAGGGTTCTGACAGGAACAAAGACAAGCAACAAGCAGTTACACACGGTCAGTGACCCAAAAACAATGAGTAGATTTCTTCTGACTGCAGGAGAGTTTAGTTTTTTTAATAAGCCTTTCTTACATGTCAGAGTTTCTCAGCAGAAAGAGCCGACATAGACTAGGGGCCACTCTTTCAGAGGAGATAGTGTTCATGTGTGTGTGAAAGAGAAAAGGAGAAGTTTGCTGGAATACTGTTTTAGCACACCCTTGACATCCTGTTACGTTTCCAGCTCATCTTGTGTGAACAGAAATGTAAGAATGGAGGTAGATAAAAAAGTAATAACAGATGAATGAGAGGAATTATGTTTTCCCTTTCCCTTTCATTCTGACATTGACAAAGGAAAACTCTAAAGATACAGTGAAATGTGTGCTTGTCCTAACGTGATATCAGTGACA
This sequence comes from Hybognathus amarus, assembly GCA_030378365.1. Classification (NCBI taxonomy): domain Eukaryota; kingdom Metazoa; phylum Chordata; class Actinopteri; order Cypriniformes; family Leuciscidae; genus Hybognathus; species Hybognathus amarus. Next base: position 469,076 of record JAQIUQ010003768.1, on the reverse strand, counting down.
TATAGACATGTTTGCTGAAACTGCTTTCACATCATTTGAACAGATGACACCATTTGGAGAACTGTGCCAAGTACAAGCACGCCGGTGTTTCTTAGTGAAGAGAGGCTGATCTGTGATCACAGGTTCATTAAACTGTCAGCAAAGGAATAGCTCAGCCAAAAATGAAAATGCTGGTGTCATTTACTCGGTCCAAAGCTGCATGTGTTGATTTGATTTATTCTGTGGAGCACAAAATATGAATTTTGGAAACCCATCCTGGCTACTGTTTACCATTTAATATTTTAAATGTAATCAAGGACTCCTTCTGCACTATTACATGTCTTCTGAATCTGAAATGGAAGTCATAATTTTCTCTAGATCTTCTCTGTTCATGAGTGAAGCATCACCAGATTCCTGAATGAGTTGTTCTTTTGAGTCAAATTTGTCAATGCATCAGTTGACCTAGTTGAGCAAACCGGTTGGAATCAGGCTGATTGTTTTCTCTGTTCTGTCAGGACCACTATTGCCAAATACGTTTGACAATTAGCATAAAGGATGAGCCTAACATGGATAAGAGCAAAGGAGAGTAGCAATAACCCCTCTTAGGGTAAACAGAACACAACCAACATGCACGCATGTAGATATTATTAATTCAAGGTTTAAGTACAACATAACAAGAATTTATTCTGATGCAGGGGCAATCAGAATGCCAAATCCGGACTGGGCGAGGAGGAGGAGCTGGGGATGGAGGAGGGTACAGTAATTAGCTCCTGAGAAACGCAATAGCTGATGATAATAGAATGAGCTTATAAGTTATGTACAGTATACATACAATCAGTGTGTCGTATTCCTATAGGTAGACGTAGCTGAGAGTCAGCTGATGATCTGAACATGACTAACGTGACCTGCTTGACTGACGCAACACTTGCTTTATCCAGTCACAACTATTAACAGCTCGCTGGAGGGAAAATTATCAATGATAATTTGTTTTTTTCATCAGACAATCTATATTTACTTAGACTTAGAATACAGAGTGGGGTTTTTATGGTGGGTTTTTGCTGCTTTGAAGCTTGACAGCCCAAAATCATCATTTCGCCTACTTTTCTATTGAAATTACAGATTTAATTTATACAGGGCCGTCAAGCTCCAGAATGACAAACACACACCATAAAAGAATCAAAGATGTTTATATGACTTCTGATACATCTAGTCTTCTGAAGCCAAATTTTGTATGATGACAGACCAAAACGTAACTCCTCATTATCGCTTTCTAAGCCAAATATCATCAGATCATAAAGTTGTTTTTTTAATAAAAAAAAATAATAATTATAATCAAATATTTTCAATTTCAGTTGTTCTGGTTCACCAAACCATTCTGATCCGTTCTCAATTTCACTGACGCAATGGTCGTAACAAAAATATTGTTGGTTTAACTTAAAGTAAGTAACCTGTAGCCTGAAAATTTTAAGTTAATTGAACTTGAAAAAGTGAGTTAATACAATAAAGGAGATTGATTTAATCATCAGAAACTCAAAATAATATTTTTTTTTCAGAACTAAATAAATTTAAGTTGATTTGGCAAATGAAAAAAATCACGACACAATCTTGATTCTTACTATCTATCTATTACAGACAGTTATCCATCACAGACATTTTACAACTTCAGAAAAGTCCTCATTCATAATTTTATATTAAAAAGTGAGGAGAGGATTTTCCTCTAAAATTCACCTTTTGTGTTTACTGTTTTGTTACCCACTGGTTTTAAACAATATGAAAGCAAGTGAATATTGACCAAAAGTATTATTTTATCTAAACCACAATCAGTCAACAGGTCCAGGGACACATCATTTAGGAGAGAAACTGATTTGAGCGATTTGTCACTCCACCAGAGGGCACTGCACCCATTTGATGTATGAGATGAAATATTTTCCACTCTCCCTATTCACTTTCCCATTCCCTTACCTCTGCACTCGCCCAATATCTCTCTCTCTTTCTCTCTCCTCTCTCACACACATAGGAAATGAATCAAACAGACAGACTGGCTGTCTACAATATGTGGGAGGCCCTTTCAACCAAGAGAACATCTCTAGGGTAAACTATCTCTAACTCTTTCGATCTTTCTCTGTCATTCCAAATCTCACTAGAGGGATCCATTGTAAACAGTCCCAAATTCATAATTCATTCAAAATAATGGAATTGTCTTGCAGAATTGCATTGCAACAAAAAAATTCCAGTGACTAGCAAGGAGAAAGAAGCACACAGTCTGAGGCTGCCTCGGCATAGCATGAGAAGAGTTCACACCGCATAACAAGTACGTATGTAATATGTAGCCGACCACTTAAAGATGGATACGAGAAAACAGTCAGCTAACAGGCACGTCAATTCAATTTCAGCCAGTTTATCATCTTCATGTAATCTGAAAGGAGCTTGAAATGGAAGCGGACCTTCAAGCGGGCGTCCGGGTTTGTGAGACCAACTTCAAATGCACCCAAAAACTTTCAAATGTGATGTAACAAAATGTTTGTGCCGCATTGTCTGACAGGATCAAAGGGTCAGTTAGCTCGAAGGAACGACAGAATATATACCACAGAACTGAATCAATACACACACAGAGAGAGATCAGATACAGCAGAACTGGAAACATTCTGTCAGATCTCAGTCTACTTCAAAAAGCTGTGCGTTCACACTCACACACACACAATGTATGGCATTTTTACAGTCATATACAGACACCTTGAGGAAAATTGTGTGCATTTGAGATGAAAACGTTCTTTTTAAAAACATTTTTCATCTTTGGGGCGCAGGCTACCCATGGCGGCCCATCATACAGTCGGAGTTAAAAGCTTTGACTGCTGAGAGGATGCGGCGTACAGCCACAGAATGCTTATAAATGTTGTATTCCTCTCCATCCTTTGAGACAATACCTCAGCTTTGTTCTCTTCTATACTGCTTTGTTTGTTTGTTATTGTGAGTCAGAGAGAGAGAAAGCGCACGAGTGAGAGAGCGAGGAAGAGGGAGGGAGCTATTTGCATATAATTCAGTGTTGATAAAGTTGTACGAACAGAAAGCAGTTCAAAGAAAGCCGGCTCGGACATTTTGAATGTGCCAGATCTGACAGACTGCTCTAAACACAGCAGATTATGTAAAAACTGCTGCGTCTCTCTGTTATTACCCTGTCCATGCCTCGACGAATCCTGGGCCCTGTTCTTTGTGCGTCGTTTAATACTTCCGAGATAATGCACCAGATTCCACTAATCGTACTAATTCCTCTCTGGCTAATTTGGTTCTTCAATCACATGCAGATTTGATTAGAATAGCTGAATTGAGTTGCTGTAGATAATTGCTTATTGTGTTTACTAGAAAATACACATATTTAGGCTATATTGACATTGGCAAAGATGTTAAGCAATGCAGTGAAATGGTATGACTTCATTTGCACGTGAAATATCTATAGATATATATGAGAAATTGTTTGTACAATACTTTTATAACTCATAATGTACCATTCAAAAGTCTGGGGACTTACATTGTTACAATATATATTTCAAATGAATGCTTGGTTAAACATTAATAACCATGTTTCATGTCATGTACAACAAATTAGTAAATGACTATGATTTCTGATTGATCATGTGACACTGAAGATATCATGCTGAAAATGTAGCTTTGTCATCACAGGCATAAATATTTTAAAATATAAAAATAGCAAACAGTTTTTTTTTTAAATAGTATTTTGAAATAGTACTGTTTTATTGTATCCCATCAAAAAATAAAAATAAAAATTCGTATTATTTTGCTGAATATTCAAGATGTTAGGTCTGGAAACTCTGGAAAACTGGAAACGGTTGTCTTTCAAATTCTCTTTGCACGCAATTGGATAGCACTAAAGTCAATCAGTGCAATGAAGAATGTGACGTACTCAGCAGAGCAAGTTGATATATTATTTAACTTTTACCGTATCCAGTCCAGCTGTCAACATTGAACATTGAAAATAAGGGAGATTTCCTGGAATCCATCCCCAAAATAAGGGATTTTTTTTACACGACCCACAAACTTTAAGAATAAAACACTTATCATTAAAAGTCTAAACTAAAGAGTTTATAACTAGCCTACATATGTGTGAGAGAGAGAGAGACCGTATATATGTGTGCGTGTGTATGAGAGAGCAAGAGACAGTGTGTCATTAAAAAAATAATATCATAGAGAATGTTTAAATACTAATAACAGCTTACGAGGGAAACGGGGGCAGAGTAGTGGTGCTTGCTTGAGATGATTCGGGAGAGGTCCGTGCACCTATACGGATCAGAACGCGCGCTGACACGGAGAAAGACTTTATCCTCGACGTCACAGCACGACTGCGGCAAAAATGGCAAGCAAGTTGATCGTTTCGCCAGAGCTTTTTTGTAACAGCGCACGCAGCGTCGGCCAGATCCGAGGATGAACGACTAAAACCGAGTATGTCTGAGCTTGCTCTTACCATTTCAACTCTGTCGTCATTATGTTAAGCCCGCCCATCGACTCTATACACAATGTGATTGGCCCTACCAGGGTTTGGTTTTTCCACTTCGAAAGTCAACGGAGAGTTGCTAGACCACACTTTGCAGCAAAAAAATTGTTGCTGCCGCTAGGGTGCGTCTGAGATTTCTAGGTTAACAATTGCATGTTCTAGTCAGAAAACTAAATAAATATACTTAAAATTGCGAGAAATAAACTAGCAATTCTAACTTTTTCTTTCGCAATTGTGAGTATATCTCGAATTCTGACTTAAACATGAAATTGACTGTCTCGCAGTTCTGAAAAATAAAGTCACAACTGCTGTAAACTCACAATTGTGAGACACAAAAACTTGGTTACACTTTATTTCTGATAGTCACTTTAGACGTTCTACTGAATTATGAATAACTTTTCAACTACATGTCAACTAACTCTCATTAGAGTATTAGTATATTATAATAGACTGTCAGTAGACTGTTAGGTTATGGTTAGGTGTTAGGCTTTGGGTTAGGAGAACAAGTTGACTTGTAGTCGCCAAGTTACTTTAATCAGTTGAATGTTGGGGGACCAACAAAATAAAGTGTTAGCAGATATTAAGCTGACAGTCTACTAATACTCTAATGTTAGTTGACATGTAGTTGAAAAGTTACTTATAATTAGTAGAATGTCTAAAGTGGACTATTGAAATAAAGTGTTACCAAAAACTTTTATCTTTTAAAATGTTTTATTCTGTGGCGGAATTTATATATACTCACATATCAAGATATTTTACTATACCACTCTGATATATTAGTCATTCTGACGCTCTTGCAGAGAGCAATGGAGTGTTAAGTAACATTTAAGCATTTGATTGACTCTTGATGTATTACTGGAAGAGGTTCGGATTAATTCTTGTCATTTTGTTCTTTAGTCTTCACCCATGATCTAACACCGCTTTGGAATCCAGACGGGTTCTGACTTGTGATTCATTTTGATCCTGAGCTTCGCTGATGTGCCACATTAACAATTGTCAGACAAAATCAGAAAGTGTAGTCCACTGCAGACCCTGAAGGGGTTTGATGGAAAGAAGGAAGTTGTGATTGAAACTTGTCGGAGAGATTTTGATTTTGAGTAGCGATTGGAGAAAGAGCAAGGGAGTGATCCCGCAGATATGAAGAATTGAAAAATATATGGCGTTCTTCACACTTCCGTTTGAAGGACATCTTGGTATCATTACATTCAACTTAATCCCAATCTCACAGAAATACCAGACAGCTTTCATTTCTAGGTGAGTATAGGATCACAACATGTGTTAAGCCCCTCATTTGAATTCAAATGTGAAAATAACAGCAATCAAATTCTCCACAAGTACTTTTATAGTCTCGAGATGGCTGTTCATTTGAAAGTCAACGTTATAATCATTTTAAGCACATCACACAACAGTGGATAAAAATTAAATGGTTCCCTCAGGAAACAGCAGTGATAAACTGAGAACTCACCAACATCAGCATATTGAATTAACCCGTTGTTCAGGTCTACATGCAAACCAATAATCTGGCAAAAACTAATCATTCATGTATCAAATCATTCATGTATCAAAATATTCAGTTTTTTGTTCCATATATATAGCCAACGCATTATCATCCTTTAGCGTCATATAGAACGTTATGTGACAAAACGGAGTTATACTACGCACATGGCACCCGTTCTCATTAATATAACACGTCCTGTGAGGGCTAAGTTTAGGTGTGGGGTAGGGTCTGCGTGTCATATTCACGCTTAAGGATTTATAACGTCTTGGGTTCGCGTGTTATATTAACGATAAGGGTGCCATGTGCGTTGTATAGCGCCGTTTTGTCATATAGCGTTTTATGTGACGTTAAAGGATGAGAGCGGGCTCATATAGCACACAGGCTTGGAATGATATTAAGGTAAGCAAATTATAGTTTTCATCTCTACGCATCTTTCCTTTATAATTGTTGTTTCTTTCAAAGAAGTCAAAAGACAAAGAAGCAAACCCTTGGCATTCACTAATTACTGAAAATAGCATTTTAGACGCTTTGTGAAGCCGAACATTGGGTGATATTTACAGAAGGTTGTTATAGAGGGTAGTCAGAAAACATTACCAGAACACGATGCAATTAGACGATGTCCAGGTGACATAACGGAACTCATGCTGACAGGATGTGAGACAAGATACAGGCTTATGGTCGAGGGACTGAATTGGTCTAAGAAAGATGATATTAACAAGTCTGTGTGTGTGTGCGTAGTAAATGTCAAGAACATGATAAGCTGTTCTTTGAGCAGATCGATCTGACAGAGCCACTGAAGGTGTGAATCACACTCCCTCAGCCTTGTCAGTGTATTTACAGACACACACGTACGCGCAAACACACACTAACACATTTAAATGTTGCACAGAAGCCAATTATATGAGACATGGTGATAGTTACTGTACATTATTAAACTGACAGCTTATTGGACAGACAGTCTGTCAACATTTCTTTATGTGCAAGTATGCGAGTGTGATTTTATTATTTTTTTTACTAGAACATTAAGGCTTACTTTGAACGACTTACGTCATGGCCATGCACATTTTGAACGTCACAAAAAAAAAAGTAGTATTTCTCTGATTTACTGTCTTATCTTCTACTTTGATCTTTCATAAATCAAGATATGTACTTTTCCGTACGTCTCTATATATATTAATCTCAGACGCTAAAGTGTGTGTGTGCTTCTGGTATGTAGTGGTCAGAAAAGAGGGAGAGGATAGTTAAATATTAATCCTGAGGTTTGTTTTGAGGTCTGTGGTGGCAGGATGTCTCCAGTGTGTGTGTGTGTGTGTGCGCTCCTTTTCTATTTGTGTGTATATCGTGTGTGTCTGTTTGCGGTGTATGCATGCTCCTTTTTGCTGATGTATTGGTGATTCCGAGAAGTAAGTGGCGCCAAGATGGATTTGGTTCAATATGATGGAGTAAACTGATAACATCTAGGGGTCGGTTTGAGTGTGTGTATGTGTCTGTGTGGAACATAAGCACACAGCTAATATAAGTTGTAGTATACCTAATAGATACACATAGATTATGAATATAACTTTAGGCTGCAATAAAAAAAAATGTGATCAGGGACTCTGGACAGAACAATTTATACTAAAAAAAGGCCCTTTTGCCCCAGCAATCAGTAGTTCTACCTTCTCGAACACTAAACAGCATTTAAATCTTTATTGTACGGTCTTGGGGTTGGTAAAGTGCATGATCGTGCATATATATGCCCACATGAACAGTCTGTGGAACTGAAAGGGCGTGCCCTAATGTTCCCTAAGCTCCGGGGCTGAAACGAATGAGCTAATTTATCTACTGTTAATGCTTGGCCATTTATAGATTTTAATGAAATCATAATTGCCAGATTAATACATGTTTCACTTTCAACAGGGACAAAAGTAATAGAGACGAAACATAAAATTATTTTACCCGCATATTCATCACTCCCGTTGGTTTCTGTGGCGATAAAGTTTAAAATTAGTACCCCGTTAAGAGATGTCCATGACGGATGGTGTGCCATGACATTGCTAATTAAATTGAGTTATCTGTGCATTTTATTTCTGGGCGTGAGAGAGATTGTTTTATTATAAAAAATCGTTAATAAAGCAAAAGGCATGGAAACGGATCAAGTGTGTGACGAATATCGGCCCATCATTTATCTGTCTGTGAAAGAGGGAAACGAGTTGAAACAGTGAAATTTGAATTGAAATGCAGAAATGAGAAAATGTACACTTACAACATCTGAGACCACCAACTTGGGTTCAAAATAATCTGGAAATAAACCAAGCTTTATGTATTTTCAAAATGTCACTTTTTGAACCTATTGAATTCCTAATTGCAAAGTTGACTTAAGTAAAAAGGTTATAGTAGTTGTTCTGGCCGTAATGTTCTTAAACCTTCCAGAGAAGAGGAGAAGGAAACGGGAATGACAGGCATTATTCCCAACTGTCCATGACATACTGTACCTGTGGATGCTGCCAAAGATGGCAATTTGCAGACCATGCAATTCCTTTACCATAGACAAAGTGCTTCACGGTCCCTGATACACAAAACAATGGGTTTAAATTCACCCAAGGTTCTGAAGCTGTGTGTCACAGCACTTATATATTGGGTTGTGAGAACACAATGTCCCAGGAAAATGAGTTTGATACAAATGTCACACTAAAAAAGGGTCGATAAGCACTTCAATTGTACCTAAATCGATATTGTGATAAAAGTACTTATGCAGATATCAATAGCTTGATAAAAGTACCCTGGAGGCAGCTTTCGGGGTTCATTGTGTGGGGAATGATAAAAGCTGCACAAAGGTCAATTATGAAACATCATACTCTAATAAGGGAGTCATTAGTGCCAAATGACCTTCAACATTTGCTACTCAAGTCACGTGAAAAGACATTTATAAATGCCTGACTTACAAGATGATTATGACCTTTTTATGATGTCTTTTTTATCAGGATAATAGAATACTTAACATAGATGTTATATTTTTTTTCTTTCAAACCCTACCTGCCATCATATTGTCATCTCTTACTCTCCCTCTCTCTATATATATCATTTAATTTTCCAGAATGCATTCTAAGTCC
>JAQIUQ010003768.1:447500-455000 GCA_030378365.1 Hybognathus amarus | reverse complement strand
TCCGCTTGCGCTTTGGTCGAAGAAGCAACGAAACGTCCTCGCGCGGGGCAAGCAATTGCAATGAATGGGTTTCAGAGCGCAGCGCGAGGGACGTTTTGTGCCGCACACACTCGTTTCGGCTTGCGAGCCGGCCAAATAGTAACGTTATGTTTTGAGTGGATGACAAGCGCGAGACGCCGAAATGGATGCCAATGAGATTCTGAATGTAAAGTTTACTTTTAAAAAGTTGCCAAATTGTCCCATTGACAAGACCAAAGCGATCTGTATGTTTTGTCATTATGAACTGAGCTATCATCATCGCAGCACGTCCAGCCTGAAACACCACTTGATGATGGCCAAGCAAACACACACACACAAACACAGATGATGCAAATTCTCCACCCCCTCGTCAATATCAGCACCTCGTCAGTATTTCTTTCACCCTTTTATTGATGGACAGTGTTGCATTGTGTGAGAGATTATTTAGGCTATATATGTTAGAGTGAAATTGAACACTATTCCAATGTTATTTTCAATAATAATAATAAAAAAAAACATTTGCACTAAACAAGCCAATCCACTTTTCCATGTTGATAAGAGCATTAAAATGAGAAAAAAATGTAACAAAAAGAAATCAAAAGACATTAAGAATAGATAAAAATGTGCGATTAATCGCGAGTTAACTATGACATTAATGCGATTAATCGCGATTAAATATTTTAATCGATTTGACAGCACTAATATATATATATATATATATATATATATATATATATATATATATATATATATATATATATATATATATATATATATATATATATAATCGATTAATCGAAAAAAATATTTGTCCGATTAATCAATTATCACAATAATCGTTAGTTGCAGCCCTAGAAATGTGTTTTTGAAATCAAGTGACCAAAGTGATCATTGCCGATGCGATCAGTGGCGCGGATACAGTGTTCTGTTGTGACGCGCAGTCTTCACACGGACTCGCGCTTCAATCCGTTGCGTAGACTGAGAGACTCGTTATTTGTTACGGTGAAATCACAAAACCAAATGCAAAAAAAAAAAAAAAAAGCGTGTCCCTGCTTGAAATACAACCACTAATAAACATTCGGTTTTGATGAGGAAAATAAACTATACAACTAGTAGGGATTAGAACCCAGAACCTCAGACACACAAAGGTTCTGCCATTGGACCATTAAAGTTCATGGGGATCATTGTCAGATCTGTGTATTTAATCACGTGAAAATTCTCACCACTAACAACATATTAGATCTCATTAATTAAAGACAATGTACTAGTGTATACTACACTCCACGTCACGCTCTGCACGAGTGGTATTTGTCAGTAACGTTTAATTCAAGTACTCCACAATGACTCTAGGGGTCCCTGTTTGACAAAAACAGGATTCCTGCATAGTGCTCCTTTAAGGGATGTGGGTGTCAGCAATTGCAGCTATGGTGGTGAGCTGAGAAGTTGTTTTCTCTGGTGAACTTTAAAGTTAAATTGTCAACTATAAACAGATATCAACATTAATTATAGAAAACTAATGTTAATGTGTATGCACAAGACTGTGAATGCTAACAAATCATCAGTGTGATAAACTAACCACTTTTTTTTACCATTAGTCAGTGATTAGCAAATGACACTTCTTTTTACAAGACAATTTAAATATGAAATAGCTCACTATTAAAATGGAATTGAACATAAATGAGCATTCAAATGCAGACAACTGTGACCTGTATGTGCTATTCAAAATCAAGTGCTCTTTGAAAGAAATAAACTGAGTGAGTGGAGTAAAATACATAGTGCAAAACAACCTGTCGTCTTGATTTTCAAATGGCAAGTCAGACTTGGTAAAGAGCACCACTCATACAGAGGACAAATTACTGTGCTAAAAACTAATGTATTGACAGCATCTAATATAAATTTGCATTATGGTGTTAGATGCTCAAAAATATCCATAATCATACTCTAATAAGCGAGTCATGAGTGCCAAATGACCCTCAAAATTTGCTATTCAAGGCACGTGAAGGACATTATAAATAACTGACTTGGTCAACTACTTTGACTAGTTTGATCGTTTTATGACGATGATTGGAATACTTCACATTTAGTAATTTCTTCTTCTCCTTAACCTTACCTCTCGAAATAAATATGATGAAAAATATGAACTAAATACAAAGTTCGTCCATTTATCCATCCATAAGCTTTCAAACTAGTGCTGGATGGTGTGACCAAAAATCCATATCACAGTTTTTTTTTTTTCAAAATTATTTCGGTTTCACAGCATGACGTTTTATTTTATTTATTTATTTTTTCAAAGCATGACTGGGTTAACCAAATTTTCTACTAAGTTACAGAGAGGAAATACTGCAGTAGATTGACTTAGAATGCCCATACTGTCATGAGTGAATATTGTAGAAAAAAATCCACACTAGTATTAAAGGGTATTTTACAATTAAAGCCCTAGTCCTAGTATACTAAATTCCTAGTATACTAAATTATTCCTAGTATACTAAAGTATACCTAGTATACTAAAGTATACCTAGTATACTAAAGTATACATAGTATACTAAAGTCCTAGTATTAAAGGGTATTTTACAATTAAAGTCCTGTTTTAAGATTGTTTCTGATGAAATAGAATGGTTAAGATTGTTTTTAGACAGATGCTGCTGTCCCGAGAATTTTCGGATTCTGTGGTAGAACCCCTACACCTCTCCAAAGGTAGCATAGGTGCGCAGGAACAATCCTTCATAAAACGCATAACACTTTAGTTCACAAATACGTGAAACTCACCGAGTGGTCTGGGGTGTTCACTGATAACATTCGTTGTAAAACTGTAGACTTATTTGTCCGAAATTCTCACAACCACATTCTTCCGTTGAGAGCTTGAATAATAGACACTCCAGCCCAGTTGGTGGCAATAATGCACCTTTGCCAATGGCAAGCAAACCACTTGTATAGTGTAGCCTATGATACCACGACTGCATAAAACTACAGAAAGAATACAAACAACCCCATTTCCGTTTCTTGGCAGCAACATCGTACATCACAGTACATACAATTCAAGTCAATGGAGTTGTACCAAAACTACGTTGTCGGAAAGCATCTTTTGCAGCGATTTCTGTGTGAGCATATCAGTGAACACCCCAGACCACTCTGTGAGTTTCACATCTTTGTAAACTAAAGTTGTATGTGTTTTATAAAGGATTGTTCCTGTGCACCTATGGTATCATTGTGAAGGTGCATCTGTCCAAAAAAAAAACAATCTTAACCATTCTATTTCATCAGAAACAATCTAAAAAACAGGGCTTTAATTCTAAAATACTGAACTTGTCATTTAAGAATTAATATTTCATATCGAACAATTATTAACATTTCACATCAATTTAGCTGCTTCCAACACTAAGAAAACAGCTTTTCAGTGCAGCATAAGAAGACTGTAATTCTGAGAAGAGAGCGAGAGAGATGTTTTCTATGAGCATCTGATCAAAAGAGTCAGAGTAATTAAGCTCCCCTCCAGTCTCAGTGAGAGTGCTCTCCTTTAATTGCTTGTATTACTGCAACTTCTGAAACAATTAATTGGAAGCAATCTGAGTAAAATGCAGTTAGTAAATGCCCAGAGTGTAAGAGCTAGTAATATTACACTTTGGTCTGGAAAAAAAAATAAAATGAGATATATATATATATATATATATATATATATATATATATATATATATATATATATATATAATATGAAACAGTTAATGTAATAGTGTTCACTCTGTATTGAATCAACATTAACTGACTTGAGTACCTGCTTGTATATGGCCAATAAACAAATGCTATCATGATGCCATTCTCTGCTTTGTAAGTCATATAAAATCCTTTGACTGTCATTGATATACATCTTATGTGGAGTGTGCAGTCAAACCGGTCGTATATACACACTTTAATGGATGGGATTTTTATTTTATTTTTTATACACATTTGCATAACCATTTGCTCGCAACCTTGACAAGGGTCAAACTGGAACTAGCAACTCGACTTTTGACTGGGTGGCGAGGTCCAGAATGCACCTTCTATTGCCTTCTTAGACTGGAAGAAATTGTCTGAATGACAAGTCAAGTGACATACCACAGTTCATGTTGTTTCAATTTAAAATAAATAAATACATACCTAATTTTGAATGATCAATGGATAAAGATTAAGTAAGACTTCCGTGTACAGTATACTGTACATCCAAATCGCATTCTCCATCCCAAGGCACCTATATATGACACTTTTGCAAAAGCATAAATATCCAACGCACATGGCACCCTTTAGCGTCAAGTGAGACACTTCGGTTATGGTTAAGTTTAGGTATGGGGTAGGGGTAGGGTTAGACCACTAGGAGGCGCCTTCTGCCCAATTTATTTTCACGTCTCATTTGGCGCAAAAGGTGCCATGTGCGCTGGATATTTATGCTTTTGCAAAAGTGTTGTATATGGCGCTTTGGGATCGAGAATGGGCTGGTACATTCAGTGCAGCAAATGTGAGAGGTCCTTGCGGGACTGAGAGTCGACTGGACCAGATGAGTAAGGACGAATGGAGACTCTTTTTTCCACCTCAGCTAAGACTTACTGTTGTGGTTTTGCTACACACATACATGACACACCTGAACTTACTCAAACTCAGCTAAATAATTCATTACTTAAGTCCCTTCTCTTATGAGACCAGTCTGAACCTGACCCATAAGGTGCTCTGGGCCAGAGACTAACAGTAAACATAATTAGCAGTGATATTATCCAGAGTTTGGTCATTACACCCACTCAATAACTCTCCCTCTTGGGTCTACATGATGTATGGAGCAGGGTATTCAGAGCCTACACTCGACTAAAGATCAGCAACCAACACAGAACACACTAAAGTGTGAATAGGAATTCAAGACAGCATTATGTGACTTTGAGAAGATCTGTCACTCCTTTCTTCTTAAAATTGACACAAACTCTAGAAGACTCAGGGAAGATTATGAGACCATTAGAGATTGCTGAGATCATTGCCTGTTTTTTATGTACTTTGTGCAATTTGCTGCCCATAAGCACAACTCAATATCTTAAACGCAATACCAAGGGTCCTATAATATATTACATGTGTAATCCCATAAGCGTGCAAACGTGGGCCTTAGTGTCTATCTGAACAGATTGTCTTTTTTCAGGAACGTCGCACTGTCTTTTTTTAAACATTCTATACACAGCACTCATGCATTGATTGACAATGTATAAAAGCCACAGCACAATACAGAGTGCAAAAAAACAACAACAAAAAAAGAATAGTTTTCTTTTGAAATAGTTTCCTTTTACACTTTAAGTGCAAAAGAATGAGGGTCTTTTCAAAGGTAACTCGAAGCAATAAAACACTATAACGCCTTGCACGCTCTCTCGAGGTTTCTCCAGCTCTCGCTTGCCTTCACTTTAGCTCCATTCTAATAAATTAAGGAATCATCGGGGTTACAGGAGGCAGATCGCTCCGCGCACAGGATTTGATTACGCTGTTATTTCCCCCTGCCGTTATTGCTTGGCGTTCACCCGAGGATGAAGTGTTGGATTTGGCGTCGATAAAGGCAGAGAGGTCTGCGGTCGAGGAGGTTGGTACGTCAAGAGGTGAGCAGTTCACCGTTAATAAAAGAGAAAAGGCAGAATCTCAGTGGCAATGGAAAAAAAATGAGTGAACTTTGGATAACAGACAGAGCGAGTAAAAATCAATCGAACACCACTCCTAACTGATTGTCTTATATCATGTGTCTTTAGCCAAGATAATGGACAGAGTTTTGTTTCAGATGGAGCATTTTTGATTGTTAATCTGCTTTAATGGACAATCATTCAAATAAACACCGGGGCTAGTTCAAGATAGGTCAGATTTGTAGCCAGATTTTCATGCACATATTTTCACAATTTCAAGCATTTTTTTACCCCTATATCAGAGAACATATACTTTGCACTGCAGTGCTGGGTACAACTGATTAATCTGGCTTACTTAATCAGATTCCAAAAATACTTGGCAGTATATTATTCATAATTCATTGCGTATACTTATTTTATCTTTTAAAACTGCCTTTCTAAAAAAGCCTACAGCTTAAATACATTCAAAAAGGATTCCAGGTTTCTATAATTGCACACATACCAGCCACCATAATGAGCCGATCACTGAAAACTGTGAGCCACACAGCATTTGATCAGTGGGTTTACTGAAATCATTTCACTTTTAACTAGTGTTTTCCCAACATTGCAGCACTGCATATCTAATCAGCTAAGCAACATATTAATTATCGTTTGAATTATCACTCTGTGAGTCATTTAAAGCTGCAGTCTGTAGCTTTTTTTGGGTTAAAAATGATCAAAATACATAGTTGAGAAAATACATCCTTGCCTTAGCTCGATTCAAAGCGCTAAGCTTGTAATAATGTTTCTAATTCTAGAGGGACTGGTGGAGTTCAGCAAGAGATTCGAGCATGTCTTTGCGTCATTATGTCACATCTGTACACACGAGGAGTCTCTAAATAGCCTTTTCTCACTTAAACACATAAACTTATCAATTTGATGGCAAATCCAGAAAGGTTCAAACGACAATCACCAGTGACCACAGATTCACCCGCTGTAAAATGCAAAAGACTTTGTTCGGACTTCAGAGTGGCTACAGAAAAAAAAAAAAAAAGAGAATGCAACCAGACCCATGCGAAAACAAAAGATAATATCAGAAGGACGTTACATGTAGTCACGCAATGCTGCTGACATTGCTAACATTAACAAATTGAGAACAAAGTATAACTTGCACGGTTTTGCGTGTTATGATAACTTTTAAGCAATTGTTAGATTTAATCAGCACGATTTACTGCAATGTCAGAACCAGAAGAAAAGAAGAGTTTCTTACTTGTTCAGATGTCATTTTGCAGTGAAAATTCTACTGTTGGTCATACTTCCACAAAGAATAATCTGTGATTCTGAATTCCAGTATCCACACCGGCACGGTGACTGACAGCCTCAGTCTCCTCAAACATTGTGTTCATCACAGTCTTCAACTGTCCATTTTTTGGTATATTCTGCTGTTGTAGCCCATCCGCCTCAAGGTTGTGCGTGTTGTGGCTTCTCAAAAATGCTTTGCTGCATTCCTCGATTGTAATGAGTGGTTATTTCAGTCAAAGTTGCTCTTCTATCAGCTTGAATATGTCGGCCAATTCTCCTCTGACCTCTAGCATCAACAAGGCATTTTCACCCACAGGACTGCCACATACTGGATGTTGTCCCTAAATACTCAGACTGATCTGTCTGGCACCAACAACCATGCCACGCTCAAAATTGTCATGCTTTCCTGTTCTGACGCTCACTTTGGAGTTCAGGAGATTGTCTTGACCAGGACCACACCCAAATGCATTGAAGAAACTGCCATGTGATTAGTTAGATAATTGCATTAATGAGAAATTGAACAGGTGTTCCTAATGATTCTTAAGGTGAGTGTATGTGGGATGGATGGATGGATGGATGGATGGATGGA